>QAXI01000419.1:711797-727116 GCA_004335615.1 Chloroidium sp. JM
GGGGGGGGGGGGCACCCAAGGAAGCATTGGTTGGGGAGTGCATTTGTGGCAGCGCGAACTCAAGCAGCTCCGAGGAAGGCAGAGGGGCGACTTGCTCCAGCAGGGCCCGATCTGCAACTGTCAACACCTGCAGATGTGCAAGAATACATCTTGCAAAGTGTACTTCGCAACTTCTTGGTAAGACTCCAGCTCTTGCTCTTTCCAAATTTTGTCGGCAAGTCCATGATGATGTGCTACCTCTACAGTGGTAGTCCTGAACATAAGCTGCCTTTCCACTCAAGACCTAGATGCCCAGACTTGTATGTAGGAAGGGGGAAATTGGTAGCGGGAGGTGAAGGGGGGGAGGAGAGGAGAAAAGAGGGGAAGGAACTCCATTGCAATCATGTTCGGGATTAGAGCAGCAAAAAGGCTGGGATCATTGTTTAGCAGGATCCCAGAGGGGGTTGATGGATGAAGCGGGGAGGGAGGGACCTTGGCATCCAGGTTCCTCTCCAGCTGCTCGAAGAACTCGGCGATCTGCGTCTGGTCCTTGCCCAGCTTGTTGTCCAGGGGGGACGCCGTCATCCCGAAGATGTGGGGCCGGCTCTTCTTCTGCGAGCCCACACAGGAGATCTTGGGAATCTCCAGCCAAGCGGAAATTATTATTAATGAATTGCTTTGACGTGATGAAACTAGCTCATTGCAAGATGCTAGCGGCTTGATTGCTCTTACTAGGATAATTCTCACTCCGTTCGCTATTCTGCGGGTCAGTGCAGACATGTACCGGGCAATTCAGAGTACAAAAGGCAGGCTTCATTTTCTTCATAGGGAACATGATCAGAAATGCCATTGCTCCCAGATATGAGATATCTGGGGCGGGGACAGGGCTCACTGGGAGGGTGAAGTAGCTTTCCTTCATGATGGAGTTGTAGGGGTGGTTCTTCTTGGCATGGTGGGCCTCGTCAAAGCAAAGCAGATTGATGTCAGTCATCTGCACAATGCAGTGGAGGTGACACCCAGCATGATAAATGCAGTCATGAGAGAAATTGTTGGCTGCTCCAAAACATGAGCTCCTGTCTACATCAGTGAACATTCAGTAATCATAAGCGGGAAAAGCAAGGTCAGTGACATATGTATGGACTCATTTAGTGAGCTGTGCCACCGAAGCAGAAGTAGCACCACACACTGTTGCCAGCAGATATGCTACATTTCAATTTGAGATGAGAGACTCAATTTCGTGATGCGGATATCTTCCATCGTGGATAGATGTCCCCGCAGGGAAAAGGTGTCTACTTGCCATCTTCGTCGTGCTTGTTGGAAAGACCGACTCCCACAGACTCTCAAGTGTGCGACAGTCACTGCCAATGGAGAAGATGCTTCCTCCCAATCCCTTTCCCTTACCCTTGGTGAGGAGATGGGAGCATAATAATTTGCAGGGTCCAGATGCACAGTCTATTTGATTAGATTTCATTGCTAGAAGATGGCAGGTACGGCAGCGCAGGGGAGACCCCACCTTGATGAATCCATGCCGAAGGCTGTTGAGCAGGATCTGGTGGGTCATCACCATCACCTGCTGCTTGGCCAGCTGCACCTTCCAGTCCTTCTCCTTCCAGAAGTCCACCCCCATGCTGCCCACGTACCCCCCTGTCTCCAGCCCAGTGTGCTCCCTCAACACACTGGCTTGCTGCACACAGCGCTGACTAAGAATCAGCTATGGACAGCAATCTTTCCACCCCAAACACAGCCTTGCTTCCCAGTCTGCACTATCCTGCGCCTGCAAATTAATGTGCACATTTTGTTGTTCAGCAAGAACTTCCTATGGCTGCAAATGCTGGGGCTGTATTGCATATTCCTCAATGGAGATTGTTAAGTGAAGGACAAAGCCACATTCTTAATTTTGAAAGCTCAGCTGGGATGGCTGTCATGCTCATTTGCGCCCTAGGGTCCGAAAATTTCTACTCAAGAGAAAGAAGGGAGGTGTCCGACCTGGAGCACAAGGTCCACTTTAGGTGCCAGGAACACAGTGACCTTGAATCTTCCCTCGCCTGACTTTGCCAGCTCATCTGCTTTCTCTTTGATGAGCATCACGGATATCAGGGTCTTGCCGGCCCCTGCAAGCGGCTGGCTAAGGTCCATAAGAAGAAATTTGCTTTGACATCGAAGGGATTAACTTCATCTCCCTACATATGTATCCCTCAACACTTCACTTCATTTTCAATGTGCACAACTGCATGCCAGCACATCAGGATTGCTGCGCAAGCAAGTGCTTAAGAATAC
Organism: Chloroidium sp. JM; assembly: GCA_004335615.1. Classification (NCBI taxonomy): domain Eukaryota; kingdom Viridiplantae; phylum Chlorophyta; class Trebouxiophyceae; order Watanabeales; family Watanabeaceae; genus Chloroidium; species Chloroidium sp. JM. Next base: position 714,054 of record QAXI01000419.1, read on the forward strand.
TGAAATTTCTCGACTCACCTGTGTCCAAAAAGGCCACAATCTGCGTGTACAATACCTCAGTACACGAGATCTGCATTGTGATAGCTGGCTTTGCATCAAACTCAACTTGCCTTCAACTGAATAGGCCATTGAGCAGTACAGGGCAAAAATGACCATTGGTGTTGTGATCGTAGCTTACATTTCTCTTCTTTGCCTCTTCAAAGAGCTCTTGCTGGTAGAGCCGGGCCCTTAGGACCCGTCCTTGTCCGACAGGAGGTGCCTCTTGCATCCTTACAAGTATTTTTGAGTGGCAACTACATTCTTGTAGGAGGCTTCAATGCGCTTGGCACGACGCAGTCGCACCAAAGTATCATATTCGATTGCTCTGGTTTTCTGGGCCCTAAAACCTGGACAATTTGAGTTCTTGCCTGCTTTCCTAACTTGATCTCTGCAATCAATCTACTCTGCACTTGATGCGGAAAGATTGTCCTATCCATTCCAAAAATGGGCTGTAAAGCAGCGTTGAAGGCAACGATCGTTCAAGTAGAGACTGAAGCCCTAGAGGAGGGCTGGCAGTTGTTGCCCACAGAGCTACTTAGTCGCACCTTCCTTTAATTTGAGCCAGAGGACAGGCACGTCATTGCTTGCTTTTTCCCAGGATCCCTGAACTGTGTTCCCGCAGATTAGTGTCCTGAAGGTACAAAGGAAGTGGTTCTGCTTGCCTGAACCTAAATTTCTCAGCAGATGAGTCTACATTATGCTGACCGGCTATGATTGCCTCCATATCCTTTGATCGGTTATGGAAGCAGGCCACCGCTCAGGACTGGTATGAACACAAATTACCATGATGTTCTTGAAAGGACACAAACAGATGTGTGCGATGGAGGTAAACGAGGAAGAGATGTGGGTGTTCAAGAGGATAATCTGCTGTCTCCTGAGCAGAACTTATTAAAACGGCATTGAGAACATCTTTGCTGCAGCTGCCGCCGCTTTCCCTTTTTCTGCAAGACCTTCCGGCAGGCACATCTCTACAGCTTGTCATCCGTCAAGGTGAGGCTTAGCTAGAGATGCCTTGCCACTTCGAACACTGCCTCAAAGCTCAATTTCTCAAGGCCTTCGCCATCTGTGATAGCCGGTCAGTGACAACATCACATGCTCCATCATCAATAGGCAATAGAAGTCAGCAGCATAGTCAAGAATTGCTTCTGCATGTCAACACAGCTTCTCAATGCATTGCAAAGTGCAGATAATGGTCCTCCCCACTGGCTGACTGATCAACCGGCAGAGTCAGACGCATAAGTGCAATAATTACCATATTGGGACTGCTTTCCACCCTCGAATCGTCGTCTGTGAGACATCTGGAAATTTGCTCACAATTTTCCCAACCCATTTGACGCCACCCGCCCTACTATCTGTGTTCAGGAGTGGCGGACAGGTCAGCCCATCACACCATCCAAGCTGCTCTTCTACCAAGCCCTGGCCCCCACCATCGAGCGCCTTCACCTAAGGAATCCGACTTTCCAGCGTGTCGAGATGGGTCAGTTAACCAGGCTGCTGGGTGTGCCTGCTCCCCAGCTGCGGCACCTGATGTGCGGCTGGATGCAAAGCATCTCCGTGCTGCGTTGCCTAGGCGCATTCAGTCAGATGCAGAGCCTGGAGCTGTACATCTATGAATTGCATAAGCCAAGCGGTAGCGGTGGGCTTGCAAGAAGGCTTTGCAGACAAAGGAAAAGCAGGGGCAGCTGCAGCACAGCAAGACTTTCAATGTTGTTCTGCTAAGTGCTGATCTGAAGGCTGCAGGGTGTCATGTCTTGGACGCCAGCTACTCCTTTCCTCAACCTCTTGTGCAGTGAAAACTGCGAAGCTACCCTCCAGAATGCTCACAAGAATGCCATTTTGCCAACTGTGCTGAGGGATAATTTTCTTGGATTATCCTCAATACTTTGAGAATTTTGCTGGGGGGCCCAAGGATGAGAAATTGTGCGCGGAGTTTGTGGGATCAGGCATGCACAAAATAGCAGCCATCATGTCAGGTTCTCCATCGGAAGGACTCTAAAGGAGGGGAAAAGCAACAACGTGCCTCTCTCAAAGCCCAAATTGGAGAAAAATACGGCTGAGCAGCTCAGTGGGCAACAGGTGCCAGCCCTCCTCTTCGGCTAGATACTGTGCTGCAGCAGTCGGTGCACTCATGCTTCAAAGCGCGTCTCCATGATATCAATTGCAAGCTCCATACAGAGTACCAGAGAAATGATCGCAAAGTCTATTGGGGTTTAGGGTCTCAATTTAAAAATTCAAAGAACTTCAAAGCTTCTTTGAATTCAAAGAAGTTCAAAGCTTTTCGCCTAATTAGCTTGTCATCTAATCAGCCTGATCTGGCTTGAAGATGTTAATCCCTCTTCCAGTGGAGCCTGTTGCTAGTGGATGCTTCCTAACAAAGCCTTCAGCCACACAGAGCTAAAGCAAATAACAGCTGATGCTTGGCCGCTCCCTAACCCCGCTCAGCCGGGTGCCTGCTGTAGCATCCGCTCATACAAGTGCTTGTAGATTGAGCTGAAATCGTCTTTGGGGTGCTGCTCTGCCACCTGCAAGTTCTCCCTGGTCTTCAGCCAACCTTCGTACCATCATTTCAGGATCTCTTGCAATTCAGGGTCAACGATTGGCGACGATATCTTCCTTATCTGTAACGTGCCGACAATGCAGACGGGCTGATGGACAGACGTCCTGTAATCGTAGCATTCTTCTTGGCTCGTTAGATTGTGACATCTAAGGAGCATGCAGGTTACATGAATATGCTTGAGGTGTTGAGCACAGATCAGACACCGCTGTGGATGCACCTTGCTGTACAGTTCTGCTGCCGATTTTGTCATTGGCAGGTCTTTGAGTCCCGCCTGGGATCCCAGGATCGCCCTCAGAGTTGCTGCCATATCAGCTGCCTTGAATCCACCTTTGAAGTCTCTGGAGGCCGGACTCCTCTCCTGAATGCCCTGCAATTGACAGAGGAATGTGAGCAGGATCCAGCCCTCTGAGCTTTCCCCAAGTTGCAGTGAAAGGCGGTTCCATCCAATTCCTGGCCTGCTTATGCGCACTTGAATCCCCTCCTTGTCGTTCTTAATTACCCTAAATAGCTGCGGCAGCCTCTACTGCCACCTTACATATCCTCTCTGTACCTCTACAGTTCACGTCACGTCTGTTATGGCTCACTTGCATCAACAGACTTGGGCAAGAATCTCGTGTCTTCCTTTTACACACCCATCTAGCAGAGCAGCAGCAAGCAAGGCCAGGGCTAGGAGAGCCTCCTCACTGGTACAGGGTTGCACTCGGCAGAGCTCCAACAGCGGCTGGTGGAGGCGTTCAGCACGGTTGCCAGAGTCTTTGGGTCTAGACCCAGGCTCGTACCGTAGGCCATACTCTCTGCAATGGAAGCCATCTGTATGGCCAGAGCCATGTCCACACAGGCCTGCAAACATGTCAGGAAACATGGGCAAGGCCTAGGATGGGATCAACACCTTGTGCCTTGCCCTGGGACCCCAAGGACAGGGGTGCACGATGCAACACTGGCCATCCCGCTCTTGTTTCTCTAACTTGCCATTTACACTGTACAAGGAGCAGCTGGATCAATTTGAGGAGTTAATGCGTGCCCATGCAATACAGCGCTGCCCGGCAGTGACTAGATTTCTGATTCATGCACACATGAATTCCAGTAAAAACTCTCATCTACTCCCTTGTCAAGCATCGCCTCGCTGATTTTGAGGTCGTAAGGGAGGCAAAGACTACCTTTGCTGCCTGGCCGCTCCCCTGTTGGCCGCAATATATGACATGCTTTCCCAGCATCTTCAGGTAGACTTCTGCCGCTTTGGCTGCTGCCTTTGCTCCTCCCACCTACTTTTAAGAAGAATAGCATTCAGAGTCATCCAGTGCTAAGAATTATATCAACTAGGATCATGCCCAATTGCCATTCATTCCTATCCATTAAACAGCTAAAATTCATGACAGATAATCCTTGATCATTGACTCTGCAAAAGTTTGACTTTATTCGATGCATCCTGGATCAAGAGTCTAGCTACACTCTGTGCCTATATGCAGAAGGGAGAATTTCAGGAGTGACACCACAGAATTGTGCGTCATTGGACCCATTTTACTGTTCGAATATTTAAAAACTGCAAAACTCTGTTCAGTCAGTTTCTACCATGCCTTGTTATATACACTCTGCGCTCCATGAGAGAATCACAGTTTCCTTCAGGGTGTCCACCTCTCTACTGAGTCTAGTCCCACTCTTGCTGTGTTGAAGTACTCAATGTAGTAGGCACCTTTCAAGTATAAATATGCCCTTTGTCTTGTTACAAAAGGCACACCATGAACGTGAGGCTCCCAGACCTTGCAGCCGCCACCCCTCCAGAAACAAGGGCATCCAGGAAAGCCGGCCGCGCCGCACTGCAGCCCTTGAACGGCCGGGAGTCATGATGCAGGGTGGCGCTTTCTTGGATCTCCTGACCCAGGCGCCGACTTTTGGCTGGCTCCATAGTTGAGCAGTCTATGAACAGGGAGGGAATGCAGCCCCCTTCCGCCCTGACCACCCCGTCCCGCCCCAGGAAAGCATCACGTGTGCTTTTGGCGGATGGCAGCATCGAGAACATTACTCTGACTCCTGCCATACACCTTTAAACAATTCGATTGCGTTCTGGCAGGGCGTTGTGGCTTCCGTGCAAATGGAATCTCTGATCTGTGTACATGTATGCAACACTGCCATGAGAGCGGAGGTGTACTCATAACCCGGAATGCATTGGATGTGGTGCCATGGAGGCAGGGCTGTCTTCTGTTTTCATGTCTCCTATTCATGACAGGTTGGCGAAACGCTGGACAGTCAGGAAGCCAGCAAAGGCTCTCAAACCTGATCTCAATCTTTCCCTTCTCTGGACCTCTCAGGGTACACACCTGCTGTTGACGCCAATGCAGCGGGCGTAGACACTGTTTCAGCACCCAGCTCCGCCGCTTCATGCAGTGCCTGTGCCCTGTCGTCACACACCACCACCTCTTGTCCAGCATTGGTCAACAGATTGGCCACCATCTTCGACCCCATCTCCCCGATTCCTAGGAACCCAATCTGCAGGCAAAGTGCTCTGAGCTCTGTTGAGTGACAGCTGCAAATTTTCTACAGAAATCAGCAGTTACCAAACCCGTCCTTGTGATGCACTGCTTGCATCCGACAGGGACTTTCGTCTTGCTTTGAAGTTTGAACATGGCATGCACAATTGCTTTGTATCATGCAGTACAAGATTGAATCTGAGATTTTCGTGACATACCTTCTCCACTTCGGATGAGGAAGAGGCAAAAGAAGGGCTTGATGCCCTTCTCGCGGCTAAATGTCTGCAGTACGCCATCGTTTGTTGCATGGCGTTGAGTTGTCGACGAATTTCCTTGCAGCGGCAAATCAAGGAGACTCAAGATTCCACGGACTTGCTTGACGCCTCTAGAAAATCTTGGCGCATAGGCAAAAAAATACTCTGCAGTCAATAGCAGTCAACAGATTGTAGACTCAATACCCCCTTATCAGATTAAAATGAATTGCCTATGAACACAGCTGCTTCTGGCAATCATGCTCAAGCCACTCCAAGATCCATACATTTGATGTTTGGATTTCACATTCCTATTCAACAGAATTAAGCAGTCAACACAAGATGCCGGTTCCTTCTTTGCCCGTTATATCCTCGTCAACAAAAAAATCTCGCGCTTATTGGATGAACCATCCTCAATTGACACCCCCTCCTCCGTCGTGAAGCGCCCACAGCCCCGTGCCAGGGCCTTGAACCCCTCGCTGCTGCCCCCCACCCCAAAGTAGTACACCTTGGCCGCCACGAATGCCACCCCTCCTGGCTTCAGACACTGCAAAATGCATCGCTTATATATTTGTCCGACCATGTACACTCTGTATAATTCATCATGCAGCCCTTCACATTTTATCCATCTCAGCAAATACCCTGAGAATTTGCTCCTGCTTTAGTCATGAACGCAGAGGTCATCTCATGTAAAGATGTATTGCTCATGACTAACCCCCCAATCTCCCTTCCCTTTCTCCCTGGCAGAGCTGCCCGCGAGAATCATACTTTTGGGGCATGATTGCTCAATCACCAAGGACAGGAATGCACTCTTGACTGTTCTTGGAGACCAGAGAAGCTGCAGGGGTTGGTACCTCGGCGATGCAATCGAGAAGGTGCTGCTGGGAGTCCAGGCTGTAGATGGTGTCGCTTGTGAAGACGAAATCGTAGCCTCCCGCAAGCCCCTCCCTCCGCAGCAGCCCCTTCAGGGAGGCCCAACCCCCCGAGAAGAACCTTGGGGGTATTTTTGCAGTGCTCTCCGTGCCCACGTTTGCCTCATAGTTGGGCATGGTCAGGCCTGTCAGCACCTCCCTGTTGTAGTCCTGCAACAAAAAAAATCAATTTTGGTTGACTCTGTGCCCAGTCAGTGGATCAGTGGCTGAGCGCAGGCAAGCAGGCTTGTCAGCTTGCAAAATGTTTTGGCTGAAACTTCCAGAGTTTTGGATGCTTGCCAAATCAAATCCACTGAAAGGAAGGTTAGGGTGCTAGACCAACCATTTTTATTGAGCTCATCCACATAGCATGGCAAAGCCGAACAAAAGATTCGGGCTGCAGTGCCTTCTGTTGTACAACCCATAAATCTTCAAGGCAAACTCAGCTACACCCACCTTCCCCTCAATCTAAACCCTCAAACTCCGCCCCACAACATGGCTGAGCATGCGACATTCACCTGGAAGTCCACTTGCTTACCGATTGCAGCCGCCCGCACTCCTGGAAAAGGCACGACACTTCACTTCTCCTCTTCCTACCCCAATCTTGAAGCATCACTCCACCCCATTGTAGTGCTGGATATCTGACAATCACCTGGAAGTCCACGCGCATGCCCACCCTGGCCGCCAGCAATCCTGGAAAGGCATGTTGAGCAGTACTGCTCTTTCCCACCAATAGGACCCCACCCAGCAATACAGCCAGGCATGTAACAATCACCTGGAAGTCCACGCGCATGCCCACCCTGGCGGCCAGCACCCCCGGCAGCCCGTGACCGCATCCCAGCTCCATGACACGCTTCCCTTCCAGCAATCGGGCCTGGCTCAGCAACTGGAAGCCGTCAGCGTTGCCGCTGAGGCTCCAGCGCTTGCACAGATGCCTCGCCAAGTCCACTGCGCACTCCCACAGCTTGAACCCTCCTGCATGGATGACATGTCATTCGCCATCAATTGACTTTTTTTGGTGGCTCACATTGTCCATTTCCTCAACATGTACACAGGGATCCAGCTGTTGCAAGAATGACTTGCACTCTGCCAGATTATCCATTGCCTGCCAGATAATGCTTGATGGCAAGCCAGGCCAGGCACTGAAATCCATAATGCAGTGGGGTGCAATCGAGTTACCTTCATATTTCCCCGGCACAAGGTCGCTTGACCTCACGTCATGGCTCTCCAGGAGCTTGGAGGCTTGCTCCCCAGTTTTTACTCCCTGCGGAAATTGTTTCTCTGAATCAGCTGCAACCCACACAGCAGATACCCTCACTCTGGCTGGATCCCTGCATATGCAAAGCAAATACTCCATGGTATTTGCCACCAGCTTCAGCAGATCCGGGCTGAGACATAACACACCTCTGCCTGACAATTCCTTGTTCTCCCTCTGCATTTTTATTGTAGCAGAGATCAATTTTTTTTTGCACAGCTGCTCATCATCGAGCAGTGGCATGTATGTTTTTGGGGATCATCGGTGGTCCGCACCTTTTTCAAGGAGATGTTGGGGGTCAGCGCAACGTCCTCCAGCTTGCGTTCTGTCGCATCCTGCAGGCTTTTGACATTGATTGATATTCTTGAGCACAGCAAGGAGGCGCATGATTTCGGCAGAAATAGCCATGGGTTGAGACCCCATGAAATGCAAGCAACAAGAATGGGTACAGGTGGCACCCTCTACCTTTGTTGCCGTGCTGTATATGACTTCTTCAGCTTCTACTTCCTTGATGTTGCCTGCCGCAGATGGCACTGGTGGTGCTGGTGCACTGCCTGTGGCTTGGAAATTAAATTTGAAACTCATGCATGCAGCAATTTATTGACTGTCATGTTTTCCACAGCCATGAGTCTCTACCCAGACTTGAGATCAATCTGCCTCCAGCTTACGCCTGATTCTCTATCTCAATGCATAGATATTGAGTACAAGGTCGAGTGCATGCGGCAAAAAAGGAAATGAAATTGCTTATTGCCCAGTCGAACCTTACAAGACCTGCGCTCAACCTGATTGCCCTGTTTACGTTTGCACCACTTCGCCAAGGAGGACGGGAGCTTGGCCAAGGTTCAATGTGTTGCCGCCAGGCTGTTCTTCCTGACCACCAAGGTTGCTTCGGCGTCTCCCGCTTCACTCTTCTAGAATCGTGCTTTCCATCCACTTGTATCACACAACAACTCATAAGCTTCTTCAGATCAGTAGAAATTATTCAAAGGCCGCCTTCACAAATTCACTTCCTTTGATAGTTGCTGTGATAGAGATTAAAACAAGCCTGCAGGCCTAATACGACCCGGCAGTCATGCCGACGTACAATTTCAAGAGCATCCGTGTGGTGCCGACGAACAAGGACTTCATCGACATCGTGCTTTCCAAAACACAGCGACAGACGCCAACCGTCGTGCACAATGGCTGGGCAATTCAGCGCATCCGAGCTTTTTACATGCGAAAGGTCAGTCAATCTTAATGAGAGGAATCCTTAAAGTCTGAGTTGCTACAGTCTGGAATTGCAGTTCTGCAGAGTCTAAGCAGCTAAAGCCATTGGATCTGAGGCAGAAGTGAGAAGACATGATTGTCACATGACTGCATCTCCGTGCTCCGCTGTACTTTTTGTTTGTCAATGTGGCAGGAGAGCCCTACCCCTTCCCTTCCCTCCACAGCGCACCTTGACCTTGTTCCCCACCCAGCCAGCAGCCAGTCCTTAGAGCCCCAATATTAACCCAGGCAGACAGCACAGAGCAGAGTGCTTTGCTTTCGGCATAAAATACAAACGCTCTCCCACAAAATGCAGGTGAAGTACACGCAGACCAACTGGCACGAGCGGCTGAGCATCATCCTGGACGAGTTCCCCAAGGTGGACGACATCCACCCCTTCTACGCGGACCTGCTCAACGTGCTGTACGACAGGGACCACTACAAGCTGGCACTGGGCCAGCTGAACATTGCGAGGGGCCTCATCGACAAGGTGGCCCAAGGTGGGCTGCTTGAGGCTGCAAACCAATCTTAGAATCGCGCAGCACTTATTTCACCAAATGCGTTTGCTGAGTTTTTACAGTGGGAGATTTGCATGGGTCTCGACTGCCTGCACTATACCGACTGCTGAGTCAGAAATCGGGTGTTGTTGCTGTTAATGCACTGCAATTCTCCTTGCATCGGTGGTGTGAGATAGCTAGGGGGGGGGGGCTTCCAATGATGTGCCTGGGAAGATGCTGGAGGGCTTTTCAAGCCCTGAATTGTCATGGACCATGAGATCCCAGGTTTCGTATGTCGCATGCCTGAATTTGGAGGTACATGATCTTTTCCCCATTTTTCTAGTACAGAACTGAAAGATAGAAGCACGACACTCTTCACTAGGTTGAACAACTGGTGTCCCCGTACTTGGGTTGTGTTCCAAATTTCAGACGCAGCATTGGTCAAATTGAAATATGAAACTTTTGATTCCAAACAACCAGCCAAGACATCCAACTGCTGACAGAACCAACCAGCCAATCAGTCACAACAGTAAAAGAAACAGACTGTTTGCGGGGATGCAGAGCATCACTGCGCTGGCACACCTGCGGGCGGCCGTGCTGTACATCGTGGACATCAGCGAGCAGTGCGGGCACACGATCCAGCAGCAGGCCACCCTGTTCCACTCCATCAAGCCCCTGTTCGCCAGCAAGCCCCTGCTGGTGGTGCTGAACAAGATCGACGCCACCCCCCTGGAGTCGCTGCCAGAGTCGGACAGAGCCATCCTGAAAGACATGGCGCTGGAGGCCCTGAAATCCTCTATGGCAGGTTGGCTCCCTTCCTCCCCTCTGCCCTTCCCAAATCTGGCGATATCAGGCGAATGTAGCAGATGCCTTCAGGCAAGATGGAAGGTATGATAGCTCATGTTGTGAGTCCCAGACTCAAATTATCTCCTCAGGTAGTTTGTGAGGGAGTTACGAATTTCAACATTGAATATGAGGGACAATTGAGCAGTGCAAGCACTCTCACATCTCCTTGCACTGCAAATAGAGGGGCAAAAGGGAGTGGGAAGGGAAATCGTTGTTGGTGGTGGGTGACACGCCAGATTCCGATGCAGGCATGTCGGTGGATCCAGAAGAGGCTGAGCTGCACAGCATGAGCACGCTGACGGAGGAGGGGGTCATGGCGGTCAAGCAGACCGCTTGTGACAAGCTACTGGCCAGCAGAGTCGAGATGAAGCTGCAGGTCACACTTCACACTTTTCCCCTGTTCTTCCTCACAACAACATCCTCTCCACTGAAATTACCAGCTGCGGGGCTGAAGTCACCACCCATCTGCAGGATACGAGCAATGGCTTTTGCCAGACGCGACATTGGCAAGCTGGGGGGATTTGAGGTCAGATTGGCAGGATATCTGCCACCAAATCTCGACAACATGTATGAGCACATTGAGAATCTCATCTTGACGAAAGCGAATTTTGGATGGAAAATTGAAGGAAAGTCGTCAGGGCGCAATGCAATGGCCTTGCCTAGGGTCGAACTGATGATTCTGGGAGCAGAGGACTGACATAGTCACGAAATGGAGCACCTTCACCCATGCACATACTGCAAGTTGGGAGGATTTATTGCGCTGGAAAGCAACAGAACGGTTTTGTACAAAGGTTATGCATTTATGCCATAGCAACTCTCCTTCCGGGTTGCTATAGCCTCGGCTTGTGACCGTATGTATTGGCTCAAACAGGACCAGAACCATTCGACTAGCGAGCATAGTGCCTGAGGCGGGCGATGAGGAGCACTTTTGCGAACTCTTGAGCACACATGTCCAATGATGCAAAATTCATTTCTCGAATCTGAGCCCAGCCTTTGTCCTGTCGTAGCAATCTTCTATTGGTCGTTTTCTGCACACCTCAATTTCTGTTCAGAACACCTTAGAATCAGAGAATGTGAGGGATGATAATGTCAGTCAGTTGTAATTTTTGCCCTTTCCCAGTAGAGCAGTGTTTCAGCGCAATACTCCGGCAGCATTTCTGCTCAAATTCACTTAGTGCACCGAATTATGGTTACCGCCGAAATAAGGTTAACAGACAGGCTCGGGGGTTCGAAGATGAGAAACTTATCTGGATTAATCTCCCTAGCCTCGGCGATGAGGGTTTTTCAGTGGGAATCTGAGAACCCCCAGGCCTCTCTCCCCCAGAGACATACACAACTGCACATCCGCTGCTGTGCCAGCGGAATCGCACGTCTTTTGGCCTTTCCCAGACCTGTTGTCGTGCATACCTCTGATACTTCTCTCACAGCAGATTAGAGTAGACCCTCATCAATTCGGCAGTATGGGTTCGATGGCACAAATGTGCTGGCGTTGCAGGGGAAGCGGATAGGAGATGTAGTCAACCGCATGCACGTGGCCCTCCCCAAGCCCCGCGACACGACGCGCCGCCCGCCGGTGGTCCCCCCCAGCGTGGCCGCCGCCCGCGCCCGCGAAGACGCCTCCACCTCCGCCAGATCAACCCGTTCACGCACCGAAAGGGACATCCAGGTACCCCATCTCACGTGCTTCACAGTCGCGTCTAGCTCGGCATCGCCAGAAACTTGCAAGGCCATTAGGTTGTTTACAATATTGTGGTAATTTAGGCCATTCTCCATGAATTTGGGAAAATAATTGTTGGGATGGCCCAGCACTCTTAGCATTTCTCAGATCTGCACCTTGCAACATGCCCAGCAGGCTTGCGATCGCCCTTCCAAGCTTGCCACACAAAATGAGGGGCCGCAGCCTCTTGTCACATCCAATGGTATCCTGCATTGCTGTAAGCGGGGGCAGTGACTCACAGGCAAAGGTCGCCCTCTCTGGTCAGCCTCAATCCTGCTCATTACTTTATGTTTGCTTTGCTGTCCTCATGCCCCCATGAAAGCTTCGCCTGGCTGTGTAGGAGGAGAATGGAGGGGCAGGCGTGTACTCCATGGATGCGCGCAAGCTGTACCAGCTGCAGAATCCAGGGTGGAATCATGACATCATCCCTGAGATCCTGAACGGGCACAACATTGCCGACTTCGTGGACGCTGAGATCGAGGAGAAGCTCAAGGAGCTGGACTTTGAGGAGGATGAGCTGGCAGAGGAGTGGCTCAGACAGGTCAGTGCGGTTTTTATAGGGAAGTTGTATTATCTGGGGGACCTTGGGGGCAGAGAAGGGAGTTTTGTGTAAGCGTTTTGGGGGAAGGGGGTAGGTGTTGGGGAAGGGGCAATTTGACGACAAGAACCAAAGAGTGGCCACCAAACGGGACATACAGGTCAGGGCAGTCACAGTGGGCAAGGGCAAGATATGTGGGGAAAGTAAGAGGCTGGGGAGGGGCTGAGGCGCATGTTGGGGGAGGGGGAGGGGTGAAAGGGAAAGGAGGGGAGAAGTCATGGCATTTCAATGCATAGGAGCCCAAGGAAGCTGGTGGAAATGAGGGCTGATCCTTCATGTTCACTGAGAGAAAGTGCATCAGATTTAATTTATTCAAGCTGTACTGACGAATCAGGAAGGAGTTTGTCCAGGCATCACAAGACTGGATGCCTGCTGAAGGCTGAAATTCTTCTCGACAACCTTCATTGTGCATGCTACCTGTGATCAGAATACCCTAGTAGCTGATTTGGAGTCATGACAACGGGTGCAGAAGGCTGACATAGCTGTGGAGGACCTCAGCCCGGAGGACCAGGCAGAGCTGCAGCTCATACGGGACCGCAAGATCAAGATCGTGGCGGAGCACCGCAGGAAGAAGAGCGCTGCCAACAACCACCCCCTGCTGCCTCAAAAGGCGGACCGCGACAGGAAGTCCACCACGACAAACATGAAGGCAAGTTTAATGCCCCCCTCGATCCTCCTCCCC
>QAXI01000419.1:727725-740206 GCA_004335615.1 Chloroidium sp. JM
CTTTCCCCCCCTCCCCTTTCATGTAAAATGAGCCCTCTGTCCTTAGTCCTCCCATTTCCTTTGTACTGAAGTAGAAATAGCCGTTTCCCCCTAATAAATACTGACTGCATATCTCACCTCCAGCCATCAAGGTCCTATCTTTTTGCTATTGGGCCTGGAATGCATACAAATTGCTAGCCACGTCATTTCATGTTATCCCGCTTGGTAATTGTAATGGCGTTGAAAGCTTTGGGCACACTGAGCTTCAGAATTGGGCCTGGAAAGAGCAAACTGGACCCAAAAACTATCCATTCCCGCCTGATCCATGGCAGGCTTGGCTGAATGAGTCCGCAGAGGAACGCAAGTCTATCAGCCTGTGGCCCTCCGCCTTATCGGCTACAGAGGGGCCCTGGGTTAAATAACTGTGCCACATTCCCTGCTTTCTTGCTGGAATGGAATTACAATGATCATTGCAATTCTATTAAGTAAAAGGAAGACAAGGCTCATACACAAAGTAGCTTGCAACAAAAAGCGATGCCTTTCTCACAGCACACCTATGGAAATATTTGTAATTGATGCCCAGTGGTGCAATCTTTAGCTCTCGAGGGATGAGAGTTAGGAATAGGGGGCCTTGATCCCAGCCGCAGAGTGACCTATAATCCACACTGTCTACAGTGTGCAACTTGGCATCCCCGGCTTTTTGCGTCGTGATAGCGCAAAATCGTTTTGGGAGTGAGCATGCTGCCTCGGTCTTGGTATCAACTCAGTTCAGAGGCCAAACCTGCAGCGCTGTTACGCTCATTGCCATGACATTCCCGCGCTATTACATGGCACAAAAGGTCGTGTGTGGCAGACCACCAGAATGTGCGAGCAAGATCTCTTTCCAGAGCCTCGATACTGTGGCAAAGCGGGAAGGATTCTGCAGGCATCGCTGGAGAGGCTTGGGATTGATTCCTTGCCCGCTGTGGAGCGGGCGCGCGCGCGCAGCCAGAGCAGGGTGGGCCGCAAGCGCACGCGATCCCAGGGGCCAGTCGACATGGAGGTGGACGGTGGAGAGGATGTCCAGGCTCCGCAGAAGCGCATCCACAGCGGCAAATCCAGGTGCCCTTTTCTCGCAAGCTTCATTTGTCTAGACTAGCTGCTTTGGCGCTCATCACGGCTGGGAGACTTCTGCCTGGGCCCCTTATCATGTGGCCACCAGTACAGATGCACCCTTCTTTGGAGCCTCCAACTGATGGGAGCTTCTGATTCTGTATCTGGCGTTCTGACTCTTCGGAGCATGTCGCGATAATTATGCAAAAGGATGTCCTTCTCCATTCTCCCATCGTGTTCATGTCCCCTGCTTCCCTGTCTTGACCACCTTCGTCCATCTATTATCTGCCTCCATAATTGAGGTGTCCTTGGTGAATGCAGGTCGATGTCTCGGGGGCGCTCCCTCTCGCTGGCGCCCCCCGCCAAGAACAGCGGCCTGAAGGACTCCCTGCAGGTCAACCGCAGCATACGCATGGCGGATATGGCTCAGCGCAAGAACAGCAAGAACGCGCGCAAGGGGGAGGGCGACCGCCACGTGCCGGACTTCAAGCCCAAGCACCTGTTCAGCGGCAAGCGGCCGAAGGGCAGCACGGACCGCAGATAGGGTTGATTACTGCTTGCAGAGACTGGTGTCTGTGGGGTTTGTCGTGCTTTCCGTTTTTGGGCTAGCTGTATGTATCAGTAGGCGAAGCTTGTGTGTACATTGGCGCTTGGGCGCATGTATCGGAACAGACCTGTCGATTTGCTACTTTGCTGATCTTTGACAGTGCTTCTTTGAGCTGATGGAGGATGAACATCAGCTGAAGGGTCGCAGAAGGCCCACACACGAGATTAAAGATTGTGAATGAGCTTGCGTGAGGTAGAGAGTATGAGGAATTGTCAGTCTCAGGGGAAGAGAGCCTAACACACAATATCTTCTCCCCTGGACTCTGTCAACGGTCTGGCAGGGAGTTGACTGTGGTCCATTGTCTCTGAACCACCTTTGTTCAAAATGTGACAGAAATTGCAATTTGAGAGGCTGTGCACTGAGCCCATTATCACAAGTTGCAGGTTCTTCTTCTTACAAGCCATTCGTTCTGGTCCACATGCAAAGACGGGCGCACTGCCGGTGTCTTATCGCTGATGGTCCTAGCATAAATCAGATAAGATAGCCCATAGATCAACCATATATCAGAACGGGCAGTCAGCAGGCTGGCTGCCAATACCAGAGCGCTTCAGCAGACTGAAAAGGCGAAATGGCTCAACCTGCCGATCCCTGTGCCAATTGTCTTGATCGTGAAACCACCTCTGTGAAGACTCAACCGCCAAACTGACACAGGACATCAGTCAAGAGGGGCAGATTTGCTGTATGCTGGCAACGCTCCCTGGCCTGCGGAGCATGTGATGAAGCAGCAGTACTGCAAGAACTTCGGGTCACAACAGGGACTGAACGGATGAGGAGTTGTACACACGCCAGATGGTCTCTCCCAGCAGGTTGGCCACGCTCAGCACCGTGAGCTCCGGGAACAGGCGGTCTGGGTGTGTGGGAATGGTATTCGTCACTATCACCTGCGGCAAAGCTTGATGTTGGTTGTGTATGGCGGGGGGGAAGTGTTGGTGCTGCCTGCCTTTGTTGTAGGTCTGGTTGCCAAGTTAAAGCACCTGAAAAGGGCAGGCCCCAATACAGCAGCAAGTGCAATGTAAGAGTGCTAAGCTTGCTGCTGTTGATGCAGCAATCAAGAGATTGCTGGCCAGCTTTTGCACATGGGATTATCTGTCTCTGTGACCACAGCACGCACCTCATGGAAGATGCCGGATGACAGACGCTCAATGGCTGGCGGCGAAAAGACGGCGTGGGTAGCGCACACGTAGATCTCCCTGGCCCCTGACGATTTCAGCACCTTGGCTGCATTCGTGATGGTGCCTGCACACGGTCGGCTGTAAGTGAGCTATCAAAGTGGCTCAAACAGTCAGAGGGCATGCAGCACACATCTCTGCACTCGTGAAATGCTGAAGATGGGTACTCCTGTTTCGTTCAGTGTGTTTGGCGGGAAGGCATGAGAGGGAAGGCTGTAGGAACTGAATGATACAAAAGGCAAAGCAATCAAGCATGACTGCACATTTATCAAAGGGGCAGATGACCCACTGCACCCTCCGAAATTAGGTGATGCAAGCAATGACATCCAATAACCTTGTGAAATGCAGACCGACATTCCGCCATTGACATCTCTAACCTTTGACAACAAAACGTGAAGCAAATGCCACACAGTAGATTACATGTGAGAGGATGGATGAAGAAGAGGTGTCAGGGACGTGGCTAAGCGGGACCACTCACCAGCAGTGTCGATCATGTCGTCCACCAGGACCGCCACCTTGCCCCTGACGTCCCCAATCAGGTTCATGACCTCGCTCACGTTGTGTGCGGAGCGCCGCTTGTCGACGATGGCCAAGGGTGCGTCGTTCAGCTTCTTGGCGAACGCACGTGCGCGCGCCACTCCCCCCACGTCCGGCGAGACCACCACCAAGTCCCCTGTGGAGATGCGCTTGGACGCGAGGTACTCCAGCAGCACCTGCTTGCATGGGCAGTGGTGACATGCTGCCTACTTGCATGGCTTATTTTCTGCAATCTGCAGATTGCATGACCAGTGCTGAGACAACTCAGCCCATCCAAACAGCTGTAATACTTCGAGTGTGGCAACAATGCTGCTCCCAAGGTAGCACCACATCTGGTGGACTGATCAGTGCTGCTGAGTGCCTTTCACGATGACACTCAGTGCTTGTCATGTTGTTGGCAAAATGCATGAAGCAGCCAAATTTCCTGGGAGGATGATTTGGGGGATAAGGCAAGTGCAACACACCTGATCCCCATAGACGTGGTCCACCGGGATGTCGAAGTAGCCCACACACTGCCCAGAGTGCAGATCCATGGCCAACAACCTGTCAGCGCCTGCAGGCAAAGCTTGTCAGCCAAGGCGACTTTAAACGCCATCCACGATTGTGATACCTTTCTGGAAGGACTGGAGAATCTCGCAGTCGCCAAACAAAAAAAAGCAATACCTGGAGTTTGCCTGCATTGGCTGGAACAAAGCAGCAAGGAAAAGACACAGCCATGCCCCAAAACCGCTCATTTTTCTATACCAGTCACATACACATGGAACGAACAGATGCCAGGGAACGTCAAAATGGATTTTGCAAGGCTAACAAATTGAAAAGAGACCCTGCCTCTCTGCAGGAATCCTTCAAGACTTCTTCCCCTGACAGCCTTCAAGACTTCCTCCCCTGACAGAGGGTGGGGGGGAGAAAGGGGGGGGGGCGGGGGCCGCACCTGCTTCCGTGATGAGGTTGGCGACTAGCTTGGCCGCTATGGACTCCCGCCCCTGCGTCTTGCGATCCGCGCGGGCATACCCAAAGTAAGGCACCACGGCGGTCACTGAGCGTGCGGAGGCCCGCTTGCAGGCGTCGATCATGATGCAGAGCTCCATGAGGTTGTTGTTGACGTTGGGGCAGGTCGGCTGGATCAGAAACACGTCGCACCCGCGGATGGATTCCTGCAGGAGAGGGAAGGTTTTGGCACGGCTCATCATAAATTTGGCGGCGGAGGTCCATCCTTTTCAATGCCTGACATGCCAGCTTGAAAATTTGATTTGGGAATGGCAATCTCAGAGACACCTCGCCAATCGTAGCAAAAAAGCTGTCCAGCCAGACTCATACTGATAGTCATGCTTGGCCCAGATTGAGTCTTCAGAAAGTTCCAGAATTCTGTGCTACTCTTTCTCCTTCAGTCGTAAGAAGACTGGGGTGAGGGGATTATTGAGTCCAGGAAACATCATGCGAGGCTGCAGCAAGCTGAGAAGGCAGGGAAAGGAGTGGGAGGAAAGCAAGGGGGGTCACCTCCACTGCAACGTAGACCTCGCCATCGGCAAAGCGCTTGATCTTGATGGGGCTGAGGTCCATGCCCAGATAACAGGCCACCTCCTTGGCTAGTGCCTGCAACCCACACGCGGCACTCTCACTTTTGCTGTACTGTCTTCCGCCACTCCACCACCCCGAGCGTGCAGTCTTTGCTCCTGCCTTGCCAGCTTCATAACCTGCCTTTTGCTTTCATGGCACTGCCATGACAATTATGATTTGAATGCCAGGCTGATCTCCTGCATTCTGAAGGAGGCCTAAGCCAGATTGCGACAGGAAGCGTCAAGAGTATCTTTGCCTGCAGTGTGCACTCTACAATCTTTCCCTTGAGTACATTCCAAAGGAGCTAGCATCAGACACAAACAGAGTATGATTGCTCACTTGGTGATATGCAAAAGCAACTGCAGCTAGAATATTGGCTTAGCAGCAGCAGTGGAGTGGCAGAGAGGGCAATTTGAGCCGCCTGTCTTGATGGGCGAAACGCAGATAACAGCCCAATTCTCTGAAGTAAGGAGGGCAAGCTTGATCCTGACAGATTGGTAGGAGGGACATGAGCCGCTGTTTATGGTTTGAAGTTTAACCTCATTTGCTGATTGTCTGAGGTGTGGATCCAGGTCTGGTCAAGTCAGGTGCAGGAAGAGGGACCATTGCAACAGCATGAGATCAAGATATGAGAAATGTAATATCATCCCAGCCACATCAGGCTGATTATGTAAGCAATGTGTGCAGCTCCACAACACGAGAGCAAGAGAAATAATGGCGGCTTTAGCTCAATTGGAAGCAGCGCGGCTTTGAAGCAGCCAAGGTACGTTGATCGAAACACCGATGCCGCAAATGAGTTTTACCTGCTGGAGTGAAAAAAAAAACATTTTTCAGTTTTCTTGGGGAGGGGGGAAGGGGGGCTCTTGCAGGGAGAAAAAGAGGGTTGTAGGGTTTAGACATGCAAAAGGCTCACCGAGTTGGCTGTCCCAGCAAAGACGCGCAGGCGGTTTGGAATGAGGGGCACAGACTTGGAGCGGTGGTACAGCTGCTGCGGGGGGTTGAACGCCGCCTCCCAGTCCGGTGCCTGCCCATCCCCCAGAACCTGCAAGCAATGTTATGGGTGCCAAGCCAAGTTTTACGCATCGTATGTTTGGCAGTAATGTTCTCATGGGAGGCTTTGGGGATAATTCTACACTCACATGCCACAAAGCAGTACCTGTGGCTGTGCCAGAGTGGCCCAAGCTCCGTTCTGGGCACTCCGGCTGGCTTGCACTTCCCTGGGACGTCGATTCTGCCGCCGGGGAGAAAGTGATAGCCCCGCTGACGAGAGCTCCTGCTGTGCCGAAGCAGCCAACACAGACCGGCTGGGCCTGCCCTCTTTCACCTGGGAATGAAACAAGCTGATTTCCATCTCTTGGTCTCATACCCAGGGAAGCGCTCAAGCACGCCGACGCTACAGCTGCTCTAGTACAGGCGACGTGTGAACCGCAATCCATCAATACAACAAATATTCTCGTCCATGAGAAAGCCAGCCCATTCTTATCAAGCCTTTCTCTGATCCTTTACACAGACTCTCCCTCTGGTCCCCACCCGTCTTAATGCCATATGAAGATCCTCTCCAGAAGAAAGCTAATTCACAACTATTCCAGTAGGTCACATTATCAGGCATAAACAAATGGAGGTGTGCCCTTCCCTGTGCACAACACTCATAAACATCCTCCTGGTGTAGGGTTGAAGACTTTTCAATTTTCTGGCTAGAAGACCCAACGAAAGCTCACCAGCGGCAAACTCTGCTTCGTCCTCCGAAGCCCACAGCCAGGCCTCATCATAGCAGCAGAGCCCACCGTTGCTCCAGAATCTGCGCAGAGAACGTGCCTTTGAACATTGGACGCCACCTTTGTGTATATCGATGAAGCATCCGTCTGCACCGATGATGGATACCGTAGCCACGACGTTTATTGAGAGGCTCCTGATTCCGATGCAATCAGCCGTGCCGGGGATATAAGTCGCTGACCTGCAGCAGAGGCTAGGGGCACCAATTGCCTGCCCATCAGCGTCGACGAGCTAGACCTAATGCTACAAGCTGCCAATTTCTGCCGGAGGGAGCATCTCAGCTCCAACGTTCACAAGTGATGAGAGGGCAAGAATACTTTTATACTTAAAGATGTCGAGAATCGGATTGTTCGTCCCTTTTGCTTCTTTCTCTGACTGCAAATCTCCTTCAGCACTTGTTCAAAATCTGTCAGGCGACCAGGGTTGCTGCTGCTCTTCAGTAGGGTTGGCCGGCCAGCAAACATTGTGCTTCATAATAAGGAGAGAAGCAAGCTGGCGTTCACTGTCAACCTACTCATCTGTGTCATTCATTCAGTATCATAACTGGGCCAATTACAGGGAGAAATCTGAACCTTTTTGGTGATTGGAAGATTGATCTGCTGGGACTGGGCAGGACAGAGGCAGCATGGCGACACAATCGGACTGTCGCATGTACGAGTCCAAGTTCCCGGAAGTGGACGACGTAGTTATGGTGCAAGTGAAGTCTATCGCAGAGATGGGAGCCTACGTTGCACTCCTGGAATACAACGGCATCGAGGGCATGATCCTGCTCTCTGAGCTGTCCAGGAGGAGAATACGTTCCATCACAAAACTCATAAAGGTGAGGCCTTGCATGCACTACTACAGGCCTGCCAAAGACCAAGTTTCGCTCTGAAATTGATTGCTGCAATCACATCTGGAAGAGTTTGGCTTTGTGAGCTATCTGAACATTCTTCAAGCCTCGACCTTCTGCAACACGGACATCCTTTGGGTATAGACTTTGCAACAGTCCACACCGTGCTGGAATCTTTGCATGGCTTTAGTGGAACAACATGGAACACGCTTGCGAAAACCACGTTAGATACCACTCCATCTCTTGGACATGGTTGTCATATAGTTTCATCTGTTCATCACCTCAAAAACCAAAAAAACCCCACCCGGAACAACACTCTGACTAATCGTCCCCCGCAGGTTGGGCGGCAAGAACCGGTGATGGTGCTTCGTGTGGACAAGGAGAAGGGCTACATCGACCTCTCCAAGCGGCGTGTCTCCCCGGAAGACCTGGCGCTGTGCGAGGACAAGTACAACAAAAGCAAGATGATCCACAGCATCATGCGGCACGTGGCGGAGACCACGGGCAACGACGTGCACGACCTGTACCAGAACATCGGCTGGCCGCTGTATAAGATGTACGGCCATGCCTTTGAGGCTTTCAAGGTGGGGCATCCCTGCAAAATATCTCATGGGAACATCAGAGGGGTGGTGTCCCTGCCGAGCTGTGATGCGACTAAGCAGAGAGGGACTATGTGCGTGGAAAGGGGGAAGGGCCCGGGGGATGTGGTGAAGGGATGACGTATGACTGTGCGGTGATTGCCTTCACCGCTTCATGAGGCAGGTAAGGAAGGGAATGAAATGTAACAAGGCTTTGTGTATCCGCAGTGTGATCTCCATCTCATACAGCTATAGGTCCATGTCAAAGAGTGGCTGTTATGCTGAATACAGGCTTTAGGGACAGAAATGGGTCAGAACTTGATCAATGCTTCGTCTCCAGTGGACAGCAATGTACACCGGTGATGCCCTTCTTGTGCACTTGCAAAAGTATGTAGGTGCTTGCGGTGTTCCCTCTCTTCTTCCATCTCAATACAGGTTTATGTGCCTCATCTGAATCCAAGGGTGTGTACAGGCGATGGTGACGGAGTCGGACGCAGTGTTTGCCAGGCTGTCGGAGCAGTTCCACGGCGGCAGTGAGGTGCCCTTCCTGAAGGGGCCGGTGCAGGCGGAGCTCATCAAGAACGTGCAGCGGAGGATGACCCCCCAGCCGCTCAAGATCCGCGCAGATGTGGAGCTCACGTGTTATGCCTATGACGGCGTCATACACATCCAGGTGATTCCTGACCTCATTCGATAGTTTGTATGGGCCTGGCACAGCAATTCAAAGAATGTCGGCCTCAATGATGCCAGTCCGTCTTTCAGAGACGGGAAAAGGGGTGACGAGTGAAGGAAAGAAGGGAAGGTGTGAGGGGCGGCCTTTGATTGCTTTTATTACAGGCATCCCTATCCCGGTATTCGAATTGCAGGCAGCCAGGGACAATGTGGTGACGGCAAATAGGTAGCGATCTGGCTATTGCTCAGTAGAGTCTCAGTCTACAACGTGCCAGCTAATGCCCACGCCCAGCCCTTCTTCCCACTGTAGCAAATTTGTTTCCTTTGAGATGAACGCCTGCCTTGCCGCAGTCTGTGATGCTGATGCACTGCGCAGGAAGCCATGCGGGCGGCGGAAAAGGCAGGCACGGAGGATTGCCCCGTCAAAATGAAGCTGCTGGCGCCCCCGCTGTACGTGCTGACCACTAGCACACTGGAAAAGAATAAGGGCGTGGAGGTGTTGGTTGCAGCCTGCGAGGCGGCCAAGTCCACGGTGGAAATGCGCAAGGGGCGGCTGATCGTGAAGGAAGCGGCACGTGCGGTGTCGGAGAGGGACGACCGCCTCCTCAACGACCAGGTGTCCTTTGATTCACAGTTTCCGCCTCTTCGTCCCCTTTCAAACCGTTAGCCTCCTGAAGACGCCCTACCGAGCCTGTTCTGGGCTGCTCCATGAAATAGTCAGCCAGCCCAATTTGGTGGGGATGGTGTGAGAGATTGTTGAGTTTGGCTTTGACTTCTTTTTTGCTGCCAAAATCCTCCCCCGCCCCTCAGATCACCTCTTGTTGGAAGTTTTCAGCCTTTGCATGCATTTTGCCACGACTGTGTTATTGTAAGCAGAGGTTGATTGCATGTGGCGTGATTGATAGGAGAGGGCACACACCAGCCTCCAGAATATCAAGAGGCGAGGCCTACAGGAGCATTAATCTTCAAAGTTCGGCAGGTACACTACTAGAGAGTATTACTGATTGTTCTGCTATCTAAGGGGAAGGTTTCCATACTCTTTCCCAACGCCACAATGCTGCGCAGATGCTGTCCCTGGAGGCTGCCAACAAAGAGGTGGCTGGAGACTCGGATAGCGAAGCGGAGGAGGACACGGGCATGGGGGACATCGATGTGGATGGGCCAGCAGCCCTGGAGGTGGGGGCTTAGGCGCAATGCTGGTCATTGAAGGAAGAGTGAAGGGGGCGTTCAGTCCCTTTGGCTCTCTGCCGTACAGGCTGAGGTCTGCGCCATAGCGAAGCTGCAGGACTGTCATTTTAGTGTTACGGCTTGGTATGGCCCCATCGATACCTGTTGGCTGAGACCCAGGCAGCTCCAGAGATTGGTTGATCGATTTTGTATCGATTTTTGCTGCATTGGGTGCCTTTTACGCTCAGCAGTAGGTCCTCCAAAGCAGATGGGAGATGGGGTGATACCTCTGGGTGGAGTGGCTGCAAATTGCTGTTCTACACCCAATGATCACGTTGCGGAGTGATTCATACATTTGAAGGGCGTGGCGCATTTTGCAGTCAGCAACTTCACACCGTCAAGAGTGTATTTGGGACTGTGTAGTGCATCCTTGTAGTCTTCAATTGTTGAAAAAAGCTAGGGAAGGGCATGTCCAGCGGCTGCTGTGGGGTTGATTTTGTCAGCAGGAAACCATGCTCAAGCGTTGGGCAGGATAAAAGTGAGACGAATGAAAGAAGACAAATATTCACTCTTCGGAATCTGCTGCAAGTGTACCTAACACCCTATCCTCTTGATCGGAAGTCAAATAACATGCACGAGACGGTCACAACTAGCTGACAATTCCTACCATCTACGCATTTCCTCAAGCACGAGAAGCATACAAATTGTCAGCACACCTCAGGCCACCATAATCCACACTGGCTGCACACCTTGTTGCCGCCAGTCTGCATCACCATCATCGCTCTTCACAAGGTACGCTGACATGCATGGTGGCAGGCTGTCTGCAAAAGCCCTCATGACTTCCATCGAGCTCGAGAAAGCGCTGTTCTTTAGATTCAGGAACGTCAGGTGCTCCAGTGCCAAAAGTGGTGTTGCAGAAGCTGGCCCCAGCTTCAGGTGCTTGTTTTCAGACAGGTCCAGCTCCTGCAGGGATGAAATGAGGCACAGAGCGGGAGGGATCCCCGTGAGCTGGCTGAAGCGCCATGTGAAGGAAGTCAGACTGGCCAGTCTCTGCGCCACCGAGGCAGGCAGCTCTTCACAAACCTGGAGCCGCCATGCAGCTCCAAGGATTTGAGATGCGCCAGCGCAGGAAGGGAAGGTGGCACAAGCTCTTCCAACTGCAGTGCAGGGTCAACGTCAGCTCGACATATTCTGATGATGTTCCCTCACCTTCTCTGCCAGTCAAAGTCACTTGCATGTCAAAATTGTGACTGAAATGAAAGCACGCTGTCCTCGAGCTGATACTTGGCAAATTGCTCAGCTGGCAACGAAAGCAGCGCCCCCTTCCTACCCAACGGCAACGAAAGCAGCGCTCCCTTCCAATCCAATGCTTCCTTCTCAGCGCCTCCTCAAGGGCTGGAAGAGAGCATTCATCTTGCAACAGCAGGTAAGGAGGTATGAAAGAGGCATGCAAGAGCAATGACGCCAGAGAGGCTGGAGGGGGAGGGGCGGAGGGGACGGTGAGTTAACAGGGGGTTGGAAGCGGGGGGTGCTAATAAACTAGCCGGGAGGTGTGCCACATCAGCATTGAGAGCTGGGACGTTGACATGGCAATGGACCAGCCATTGCAGCAAAAAGCTGCTTACCTTGCATGCATAGTAAAGTCGGGTATCGCTGTGCAGCGCAAGGTGGGTGAGGGTAGTTGATTGGAGGCTGGCATACTCCAGGGCGGGCTGGCATCTCTTGTGTACGAAGACCTGCAGCCTCTGCAGCTGTGGCAGCTCCAGGGTGCAAAACTCCCCCCCTTCCGGATAACATTCGGATTCCAGCCGCAGCTCCAAAGACAGGGCCGTCAGCTGAGACAGTTTAGAGAGGGCCTTGAGGAAGGACTCCTGGGAATGCTTCCACTTGTTCCCCCTGCCGGTCTTGTTCTCGAGCTTCAGGAGCCTGCGCCGCACAAGAGTTGAGGAAGCTGATCGTTCCTAAACTTATTCTTGCTTTACCCCTCCCCCCTGACTCCTAGTTGTGCACACTTCGTGGGTGATCACAGATGAGAATCAAGCGCTTGTAGATCCGAGGCAGCCCCAAGTGAATTTCTCTCCCGTTCTCCAAATGCCCCTGCTGCCTGATATCTTCATGGGCTTCACCACCAGAAGCACCACAAATCCTGGCCGACCCTTCCAGGTGTAGGATCCTCACCTGATGTGCGTGAGCTTGGTGATGTGGCGCAGGAAGGGTCCGAGGTCATCATCGCCGCCAAAATCAGAGTGCCACTTGACGTCATTGAAATTGTGCATTTCCATAATGCGCAGCCTGGGGAGAGCCGCCAGTGCGGACCACATTGCTGCCGCCCGCTTGGGTCATACCCACATGCTTATGCCCTCCAGCCGGATCTCCTGCACGCAAATCTCGTTCTCGGTCAAGAGAAGTCACGTATTTATACACGCCTCTGAAGGGATGAAGTGGCCAATGCATGCGCAATGCCTCCCATTCTGCTCATCAGTGATGGATGTATATCACAGCCCCCCCTCTCCCCCCC
>QAXI01000419.1:748296-759796 GCA_004335615.1 Chloroidium sp. JM
CCCTCCCACCCTTACCCTGCTCTGCTCTGGGCAGCAATGATATGGATGGGTCCACAGCTATCACTACCCGTGGCAAGCTAAGTTCAAGCAGATCCGCGAACACGACCCACCTGACAGAACCTGTGCCTCCGGGGGCCATCCCTGCTCGCTGGGCAGGCCCGTGATTGACACGCTGCGTGAATTCCACAGCTGTGCTCCCTTGGGCCCCTCTGGATTCAGCATCAATCCCACCCGATCCTTGCAGAGCTCCACCAAAACTACCTGCAGGTGGTGCCTTCAAGTCAATGCTTTGATGACAAGAAAAGGGACAATCGATAAAATCAAAGGGAAATTTGCAAACTTGGCAAGATATGGCAACATTTCAAGATTTGAAACGGGCACTCATCAGGTGGTGCACAGAGATGCAATCACAACGTGCTGATAACTGGAGAAGAACTCAAAACGCCAGCAATTAAATATTGTGCAATGGGTCTGGAAGCTGTGACAGCATTCTCCCGACCTTTGCTGTCTGTGTCTGTCGCAA
Source organism: Chloroidium sp. JM (assembly GCA_004335615.1). NCBI lineage: Eukaryota > Viridiplantae > Chlorophyta > Trebouxiophyceae > Watanabeales > Watanabeaceae > Chloroidium > Chloroidium sp. JM. Next base: position 748,820 of record QAXI01000419.1, read on the forward strand.
ATCCTTGGTGGAACCCAACTAGCAAGAAGAGCCATGTCCATCCGAGCCAAAATCGAGGCTTTCATGAGACCATGCCCAGCGTCAAGAGTGTCCAGGACCACCTTTATCCTAAACCTGCCTTGTGAATTTTTACAAGCCAAAGCTCAATCGTCTAGTAAGGAGCAGCAGGTCAGCTCTGTGAGGCTATCATGAGACCAGGCCCTGCTTCAGCTTTTGCACTTACCCATCTCCACCCTGATTCTGCCTCTTGATTGCCCAATCACCACAGAATTCCTACCCAGTAAGGAGCAGCAAGTCACCTCTGGGCGGACGGCGGAGATGAGTGTGCGGACCGCCTCCACGGACTCTCGCGACACATGGGACATGCCCAGAACATACACCTGTGTCTCACCCCCTGGCGCATCTGGGTTGGGGGCCTGCAGCTGCACCACGCTATTCCTGACCTCGGCAGGAATGCTGACCTCCTGCTGCCTACATTTGGTTCCATGCTGGATTTCAGATGTTAAATTGGTGATTGAAGACATTTAGGGGGACTTTCATTGGCAGTGCTGTCCACTGCTTGTGAAGTGGAAGCCCATTACCTCATTATGGTGGCAGGAAAGACCAGAATTCATGTGACCACTACCTTTTCGTCATGAGTCTTGAAAGACATGATGAGGAGCCCTGGAGTGTGGTCCTTCATACCGCTTGTCTTTCAAGACTCATGATCAGAAGTAATGAGGATTGAATGGCTGCCGAAATGTCGTATAGGGACTTTGAGCTCCCCACATTTGGCAATCGTGAGACAGAATCCCAGGGCATGCATCTCATGCTGGACTCACCTAGATGCATCAGGGCTCTGTGCAACAGTGCTGGACTCTTTCTCCAGTGTTGCCCCCGCGTAGCTTATGTGAGATGACCTGCCCTTGCACCTCGCACTGCTGTGCTTGCTTGCATTGCCAGACACCTGGGGTGGCTGTCGCACAGGTAGAGTAGGAATAGGCAGCAGGTGCTGCTGCAGGCCCAGCATCTTGAAAGAAGGCATTGTACTCATTTGACCTCACGCCATTACGATGCTGTGCTGATTGATCAGTGATAGCTTTGTCGATACGGCAGTGCAACCTTGTACAGCTACACTCAAGCCTACCGTGCAATGTTGCAGTGCAATCAAGATAATCGCCGACAGCAGCTCTAGATTCTTTCAATTGTATGCGCACTGTTACTGGACTATGAAATAGTTCTCTTTCATCACAGCGAAATCCGTAGCGAGAAAGATAACCCTACCGCAGCCCTTCGCTTCACAGATATTTTGGCCCGGGGACCAGAAGTTAGAATCTCTTTGCTCAGATTCCACTCTTTGCTAATCAAGTAAGAGGCAAAAATGATGAGAACCAATGTTCCTTTGCCCAGCGCCCCAAGCAGAACTTTGCCCCAGGCAGTGCGAAGGGGTGTGATTGTCAGCCACCCCTTCGGGTACAGCTTTTGATCTTTGCTTAATCTGTTACAATAACTGCATGATTGCCCTTTCAGAATGGTGTTGCGTCGCTTTGCAAGTTCATTGTCTGTCTTCCAGGATGTTGAAGTCCACCTGCAGAGAAGGAGTGGTTGTAACACTGGATCATAGAAGAAGAGGGTTCACCGATTTCAGACATTTTCAATGCGCAGAATCGCCAATTCCACTGTGGATGAATTTGCTGCAGGCAGAAATCCGCAAGGCCACAGAGGAGCGTGCGGGTGTATGCAAACCCTGTGCTGGATGCTGGAAAGTACCTTGCAGGTGCAGCAGGCATCCCATTGAGATGGTGATGAGAGTTTTTGGCCAGTTTCTGTCAACCTCACATCAGATACATGAAGCTGGATGGCTTTTGCTGGCCATTTGAGTAGGGACACATGCAACCGCGGCAGAAAAGCAGGCTGCTTGTGGCGGCCAAGATTCCCGAACAACGTTCTTGCCGTCTGCAGAGGCCGCCAAGCAGATTTTCTCGCCCACCGAGTCAGCAGACTCACCCCCTTGGGATGGCTCGGGCTTGGATTTCTCCGGCTCCATCCAGCACCACGAGCGCCAGAGGATAAGGGCCATGTACGAGGCTGTCAAGAACACCCGCGAGGCGATCACAGGTGCGCTTTACTGCCAAAGCATTGCCTCGTTTGATCCTTGACATGCCTCATTGCCTGAGGCAGGATCCATAGCCATCCGACCGTTCACTTCCTTGAGTGAGAAACAGGGTGTTGAACGATGTAAGATCCTCCACCAGTGGTCACCACTTGTAAATCCCACCCCTCCTGAGCTTTGCCCCTTGGCTGTCCCCCACCCCCAGGAGTCCCTCAAGCAGCTCACGAAGAACTTTTGTGTTGACACACATCCCTCCTTTCCCCTCACCCCCTTCATGATCCCCCCCCTTCAACGCACCGAGAATGCCTGCAGGCTGCACGGATCCAGCAGCTGTGAATTACGACCCCGCGGCGGTGGTGGACTCGGGCACGTGCAACTACATCGAGGACGGGTCGCAGGAGACGGGCATGACCGAAAGCCTGAGGGGGTACGTGTCCGACACCATCTCCCGTGTGTTCTCCAACAACTTCAAGGGAGACGCGACCGAGCCGGACTACGGTGGCCACACCGGGTACTCCTACAACGGCCAGCGGGTCTCGCAGCGGGACATCACTCGCCTGGTGAGCCCTACGACTGTCCTTTCTGCCAGTCAGCTTGCATGAACTCAACACCTATAAAGGGCTAGTGGGCAACATTTCACTTTGTTCCGCTTCTCCCAGTTCCGAGAGACTTTGTGGGTGCACATGAGGTGAATGCCCGCCTCAATCTGTTCATGGCGACATTCCAGACACATCCCAAGCACCTGCCCTTTCCCTCCCCTCTGCAAGCTAGACGTGCTTGCGCCGATAACGATTGAAGGAGTAACAATCACCCGATGAGCATAGAGCAACTCTTACATCAATCTGAACTGCTCCCCCTGTGCAGCTGGCCTACGAGAAGGTGGTCAAGAAGACCCTGGAGAAGGCCGAGGCTGCCGAGGAGAAAGAGGCTTGAAAGTAGATGCACGATCTTGTTACGAAATTTTGGAAGTGACCTGGACAGTCGTGATGGAGACAAGCCTCTTTTATGGTGTGAGTAAGATTGCGATTTGGCTGAAATCGCAAAGTTGGCTATTGGTAGGAGAAGTCTGACCCTCGTTGCAGACCAAGCGAGGGTCGTCCTACGAGGTTTAGTGCAGCACCTGCTTTCAAGCAACAGCATGCCTTTGCATTTTGGCAGTAATTTTGGTCAAAGTATATCAAAGGATCAGCATACCTCCTTACTATAACTTCCACTGCAAGCTTCAGCCATTCACAAGTTTTGGCGTGCAGCAGTTTGACATACAGGACTTTCTTGCTTTTTACATTGGGCTGCAGCAAGACAGCCACTCTGCGCAAGTTGCTTATGAAATGCTTCTCAATACGCAAATTTAAAGCCTTTGCAAAATTGGAGACCAGGAGTGCACGAAAAACCTAAAACCGAACTTTGCGGAGGATCAATTCATCTCTTCCAAACTTGCAATTGTTACTCAATTGATTACTTATCACTGTACCAACAAAGAGATACTCTGTATTATGGCGGTCACGAGAATTGTCTTGTACTCAGTCCAGGGTGACCTTTCGGATTTCAAAAGTATAGGGGTACATTCCGGTCTTCCCAGAACCGAGATGACCAGAATTGTGCTTCGAAGTCAGAAAAGGACTCGGTGATCGTTGCTGCCGACAGACTGTAAAACCAGCGATGGTCTTTTGGGTCCTAGTTGGTTGCATCTGGTGTGTGCACCCTTTGCTGGTGGTGAACAGTGCCATCATAATTACCTCGATTTACAGGTGTTTTCCGAACAACTGGAACCCAGACGAGTAATTCAGTCAAGACCAAGAGAAGAAACCCTCCCCAGGTACACCTAACTTTCACCAGTCTCTCCTGTTGACCACTGAGTCACTGAGTGCTGCAATGTGAAGAATGCGAGCCAGACTTTCAAGGACCATATGCTACCCATCCCTTATAAGCTTGCAGAACCGCACATGACAATTTTCGTTGCACTCAGGTCAGCTGACGCCCACTACCACACATCCCATTGAACAATACCTTAGAGTACACCAAAACACATCCCAGTGAATCGTGAATGCCTACACTTGCAAGGTCATCAACCTGAAATGTGTGTGCACCTAGCAGCATAACTTGAATAGGGTTTGAGGCCCCAACATTGGCCCATTGTCTTTTCCTCACCTGCAATTCATAATTGGAGATAGCTTCTGCGCGGATGGCTGAGGAGGTGGCGCTGGCAAGGAGTGTGAGGAAGTGGGGCGCTGCTTGCAGCACTGTTTGGTGCGCAGCACAGTTTGGTGGCCTTCTGTTCCAGATAAACGCTGCCATTTCAAGAGGCTGGATGGGCGAGAAGGTGGGCCACTGGAACCCAGACGAGTGACCAAGCCAAATGAACAGGTAACCTAGCTTATGTCAGCATTCTCTCCTGCTGACAACTGCACCCCTAGCTGCTGGGTGAAGATGATGCCATCTGTCGCAATTGGTGCATCACTAAATATTCGCAGAGGGCATGCCAAATCTTTGTTCTGAGTATTGGTCAGAGTCCTTATTTGAAATGAAAGGTTGAAGCTCGTGGCATTTTACAAGGGAGGCGCATATCCTCACTGGCCCTTCGTTCTTGTGGCAGCTCACGCACATGCTTGGGTTTTAGCTAAGAACATCCAAGAAGGCATTGTGCATGTGGGTAAGGCTGGGGAGGGGGGAGTGGGGGGGGAGACGAGCCATTGAGCCTGCTGATGTACTTGACCATGGAATATTGGATCAGCGCACTGGGTCAATTGCATCTGGTTTGTGGCACATCAATGCTTGAATGTGCTCTTTACAGATACTGGCAAGACAAGGCAAGAAGGGTGCTGTGCATATTTCCAATTTTGCAGGGTTATGATGGGCAATAGTCACTGTCCAGCCTCTCCTTCCCTGTCATCCTCTTACAATAAGCAATGAAATGCTGCATGAGTGTATGCTTGCTTGTGCTTGTGTGCCACATATTCGAGAGCAGCCGCACATTTTGCTCGAGGTTGCTTGAGGTAAAGCTTTTTTGCTCAGGCAAGCTCACCTGGGGCAATTTCTCCCCGGCAGCAGCCACATTTCCACAACACCCCGCCATTTTGGTGGCATGGCATGCATTCTCATTTTGGCAGAGCAGCAGAGGGTGCATGGATTTGCACTGCCCAAGGTTGCGGGCGTCTTACCCCTTTGGAGGTGCTGGGCCTCTTGGGCGAGCCACCGCAAAGGGTACAGAAAGAACGCGGCCAATGTCTTTCTTCTGTAGGCTGTGGCTCCGGCGCCGGGGGAGACGGGATGGGCTGCAGAGATGAGGTATCTGAGGTCAAGGCCCTGCTGTGTGGGAATGGCCTTGCTAGGGAGCAGGCTTGCTGAGAAGCATGCGTGAGGGATTCTGAATCTGAAGATGGTGACCACAGGAGGATGCTGGTAGTACACAGAAAGCAGGACGAGGTATATGCTTTGGTTCAGACGATGATACAGACGATTTTGTCATGGTAGGACGTTAGCCTTGTAGCATCACACAGTTCCAGTCTATGAGAAACACACTGGCAACCTTGACTTTACTATGATATTTCAACACTGAATTTCAGGTCAAGGACATTGCCAATAATTGCTTGCAGCCACCAGCAGTGTGACTGACGTTCCCAGGCAAACATCCATCAGAATCCACATACAGGGATACAGGCCGCAAGAAACTGTTCAGCCATCAGCAGTGTGACCGAGGTCCCTAGCCCAACATCTATCAGACTCCACATACAAGGATACAGGCCACAAGAAAATGTTCAACTAAATGCAATCACTACATTGTCAAACACCTTACAGCCGGCCACTGGGCCTCTCAAAAAGCATTTTATGCGGGAACTGGAAATGCATGAATCCTGCCAGTACCCGACGCATGAATCTCAAATGCTCAAAGCAAAAGGAGCAGTACATTCGTTGTTCCCAGCAATTTACTTGTGTGTGCTGGGTGCTTGTGCAACACCTCACCACATCAGAGAAGCTTTGCACAGGGTCTCCAAAATTTAACTAATTCAGAGGGCACTAACCATTTGCTTTGTGGGCTGGGGGCAGTGGCCCTAGCCAGTGGCTTTCTTGGCTGGGGGGCACTGGTAGCACGTCGCAAAGATCTTGAAAGTATCAATATCATTGACCAGCTGCTTAATAGAGAAGACTATGCCACAAATGGTGTCGCCTCCAAAGAAGGCAAAGACCAGGACAGTGTTTAGGAAGATTATTGGGGTCCATCTCCATTTGTTCAGCGGCCTGCGACCATCAAAAACCTCTTTTTTTGTCTGGATATGATTCATGCAATACATCATGGGTGGCATTCAGTCTTGTCCCTTGCCTTCCCAAATTATTGGTGCCTGGTATTTGACCATTTCCCAATCCCTCAATTCCTGCTGTTGGTATCTCAATTGCATGCGCCAGATGCTCACCAGGGGATCTTGCTGGGGCAATCGTTCCGCCTCTGAGGGGTGCGGTAGTACCAGTTGAAGGCAATGCAAGGCAGGACAAAGCCCGTCATGCCATTGGAAATCGCGCTGAATAGACTGTTTATTGTTCCTGCACGTAGGGGTACAGCTTTTGGCCATCATTTTAGCTAGATTAGTTTAAGGGGACATGGTTATTAACACTCAGCTGCATCAGATTATCCTCCCCCACTCTGGGGTGCTCCTGAGCAGAAGCCTTCAAAATCTATAGTTTGAAGTCAGGCAAGGACACAGGCTGTACGGGGGAAAATGTGGCACGCTGTATGCTTGCACTGCGTACAGATATTCCATTGTGCTCAAATGAGATGCAAGATGAGGAAGGAGAATGGGATCCTACCGTAGAAAGGGATCATGAGGGCTATCAGCCACAGAAAAGCCACTGCAGCAGAACAGACGTCACACAGAATTCGCTGGCTTAGGAGCAGTCGGATCAGATGCCACAGTGTGGAGTTGCTCCACACATGAGTTGCACTTGCAACATCACAGGCTTGCAGAACCAAGTCATCAGAAGAGGGGAAAAGGGTGGGGAGAGGCTTACACACAGGAAGGCGAGATGGTATGCGGATGTACCAAGCGCGGTGGTGTGTGCGAATCAGGCGCTCCCACCTGCAAACAGCAGCAATGGTTGCTTAATTGTAAAATAGGCTACACATCCTTGAAAAAGTTGCATGCTGGTATGCATTTTGGGGTCTTGCAAGATCTCTGCAGGGGGAGGCTTGTGGGAGGGACGCTTACATGTACAGAAAAGGGTTGAAATGAATGGTGAATGCACACATGTTGTGCAGGTACATGAGCCATACGCTCGCCCTTTTGATCTTGCTGTCGGGCAGGATGGAGTAGATGTTGGCTGCACAACAATATTTTGTTATATACATTTCATTGCCAATTCTGGAATTGGCAGAAAGATATGATGACAATTGGCTGGCACACAGGCAGCCATTCCAACTTGCGTTGATTCAAATGCACATCATGCATGCTTGCATAGCCAAGCAAAGCCAGGAATTAGGACTCGTCAGGAACATATTGGAGAAGGGCAAGGGAGGGCAGGGCGTCACATTGCTTTGTCGCGGCCACAGGATCCGCCAGCACTATTGCGTAAGAGTGTGGGATCAGCAGCATCAGGTTCCAGATGACTGAAAAGAAAGAGGAGACGGCAAATTTCCTGCTCTGCCTCATTGCGTCCATCATTTCTCTGCAAAGGTCATCAGCTCAATCGGAGGATGACAAGGTTGGAGTTTAGATGCACACCACCAGTTCAAAGCAGTGAACAGGGGTCAAACACTGTCCCCAAATTAAGTATGCAGATGCACAAGCAGCCTCGTTCTCAGCTGGGTGCAAAGCTCACATCTGGTAGGTGTGACCGCCGGCGGCCACTGTTGCAAAGCCAAGGAAGAATTGCTGCAAGCCCAGTGGCCCCCTGAACATGCCAAGCTCAGTTTCAGCAAGAGCAACACATCAAAGCTTCATGCAGAGTATATTCTTATACAATACCCAGCACTTGCGCATGAGAGCATGCAAAGCTTAAGTAGGAAACAGCACCTAGTGAAGATTCCTGGAGTGATGCCCTTGTGAGCTCCATAGATGAAGAAGTACAGGCAGGAGAAGTTGGTCCCAACAAGTGCAATAATGTTGACGATCCTGACTGAGCGAAAGCTCGGCAAGAGGCCCATTGCAAGAAGAGGCCCCCCCAGAATCAGACCCCATTGTCTGCACAGATGCAAAAGATGCGATGTTGATGCATTTTGTCTTTTCACATCTCTGCCACGCTGGGCGTTCGATTGCGCACAACAAGGGGTAGCAGAAAAACTGCTGCAATTCTGCTTCTGTGTGCGGCTGTGATCCTGTGACTGCTTGGTCAGGGTGCATCTTTTCTGGTGGCAGGCCTGTCTGCTAATTTCTCTTGGATTTAGAACAACAGAGAAGCCTTACAGCTTGTTGTAGGATTTGTCGATGGTGTACTGGCTGCTGGCTGACGCAACGATCTGGGCAATCCCCGTCCCGAAAAGGGAAATGGCAACCATAATCTGTGCAACAATCTGCCACCACTTCCCGAGGCTGAAGCCAATCAAATCATGAAACTGTGTGGCCTCCCTCCTTCTTCTGTACCCATTGGAGTCGGTCATGTTGTACCACTCTTCTTTCTCAATCTGCGAACAGTGAACCATGCTTGGGTGCTTAAAAGTCGGGTTGGGGACACAGTGGCGACAGGGAATATCTGAGATTATCTAGGTTAAGGCTCTGGTTGTCTGATGTTACGGGGAGAGAAGGGGGAATTTCAAAAGACCAACTTCAGAAATTTGACAAGAGGCATGTTGATCATAGGCAAGTGCTGAGTGATGACTCAATATTGGAAAAGAGGCTTTTTGGTGACTGTTTTGAGGCATGTCATGCTCACCATGGTCCTCTTGCGCTCCAGGAAGAGGATGACGAGCAGCCACAAGGTGTAGTAGTTGAGGAACTGGGTGGTCATAGCAACAACCATGGCAGGGATGATCCCCATCAATGCAACCTGGTGAGGGTACACTTGGATGACCTGGCCCACCTGCAGGAGCGAGAGGATTGTCTCAGCATTTGCACATTTGCTTCCTGAGCAGCCCGAGATACCGCTCCTTTCTGTGCATCTGCCTCAGATATCGCAATCTAAAGTGTGGAAGTTGCTCACCGTGGCAGACGCATTGCTGAGCAAGGAGTCCCATGCTGTGTGCCCCTCTGAGGAGAAGCGCTTGACTTTATGGAGTACTTTGCCAGCACTGGAGCGACTGCCCGATTCTACAAAACAGTGCTGCGCAATTCAGGTGACAATGTACTGCAAGACATGCTGTGTAGAACACACTGCATACCAGACAGATCAGAAGATGGATGAGTAGACCTTCTACAGGGCCAAGCTTGGGGTCTGTGCTGAGAGGGTCATCCAGGTCCTTGGCTTTGAGCTTGAAAATAGGTTCCAGCCCAAGCTTCTCATTAGGCCCGGATGATTCTGCATTCATTGGTGTATCAGTATTTTCTAATTGGCGTAATCTGCGCCCCTTGCGAGGCACCTTCCGCAGGCTCCGTCAACACGTGAAAATTCAGTATGCCCAGCGAACAAAGCAAGATGGTCATTCTCAACGTCCTGCAGCGTGCACGTATTTCAAGATCTAGACATGGCAGGAGACTGACCTGAAGTACCAGAACTGCTGGATGGCTGAACTTCATCTGCCGAGGAGAGCCCCATCTGAAGAGTCTTTCAGCTATAGGATGTGGAATGCTCGGAATAAAGTCTTGACACAACTCCTTCGCTAAGCCGCTGGGCGCACAGATATTTCTGGACGTTCTTGGCATTACGTTTAGCCGCACGTGCGCACACGCGTGCCGAGATGGGAAATAATCACCAGAAGAAATCACAGTAGCTATCCGCAGTACATTAGAAATCTAAATCGGTCCGTGCACATCCAAGGTGGATTCCTCTCCTTTTTTTGTGATTTGTGCTAAGCTGTCAAGCGTTATCGACATCATGATAACCAGATCATAACCATGGAACTTTGACCAGACCATGGACCATATGACCAGACCATATGACCACATGACCATAGACCACATGACCAGACCAGACGTCATATGTGCCTGTTTTTTTTGAGGCAATGCTCAGTTCAAATTGCTTCAAGAGTACTAAATAAGCAATAATAATCTTGCCCATACTATCATTCAGTGGGTGAAAGTGATTGTCTTACAGATCTGCCATCAGGCGATTGACTAAGTCGGAGACAAATCCTCAAAATGGCACCAGCGGACGTACTGGCCCCCTTGCCTGCAGCTCCCTACCAGAGCAATGAGGATAAGCTACATGAGTATGAGTACAAGCTGCAGGCACGCCTCTCTCAATGATTGAAATGAATGACATGCACAGTCTACTGATCCAAAAACTAGTTGTTCAGAATCCTCGTCTGACCTATATATATCCAAAGGCTCAGCACATTGCAGACAATGCCTCTGCCGTCAAAGCAAACAATCGATGTCAGAAGTGCTCCCTCAAATTCCAGACCAAATATACGCACAGTGCCAGCCTTGCCAGCCAACTGCAGTCACGGTTACCAAGAAAGTGGAAAATTTGTATCAGATTTTGTCTTGCAGGACTACCTGAAGAACGTTGAAGCACACAAGACACAGAGGTCGCAGGCTGCTGCAGATGTCGGGTGAGTCAAACTCCCTGTGTGCGCATCGCCATACATGCCTGCGTCCTGTGCAACCCTCTCAAAGCTACAGCAGCTCCTCAGCACCTGACTTCATCGCTTCAGCCACCACCAAACGTCTGACTCTCAACGGCTTTGCTGAAGTGCATTTTGGAGTACACCCACTTGCTGATCATAGTGTTGAAATGCAGGAACTCTGGCCCCCAGGGCAAGGTGGTACCCCTCACCATCGTTGACGACCCCAGCGCCTGGA
>QAXI01000419.1:775969-800452 GCA_004335615.1 Chloroidium sp. JM
GTCCTCACCTTGCCGTCCTTCAGCATGAGGCCGGCAAAGAGGATGCCTTGGAAAGGATTGCCCTCTGCATGCATCCCACTCGCTGTCCGTTGCACTATTTCTTCCATCACCTGTCCATAGGCAATTTGTCTATAGCAGGGCCAGCAGATGCCTTTGATTACACCCAAAATCTCACCAACTTGCTGCTGACGGTAGCAACACAAGCACAGACACCAGACTGGTGTTCTTGCGAGTTCCAAAACTAAGATCTCTGGAAGCTTCCTCAGCATACGCAAAAAAAGATTCCCCTAATGAGACTTGACTATTGAGTAGACAAAACAAGGAGAGCGCTGCTGTGAAGCAAACGCCAGAAGGCTTGCTTTACGACTGTATTCATTGCATCATTAATCGCCCAGCTAAGGTTTCTGAAGGTGGCACAATCTGTAAGGCAAATGCTGACCTGGCGTTCTATCTCAGGGGTGAGGGCTGCCGCCGGAGAGTAGGCTCCCATGCCCCCTGTGTTGGGGCCCACATCCCCCTCTCCCACTGCTTTATGGTCCTGCACGGCACCTACTTACTGAAGATGGCAATTGTTATTCCACACTGTTGGACTTGTTCAATCATGATCTATGCAGAAGGCAGCAAACCGTCTGCTGCCTTAGAAATGGTTTGGTGTAGTCAAATCCGAGTCATCTCTGCATGTGTGCTCAATCATATTCTCCTTTCAAATAAGACAGATTTTGCATCTGTTTGCCTCTCTGGCTTGAGCAACTCTCCTCACTCCCCTCAAACATACATCGATGTAGTAACATTGCTGCTGAAGTGCAGGAGGCCAAAAATTGTTCACTCGTATTAAAACCCAGTATGGCCATCCGGACTTTCTTTCGCTGGATTTTGGTGGTCATTGCAGCACACATGTTCACAAGCACAACTCTCACCTTTTCCTCGTTAGTCATCCAGAACAGATTTCCAATGTTCAAAGGATGCCTCACCTGCGCTGATGCCAGCGGCAGGCACGTCTCTCCGTCAATGAGGGCAAAGAAGGAGACCTCCTCCCCCTCCAGAAACTCCTCCACCACGATCTCCGCGCCTGCATCCAGGCGCATAATGTAAACTCCCTCACAACTTCTGAGAGGCTGAGCTGACCCACTAGAGCTGCTGAAGCCAGGAACCCCTTACTTCCAGAATCTATGGCGATCATTCATCATATCCGTGCTGTCTTTGATCGAAACAGACTTTTCCTTGGTCAAAACCAGTTTCCCCCAGCTCGCAGATCAAGCCTCAACTTATTGAGCGGCGGATCGCCGCAAGCGCCCCTGGATTTCAATTGTATCCAGGCGCAGTGTGCAGCGGCTTGACTTGAAGAAAAGACAGCCTGTCATTTGGCTGCTTGCGGGCATTACCACCCGTGTATCAATCTTGTTTATCCGCCATGACCCTCGAAGTGAGAAAGGGAGGGGAATGTGGGGTGAAGAGAGCCACACCTGCCTCCCCAAATTTTTTTCCCAGCAGGATGTCGTCCACAGCCTGGCAAGCCTCCTCCTGAGTCAGCGCGACCACCACCCCCTTGCCGGCAGCCAGCCCGTCCGCCTTGACCACTATGGGCGCCCCTTGCTCCTCGATGTACTGCTTGGCCTGGGCCGCGTCTGTGAACCGCCGGTACGCTGCCGTCGGGATGTTGTGCCGCTCGCACAGCCCCTGCATGGTGGAGAGCGCATTCATATGGCATCAGTACCGCTGCAGGCTCGAGAGGATGTGGGATACAATTCTGACATGGGCAATTGATCAGCCCAACACGCCATTCTGCAGGACTCACTTGTGCGGATATTGGCCTAAGAGTGTACCTTGAAATCGCAGATGAACAAATTGAGACATCAAAAATTGCCTCTGTTTGACCAGTAGGACTGTAAGCTCATTCCGCTGCGCTGTAGTCATCTGCTTCACTTGCATATGCAAGGCCACAGTTGATTGGAGCTCCTTGTGAAGCTCCCCCCTGACGGCAGGAAGAATCTGGGGGGTTTGTCTAACTTGTGCCTCGTTGTGTAAGTTGATGAGTTCCCTTTGTTCCTCAATGCACCATCAGGGTGCACCATGCCGCCAGGGCTGAATCTGAGAGGGTCACCTTGAGGAAGGACTTGGAGCCTTCCAACTGTGCAGCTTTCTTGCTAGGACCCAGTACCCTGCATGTGACCATTGATGAGCAAAGGGAGGCTGAGCAAATAGCGCACATGCTTGTTGAATTGCTGCATTTAAACATGGCCTCTCCATCGCTACATCAGCCAAATATTTTGGACTTTGATCCAAATATTTTTGACTTTCCTCCGCCAACCAATTTGCCTTTTCTTACAGATTGTTAACACGCACTGGGAGCCCTCAATTCCTGTCTAGGTCCGTGTGCAGCTTAAGCTTGATCAACATGCCACAACAAGGACTGCTGGTCAATAAACAAAAAGATGAAGTGTATGTATTGGAATATATCAGAAGCTGCGCAGCGATCCAATTAGTGGGGGAGACAGCTAAACGAGGAGGAAGGAAGGAAGGGGGAGTGGGGGAGTGGCGGAAGGGGGGGGGGGGGGTGAAGGTATACTTGATGCCGGATTGGCGCAAATCATCTGCCAATCCTGCCACGAGCGGCACCTCAGGGCCTACGGCCACCAGGCCTATCCCCTCTTGTTGACACCAAGCTACCACCTGCACAATCATTTGTGTCCCTTGAAGAGCGTTCTAGTGCTCTTTCGACAGTGTGACCAACATGGAATGCTCTGTGGCCAAGAACACCTCCTCAAAGATGCTGCTGGTGGTTTATTGACTGCTGTACATTCCCTCTACACGCGCGTTTCTTCTGGAGGATGGAATCAATCCTCTGCAACAAGTGCCATTGAACTCACTGCATCAGAGTTGGCAGTGTCAAGGTCTTCCACCGCCGTCACGCCCGATTCCTGGGAAATTCCAGCGTTTCCCGGGGCGCAGTACACACGATCGGCCAGGTCAGACTGCGCCAACTTCCAGGATATGGAGTGCTCCCTCCCCCCCGAGCCTATCACAAGCACATCCACCTGCAAGCGCGGCTCCCCTTCATGGCTTTGCAAGGGCTACGCCAGCTCATTCCTATTTTTAGGCACGCCTGCAGCAATCTTCTAGGTACTAGACAAGACGATTTCTCCGATGCGCAGGCTTTGCTAGTGATTAAGTATGTCAAGTTCGTTTCAAGGTGCCAAATCTGATTGTATATCTTCAGCCTCTTTGCTGCCAAGAATTATGCATTCAAGCGGTGCTGGATCTTGAAGTTACCTTTCCTTCTGATTTCGCCACAAATTTGGCTGCATATCTCCTGGATGCCCTTGATCTTCTGATGGTCTGACAACGGCTTGGAAATGCAAAATGTCGCTTGGCAAATGGTCGAGACTGGCAGTGCCACCGATGAATTGATTGTGCCATATTGGTCACCTCTGACTAGCAAGGTGTATGATACTTCGGTGAAATACTGACAGGACTTCCCTCAAAAGTTTGTATCTTCAAGAGGCCATGCCATGGTATGCACGATGTGGTGAAGGCAGAGCTATAATGGCCTCGTCTAAGGAAGTGGTGATCAGATAGATTTCAGTCAGGGTATCTGCAGCACAATCCTTAGTTAATGCAGTTCTATTCATATTAAAGTCCGCTTAACAGTTACCAACCTTAGCAAAGCAGGCGAAATTTCGGGCCAATGCTCATACACGTCCTTGAAGCTTGAGCAAAGTTGCGATCGAAGATTTGTATGCTACAAAGTATATACTGAAAGCACAAAGAAGCTTGCCAGTTGGTCTTGCAACATGCACACGGGACCAGTGCAACTTTGTAAAGATTTAGCAGTTGGCAGCGTAAAGGGTCCCTTACAGTCGCCGACACAAACTGTAAGACACATGGCAAAACAGTGCGTGAGCAGTCAGCGTCGGAAAAGCTGTAGATGGTGAGTGCAGATTTCCTTGACCAGCTACCACAGTGGCCATCCTAAATAACTCCACTGAGACAGCAGTGCAAGTCTAAAGTGATTCACCATCTGCTTTTCAGTATAAGCTAGTAAAAACACTGTGCATTAATTGTGTAGAACTGTCACTGCTGACATTTTTCACTTAGCCGCTGGATATCACACTCCATGCATCCCTCAAGATGCAAGCCGCATTCTGATGGCGTGGAAAAAACTAGAACCCATGAGCTGTACCTTGCACTCATAATCCAGAGGTTCAAACCTGGATGCAAGTTTGGGCGTGCCCTCCCATGTTTTTAACCAGACCAACATACATCCAACATGCCATGAAGCCTCCCAGTCTTGCAGAATAGCCCTCTAAGAGTCAATTGCAGCCAAGCTGGAATTTGACAAGTTAGAGCTGAGATTTGCAGGCAGGATGTGGAATGAAAAGGTCCTGATAGCTCACCCAAAACACCGCTTTCTGAGCCTTTAATTGGTACTCAATGACACACATATTTAACACTCTTGAGCTTAAAGTTCGTACAGGAATTGTAGATCGTTGCGGGAAGATGAACCATCCACCACTCCTTACAGCGCTGCAACCCTGGAGGAGCTGAAAGACAGACTGGCATTGACCATCAGGGGGGAGGACTACAAGACAGCTGCCAGCATACGAGATGAGATCAAGCAAGTCTCCCTTGCTTCTTGCCTATGCTTCCAACCGACCGATTTTTATAATCATTGTGCACAGGAATGGAGTTTGAGATCTTACAGGAAACACAGCCGCAAGCAAGTAGAGAAATCTTTCGATCGAAATTTAACCGAAAGCGGGCCATCATCCGGTAATGAACTGTCCTGTGTGACAACAGCAGGAATGAGCATCGGCAACCTCCATTTGTCTTGTGATATTCTAATCAATGTAGGATAACGTCTCCAATTTACTCTTCCATGACCTGATCTGCAGGAAGCGAGAGACGGATACAGAGGTTGCTGTGAAGGAAGCACATCAGGCCTTCTACAGCGCCTTTAGCTCAGGTGATATGAAGGTGACAACCTCGCAACTCTTTGACAAGCCATACATTTCAGGAAAGTCAATATTAGACAGCCTTACATTCATTGATAATGCAGGTGTTTCAAAAAATAAGTCCTACTTGAGACCTGTCTTCAGCCCAATCTGACCATTCATGCCAAGGCTTTTATTGGTGCAGTGAGCAAGAAATTGAAAGATCGATTGAATTCTCTTTAGCATGCAGTGACTGTCCCCCCCCCCCCCCCTTTATGTTTTCCAAGTCATCCAGCCACATGCGTCCACATTCATATACCCAAGCACCCTCGCCCTGACCAAGCAATCATTGAGAGGAGGGCTCTGCACAGGCCATGGAGAGGGCATGGGGTGATGGCCCCCACGTGTTGGTCATGCACCCAGGCAGCAATCCCATCAGGGGCCGCCAAGATGTGACGCCCTCCTCTGCTCTCCCTGAAACAGAAACACTACAATGTGCCCACAAAGGAGAATCACTGCAATGTATTATTTAACCTGATGGGAGTCACTCCGTTATTATGGTAGGGAACTTCTTCATCCAGGGTGTGGTGCCTGTGTCTTGCTGAGCACAAATTGTCCAGCTATTTCAGCACAGTAGTCTTCCAATGAGGATTGGAAGGCCGACTGGTAGGTCTCTCAACAGAGAGGGTCATGAGTCCTGCACGGCATCAGGCTCGGAGGACAAGGATGCTGGAAACCTTCCAATCTGCAAGTATTGCTGAGGTCCCCTCTAGTTCAGGTGCTGGAGAGCTGGAAGATCATCCTGGGGGGAGGGGAGATGAACATCGAGCTGGAGCAGGTGCAGATCCACGCCCTGGACAGTCTGGCCTTCGTGACCTGCATCGAGGTCATGCGGACTGCCAACGCCAAGGGCAGGTGGGCGACTTGGGCCTTTTTGGCCTGCCACCTGGGTTTGAGGACATGGCAGGGGTGTGTGTGTCAGAGATATTTAGGGCGTATTGTTCAGCCATGCAAGGGCCTGTACTCTGCAATCTCGATCTGGAGGTGCCACAGGTCTGAAGAGGAGGAAAGAATCTGGTATCCTGCATTGCCATGCAAGAGAAAGACACTGTAGCTGCAGGTCAAGTAATTTTCCTTGCAATTTCCTTGCAATATGCACCACAATCGTGTGCAGCCACGCTTCTGAATTGGTTTGTGGCAGGCTTTGTATTGTGATGCTGGTGGATTGCGGATCTCTGTCTGCTCCCTAATTTTATTGTGGCATGCAGAACTGCGGCAACAAATGTGTTGGAAAAGCAAGGCGGGAGGTGGGTTTTGGTGCACCACCAAGGAGGGCTTCTGGTGGGAATGGGATGAGATGTGCGTCAAGGGTCCATTGAAGGACCTTTGGAGTCCTGTTTGAGGTGGAATTCTTTATCTGCTTGCATCTCATAACCTCGCAGTGGACTTCTTCTTTGCCAGGAGGTGTAAGGGCTGCTGTCAATAGCTCTTGGCAACAAGAGCCAGGAATCCGTTTTTGAATTTCAATTGTCTCATTATACTTTCGCTGAAGTTAAGATGGAGAGTCCTGCAGCTGCACACTTGCAATCCTCTCTTCTGTGCAGCTTCTGTACACATGTGAATTTGGACAATAGAGCTGAAAATGCAACAGACTTGCTTGGGGTTGAGGAATTTGATAGCAAAAGGTGGCGAGATTGGTTTAGCCTGCAGACTACTTGGGAGGGTTTCTCTATTTGCATTCCTATGCATCCAAACATTACCGATCACCCCATCATCACAGGCGGGCACCCCTAGTTTGCTTGACAGCTAGTTTTGAATTCTGATGGTGAGTAAGCGATTCGTCGAGTCCAAGAGCTGGAAGCTGGAACTACGACTGGCCAAGAGTCTCCACACAAACATCCTTTCTCGCCATTTCAGCCTGCTTTTGAAATTGATATCGATTTTCTGCAGACTCTTGCCTGCTCTGAAGCACCGTCCGCCCACCTCCGTCCTCCTAAAGCGGCGGCGACTTTCGACTTTTCTGGCTCGAGCTCACGCAGGTAAGACCAGCTGCGCATGCAAGGATCGCTTAACGTACTCCACAGCCACCTCAAGGTTCGCAGCTTGCCCAAAGGACGTCTTGAGCGACGTCGACATATAGAATGCACCCGAATCAATTGCAAGGTGCTCCTTGCAGGACCCCACCGGGATGCGAGCAGAAGAGGCTAACGTGCGCCCCTAGTAGCAGAAGTTGAACGATGCAATCAGAGCCAGCCCCTCTTACCCAGGAGAGGCAGCCATAATGAAGGGCTTCATTAGGGCTGGGTGGGGCCGTCGCCCGGGTGCGGAAAGCGTCATGTCAGAGCTCATAGCTGCCCTGCAAAGGCACGACCTTGTTGGGGGTATACCTGCCTTCCAGGCTTATTTTGACAGTGAGCATCCTCCCTCCCTCCCTCCACAGGATGACGCTGGCACAACAAATTTTTGGATTTGGGAGTGACACAGTCAAGCTGGCCAGGTGCACGCATCCCAGGTGCATCCCAGCCCATGGCCATGTCGCAATGCCTCCAAAAACGTGAAGAGAGTCTCCTCTGCATCAGCGAGATTACCAACAAGGGGTGCACGGCAATGGATGGCAGACTGAACAGGCATAATCCCCACGCCTCATGTGAGGTTCCTCATGGCCCCAAGCTACATCGCCGTGCAGGGGTGCGGCAGGCACTCGCTGCCAGTGGAGCCACCATCATCCAGCAGCCCCCACACGAGCAGCCACCCCAGGAGGGAGTGGGGGAAGAAGAAGAGGAGGAGGAAGAGGGGATCAGGAGGTCGCTGTGCAGGAAGCGCATCAGGCATTCTACAGCGCCTTCAGCTCAGGTGATATGAAGGTGACGTCTTCATATGAAGGTGACGTCTTCATATCTCATTGACAAGCACATTTTCCAGGAGTGACATGTTTCAGAAACCTTGCGTACGGGCAAAATGCAGCTTTTGGGAAGAAAGATACATCAAACAAGTGCATCCCCAAATTCAGCCCAACCTGAGTATCCATGCCGAAGTGTACACATGCTTATAATTAAGCACTATGAAAGTTGATTGAAATTGCACTTCAGCATAATTCAGAAAGCGCTGATCCCCTCCCGGCCCTTCTCTCCACTCTTCCGGTCATCCAGCAGCAGATAATACACCCAAGCACCCTTTGAGAAGAGGCCAATGCGCAGGCCATGGAGAGGGCCTGGGGTGACGGTCCCCATGTGTCAGTCATGCACCCTGGCAGCAATCCCATCAGAGGCCGCCAAGACGTGACGCCCTCCTCTAGATCTGCTTCCCCTGAAACAGAAACACTCTGTTGTGCTCTCATAGGGGAGGATATCTGTTTGTGACCGTTGACTCTGGTGGGAAGCACGCAATGAGTGCAGTAATGTATTCCAACATTTAGACTTGGGTGCCCATGCCTTGCTGGCCATAGCTTTTCACGGAATCCTATCTTGGTTTGCTTGCTCTGAGGAATGTGGATGGGAAGATACAATCGGCTCAATGGCAAAGAATTATGAGATTTTCAAGGCTCCATCCCTGCAGCGGAGGAGTGTACGAGTCTGCAAGTCTTCTTGAGAACTTATCAGGTGCAGGTGCTGGAGAGCTGGAAAATTATGCTGGTGGGAGGGGAGATGAACATCGAAATGGAGGAGGTGCAGATCCACGCCCTGGACAGCCTTGCGTTCGTGACCTGCATCGAGGTTATGCGGACTGCCATCGCCAAGGGCAGGTGGGCTACTCGGGCCCTTCCGCCCTGAAATCTCCCATCTGGAGCTGGGGACATTGCAGGGGTGTTTGTGTCAAGAGATATTTAGGACCTTCTCTTTGGCCCTGCAAGGTCCTGTTCTCTCCAAACTGGCAACCTTGGAGTGCCTAGGGGTTCAAGGGGCAGGAGGGGTCCTGGATTTCTGCAATGACCTGCAACTCTCTGCTGGATTGTTGGAAAGCTGTGACTTGCAAGCACCACTCTGACATCATTCTCCCCCCCACTTTGTATGACGGTGTGCCACAGACTTGCTGTGTGTTGGTGGTGGGGTTGGGTTGGCATTGTGCCGGGAATGGGGTATCTGAATCTGCTCTGCTTTGCAAGCACTTGTGTGGTGTGCAGGACTGCGGCCACAGACGTTTTGGAAAAGCAAGGCGGGAGGTGGGTTTTGGTGCACCGCCAGGGAGGGCTTCTGGTGGGAATGGATGAGGCATGCATGAAGGGTCCATTGAAGGACATTTGGAGTCCTGTTTGAGGTGGACTTTTCTGTCTGCTTGCATCTCATGGCATCACTAAAGTTGTTCTCCTTTGCCACAAGATGTAAGGGCTGGCAAGAGATCTTGGCACAAAGAGCCAGTTATCCGTTTTTAAATTTCGTATCGTACTACTGTACTTCAGCTAAAGTACATAGAGAATCTTGCAGCTGCCCGCTTGCCATGCTCTCTTCTGTGCAGCTTGTGTGGATTTAGCTAAATCGATATCTATAGATACTTTAGCTGAAAATGCGTCAGACTTCCATGGAGTGAGGGAATGTGACAACTGAAGGTGGCTAGAGTGGCTTTGCCTGCAGAATGCTTGTATTCAAGTGGTAGCCGTGGTGTCTGCAGAGCCCACCCTTGTGTGTCACTTGTAATAGATCTAGAACTCCTGTCTGTGGCACGCTATAGTTTGCTTTGCCTATTGCCTGTGGCTACAATACCCAAGATGCTGTGAATTTGCTCGAAAAATGGGAATGCTGCTGTCAAGTTGTGAATGGTATTCACAACATACTCAAGAATGAGCTGGAAATATGCTTGGTGAGCAATCCACAAAGACAGATGCCCAGACCTCACCAGCTAAGGAGCTTGTCTGATCCTCAAAACGGTCAGCACGGGTGCATGTGAATTTGAATACTTGTGTTCTGCGAAAATCTGTGCTGTAGGTGCACTTGTAAGAAGCCTCACTGGGATCACGCGGTTGGTCACACTCGTCCAGCATGTGGATCGCGAGCTTTCCCCTTCCTCATGGCGAAGCTAAGCAGCGGTTCCTCTCTGAATTCGTCTGCCTCTTTTGCAACTGGCTGTAGAATTCTCAGAAATTCTACAAGACTATCGAAGCGGTCCATCGGGTTTACGCGCATATCAGGTGGCGCGGCGAATGCTGAGAAGGACACCGTGCAAATGTGCGAGGTGATATCGTCACTTTCTCAAGTGGAATAGGAAGTTACAGCATGGCTCTGAGAGACTTCTGGGGAAGCACAATCGGATTTATTCTGATGTACATCACAACATGTTGTGCGGTGTCGTTGCTCAGAATGTTGATCGCCGCTTGCAAGAAAGACCTCTTTCTTTGTAAGAAAGACCTCGAGGACAAGCTCCGATGAATGGCAGTCAACAATTTCGAGTAAGGCTTTTATTTATCATCCTCGCCACTAGCTAGACTGCCAGGCCGTCATGCAAGTAGTTCAAAGGATTTCAAGTGTGTTTTGCACTGCAGCCGGGACCTTGCTCGGTCTGCCCTCGAGCAGGACTCCTTTGCTGGAGGAGAAGCTCAAAGAGGCAAAGAAGGCGTCTTCGGATGACGTTCCACAGTCGAGGAGGAACTCTTCGTGAGGTCTGTGTCCGATCAAACTTGGAGAAACGTTGGAATCAACGCACTTGTCAACCTACAATAATGAGCCATATGCATGCAGTTCCGAAGCTGGATCAACTTTTCCGTGATAAATAAAAAGCTGGTGGAAGTGCAGGCCGAAAAGTGGGTCCCGGTGTACGAGTCTCTAATCTCGAGATGCAAAGCAGACTTGGCCGACCCAGGTACTTTCCTTAGCTGCTGCCTAACAATTGTTGTTTGTAAAACAGATATACGATTATTCCTGTCAAAGCTGTTGACAGTGCTGAAAAGCAGCCAAGAAACGCAGCCCAGCATTCCCCACTTCACAGGGAAAGCTTGATTTGCCATGTTGTACTGCAGATGGACCCCACCAGTTCCACACCTCAGGCAACCCGTCGCTCGCAGCCAAGCTCTCAGGACAGGACCTCGATAACACCCCCGATATGAGTAATGTCCTTGTCCTGGCTGGACGTCATACTGTGGCGGAGTGATTCAACACATCAGCTGACAGGAGCACAAGTCTGGTGTCCCCATGCAATCCAGCCATGGGGGTCCTATGGCTGTGGGTCACCTCAACCAGGCAGATCATTGCAGATTACTCTCCTCAAGGTTTAGGTGTTGCATGTGCTTTTGAAAACAAATCTGGATCGCGTGGCTAACTTGATTCCAACATGCGCAGGCATATATGGCAGCATATGGCTCCGTGCCACGGCCACCGCCGCACAGGGACCGAAAGCCAGGTACTGACCATGAGACATTCCGTTTTTGAATGCTGCATTGGTTATCTTACTGCCACTGAGGTATGTCTTGAGAGTTTTGCAGCTGCAACACTTGCAATGCTCTCCTCTGTGCAGCTTCTGTGGATTTGGATGATGTGGCTGACAATGCGGCAGACTCCTAAGGGGCTTTTGACTGCTGGCTGTGTCGGAGAGTAGCGCATGCGCAGCAGACCGCTGATATTCAAGATGAGACCAATGGGAGCTCGCAGAGGCCACCCTTCTGTGTGGATACTTCCTGTTTGAATCCTGTAGAAGGCATGAAAGGGTCTGCTTTCCCTACTTTGCCTGTGGCTGTAATCTTCAAATGCTGTGAAGTTGCTTGTACTTTGAAGCACCAGTGGCAAGGCAGGATTGTGGTGTTCATCACACACTATGAAGCTGGAAACATGCTTCAAAGTTTAATTGCAAAGATGATGCTGCAGACGCCACCCACCAATCTCGAATCACAAATGCCAATACCCATCAGGAAAAGAGCTTATCCCCTTTCCTAGCAAAGGGACTCTTCTTGAATGGCAGCCGGCTAGCAGCCTTGAATTGTCTGCATTTCTTGCTTTTTTCTTGCTTCAAAATAGCCAGCACTGCTACAATTCTGCCTTTTGTCAGCTTCAGTTCCGTGCACTAGTTTCATTCAGCTTTTCAGCTTCCACTACATGTTATGAGGTTCATATACATGTCCTATTCTTCACCACGCCGTATCCTGGCAATGCGTTGGCTTTATCTAGCCAAGGACCGCTGGCAGACATGCAGGCAAAGCCTCCGCCTACGATCTCTTCTTATTAGACGCAGGCTCTGCGCTGTCCAAGGTTGGCGAGTATGTGGCGGTGGGTGAGTACATTCCCCTGCTGGGTGACGCCTCGGCCATCGGGCTGTAGGTGGGCGGTAGGTCCGTGATCTCCGCGGTAGGAGAGTACTGGTCGCCTGCGGGAGACGGTGCCCCTGACCCCGGGCTGGCTTGGGTTGGGGAGTAGGCCACGTTGGGAGAGAGCTCGGTGATGTCGGCGGGGGGACTGGGCTGGCCGCCGGGGTGGGGACCCGAGGGGCTGGTCTGGGTGGGGGAATAGGCGGCGTTGTCCGGCTCTTTGGGAGCCGACGGCTCGGCAGCCGGAGAGGAGGGGGAGTAGGCTGCACACCAGAAATCATGTCATGAAATGATGTCGAAGATTGAAAAGTTCCAGTCGGCTGACAAACCGAAAAAGAGTACATCCTTTTTCATGTCATGCCGAGATCACCCCCGAGACACAGGTTGCTCCCCAGATATGTTACGGATTGATTAGGAGGGAAGATCTGTCATAAGGTGCGATTTGAGTGCCTCAACATTTGTCAGAGTAAGGGTACAACAGGAGTTGCTATTGAGGGCAGGGAAGGCAACTGCTCTTCCCGCTTTTACTTGCACATGTTTTGTTAGTTGTTGGTTTATCTGCATTGTTGCAGCACGCAACAAAAAGCAATCTAGGAAAGCTTGGCATTGCCAAAAGTGGGAATTGAAAGCACGTCCCACGCTGGCACAGAAGAAGTGAGAATAACTCACTCAGAAAACACTCATCATGCATATGGCGATTCCCCTCCCCTCATTTTCGTGTCCACTCCACAGGGAAGTAAACCTCCCCCCTAACCAAACAGGTCCGTTTTGCCCCCAAATAATATCTTTTAGAAAAGCTTGATCAACTAGAAATAGGAAACAGGAAACTTGTCACAGCTGAGCAAGTAAAATTCTTTCCAAGCCCTCCACACCATGCAGCAGTAAGAGAACCACAGGCGGGTGGACTTACCAGGGCTGGTTGGCGAGTACGCAGGAGATGTAGGGCTGTACGCTACAGAGGGAATGTGAAGGTTAGCAGTAGGGTTGTGCGGAATTCTCTATTTCGCAAAACTCGTGAATTGTTTTCTATTTTTTGAATTTTTCTATCATTCAAGCAAGGAAGCAGAAAACAATTTCATGTCGGCGGACATACCGGGGCTTGTAGGCGAGTACGCTGGGGACGTAGGGCTGTATGCTGCACGAGAAAATGAATAATTTTCAAAAAAAAACCCTCAAGACGTAAGTATATAATAAGATGGAGATACAAAATTTCATGAGAATGAATCGGAAAGGCTGCCATGGTGATGCACCTGGGCTTGTAGGCGAGTACGCGGGAGATGTAGGGCTGTAAGCTGCACGAGAAAAAAGGAAAATCAATCAAGTCTGAGTGGCCCTCGTGAAAGCATCTCTTTTTCGCAAGACTCAAAAATTCTTGCTTGAAGCAAGGAAGAGAAGAAAAATCGACGGACATACCGGGGCTCGTAGGGCTGTACGCAGGCGACGTAGGGCTGTAAGCTGCACAGGGAACTTGAAAAATCAATGCCTGAGTGGCCCTCGTGAGAGCATCTCTTTTTCGCAAAACTTGAGAGTTTTTGCCTTAGGCAAGGAAGTGAAACCTCGGCGGACATTACCAGGGCTCGTAGGGCTGTACGCGGGCGACGTAGGGCTGTACGCTGCACGAGAAATTGAAGAGCTCGAAATAAAAATCACAAAACTTAGCATGAATAAAACAATACATCAGCATGTATATAACAAGATGGAAATGTATTTTCATGTTCAGCTAAGGCTGCCATAGATATACCTGGGCTCGTAGGACTGTACGCGGGAGAAGTCGGGCTGTAAGCTGCACCAGAAAGTAGAAAAATCAATGCCTGAGTGGCCTTTGGGAGAGCATCTCTTTTTCGCAAAACTCGAGGATTTCTGCCTCAGGAAGAAAGTGAAAATTCGGCGGACATTACCAGGGCTCGTAGGGCTGTAAGCGGGCGAGGTTGGGCTGTACGCTGCAAAAGGAAATGAAGAACTCGATTAAAAAAATAACAATATGAATGCATGAATGTAAAACAATACTTGAGTATGTATATAACAAGATGGAAATGTATTTTCACGTTCAGCTAAGGCTGCCGTGGAGATGTACCAGGGCTCGTAGGGCTGTACGCGGGCGACGTTGGGCTGTAAGCTACACAGGGAACTTGAAAAATGAATGAGTGAATGAGTGAGTGAGTGAGAGAGGGAATGGCCCTCGTGAGAGCATCTCATTTTCCCAAAATTTGAGAAATCTTCGCTCTCAGCAAGGAGACATAGAACAAATTTCTATGTCGGCGGACATACCCGGGCTCGTAGGGCTGTACGCAGGAGATGTAGGGCTGTATGCTGCACCAGAAAATTGAAAAAAATCAATCCCTGAATGGCCCTCGTGAGAGCATCTCTTTTTCGCAAGACTCAAAAATTTGTCGCCCTCAGCAAGGCAAACAAAGTCGGCGGATATACCCGGGCTCGTAGGGCTGTACGCGGGCGACGTGGGGCTGTAAGCTGCACAGGGAGATTGAAAAGTGAATGAAACCCCGAGGGGCCCTTGTGAGAGGATCTCCTTTTCCCAGAATTGCAAAAAACTTCGCCCTCAGCAAGGAAGGAAACAAATTTCCATGTCGGCGGACATACCTGGGCTTGTAGGGCTGTACGCAGGAGATGTAGGGCTGTAAGCTGCGCAGGAAAATGAAGGTTTTCAGGAAAATAAGGACATTCTCAAGAATATAATATTACATACATATATATAACAAGATAGGAAGATGGGAAAACTCTGCCATGGATAGGAGATGCACCTGGGCTGGTCGGCGAGTATCCTGCAGGATGCAAATAATCAATGCCATTGTAGAGCTTTCTAAAGGCTGAACGCCGAATCAGCGAGCACGTGTAAAATTTGATCAGCATTTCAAGAGTTAAGCATGAGCAATGCAGCGCCATACCAGGAGAAGTCGGACTGTAGCCAGGGCTGGTAGGACTATAGCCAGGGCTGGTAGGACTGTATCCTGCATCAATACAGGCCACATAAGGCAAAGCTATTCCTTCCCACATGGGACGGAATTCTTTCCCTAAAAAATTACATCAGAAAGTTAACCAACCTCCAAAGCCCCTTGAGTTTAAAATTTCACGGCACTTTTGCTGCAGCGACATATCTGAGGTAGTTGTAAGGAGAATAGCTTCTCTTCCAAAAGGAAGATTTCCTCCTCCATTCCCTCATTGCTCTCAGCCTGATTTGGCTGGGAGGTGCAACTATCAGCCTGATGTGGCTGGAAGATGCAATCATTTCCTTCCTTTTCACTGTCTGAGTCCAAGCTGATTGGTGCATCCTCAATAGGCTATCTATAAAACTGTTCCAAGAGTTTGCAGCCTTTCTTTCTTTCTCATCCTTGACAAGTTGTGCCTGTTGGCGCGCGATTTCTCTGAATACTTTCCGACATTCTTCGTGCGTCTTGAGTGGGGTGTAAGTAAGCTCTGCCATGACTCGATTGAGCAATCGTCCGAAAACCCGCAACTTTCGAATGTTCGCATTCCAATCGAAGACGCATGCAAGAGCGCATTCCACTGTGTTTCCACATCGCTCTTGCCGCACGCTTCGAAGACAGATTTGACCTCGGCGCAACGATTTCATGCGAATTTAATGGATATGCGAGCCGCCCACACGCCACAGTGCATTGGATGATAAGGAAAAGATCAAGCAGCACAGTACCCTTTGTGGTGATCTTGGAGAGAGTGAACAGCAAGAGAAATTTTGCCTGGTGAAGTAGGGGAGAAGCCGGGGCTCATGGGGCCTGGGGAGAACATGGCGTGCCCAGGGGACCAGTTGATGTTGTCTTGCAGTGGTGAGAACATGCTGTTTGACGGCGAAGACATCCCCATCAGCACTGCACAGCGGAAGGGAATGAGTGAGCAGGCTACATGCTGAATCTCAAGATCAGCAGGCAAGGTGTGTCAAAAGGGAGGGAATGTTCCTTGATGGACTGGCGTGGCGTGCGAGTCGCCTATCCCCCTCTAGCAATGTTGAATTTGCCAAGGTACGCAAGCTTGCCGGATACGGTACATGTTCGTTCATGTTCTGGTGAAGCAAGAAGTTCCAATCAGGGCATCTAAACCTGCCTTGAGGCAGACCTTTGTCACGTCAAATTTGCCATCTTTTGACCGATTGCCCAACACCCTCATCCATGCTGAGACTCAGAATTCAGCGGATGCTCAGTAGTCTCATCATGATAGCGAAAGCGACCATTTTTTTTCTGTACATGGCAGCAAGGGGATTGGAGGTGTTGGGCTCATGGGCTTACTGGAGGGAGACATCCTGCCGGGCGTCATGCCGGGTGAGCGCCCTGGGGTCCTGCCGGGGGTCATGCTGCCGGCCATGTTGAAGGGGTCGTAGGCCGCCCCCAGCTGCACCTCGATCGCATCCTCCAGCTTCTCGTCGTCCAGCAGCAGGGAGAAGGCCCCCGTGCCCAAGGGCGCCACCTGGCCCAGCATGATGTTCTCGCTCACGCTCGTCATCTTGTCCTTCTCAGAGAACATCGACGCCCTGCAGGCGACAGCTTTGAGCTAAACGCTACCCAAATTGGCTTGTTCCCAATGAGGGATGAGCCTTGCACAATAAAGCACTCATGGAAGACACAATCAAGGCATGGGCTCTTTGAGGAGGCATGAGTGCACCTTGACGAAGGTGCCAGCCTGCAGCGGGAGTAAAACCGTGCACTCTCAGTCAACCTCCTATGCTGACAGGTGTTCAGTGTATGACAGGCTGCGCACCTGAAGAGGATGTCCACAGTCTCTTCAAAGCTGCACTGCCCCAGGGGCCCGTTCTCGTTGCGATTGATGCCATGACGAGTGATCGCCATGAACACGCCCCTGCATGCCATCTACATCGGCATCTTGTGCTTATACAGTGCTACAGCATGCTGCTGTGGGTGCTGTATGAAAAAAGGTCAAGCCTGAGCCTCAGCTCCATTGGATGATGCTTGGATCTGTGCGCTTCCCATGACAACAGGTGATTCGGGGTGATGTTCCGCCCGAACTGAGCAATCCTGCATCAAGCGCATCACGTAAAGCTGTAGACATCTGCACCGTGATTGCATTCTGGTGCATTTGGAGAAGGAAATGGAGACATGCGGAAGGGGAGGGGGGGAGAGTTTGGCTAGTCAGAGGAGCTCACGGCATTGAAGCGGGTCTCAATCTCTCCAATCAGCCAGTCGAAGGCCTCCGCGTTGAGCTTGAACTCGGCCAGGGCGCGCTTGGAGTTGAGCGTGGAGCGCAGCAGGGACATGAACAGGATGGTGGCGTTGCGCTGGGCCTCCACGCTGAGGGCGTCTTCCCCCACCACCACCACCAGCTTCACCGCCAGCTCCCGCACCTTGGAGACGATCGTCATGGGACTCAGGCCTGCACGCAAGGGCCCGCTTGGAATCCTCCACCAAGAGCTGTTGTAGATTTCTGATCTGGGAGGCTTGTTAGCATGGCAGTCAACCAGCTCAAGTGCGATGAGGGCTGATTGGAGCAGACGCACTATGCTTTGCTGGGATGGGTTGGGGCAAAGGGGTATGGGAGAGAGGAGGGGAGAGGTGGCAGCTTTCAAGATCCAGACTCAGCGTGGAGAGGTGTAACTGGATCCACGAAGGCTTGCCGTGGAATGACAGCAGCATCTCTGTGATTGTAGATCCTGTGTCATGATAAGCAGTGAAGACTGGAGGATGGAAATCCAGGGCCTGAAGGTGAATTGATCAACCGCTTGGCCTGATTCTTATCGAAAGGCAATCGAAACCATCTACCGGCTCTGCAGCAGCCTTGAAGGGTGGTTCTTTCGGGAATCCAGGTAAGGGGAAAGGGGAAAGGGAGAGGAGGGAGCGGCTTGCCTGTGGGACCCGGGCGATGGGGCTTGCAGCCGAACAGCTTCTGCGCGTTCCAGATGAGGCGGCGCAGGTTGACAGGGAGGGGGCAGTTCTGCTTGGCGTTCCTCAGCACCTCATTGCGCAGCACACGCACGTCCTCCTGTCCCAAGCATTCATGCCTGTCAGTCCTGGTCCGTCCCATTGCCACAGTTTGAGATTGGGAGATCCCTGTTCCTGGTCTTGCTCACTCTACGTTTGACAGAGGTTTGGCTGGGAGTATGATGGCAGTTCCAGTGCTCCATTCATTCTGATTCTTTGAAATCCAATGCAGTGTATTAAAATCTCGACATCTTCCGCAGATGCAACATGCCATCTCCACCTCCACCCAGTCATAGAGTGTGATCAGTGTGGTCAAAACGGAGTCACCAAGTGCATATAGAATGGCCCTGCGATGTCGAGCAGACCAAGATGCCTGTGGGGGGAGAGGGGGATGGGGTACCTTGACGGTGAGGTACTCGTCCTGCAGCATCTGGCGGGCCTCCAGGGAGCCTCGGATGGCCTCCAGCATGTCAGGCTCCAGGTAGTCCGGGTCAAATCCAGGGTCCTCGAAATCATAAAAGTACATGGCCTGCAACAGGGCAGCAAGTGCAACTCCCCAATATCGCCCATCAGCATCCTCGCTTGCATTGTGGAAACGACGAGAAGTAAATCGAGACGAGGAAAAAATGGCAAGTGCTTCCTTTCTTGGGAGAGAGTGCATGAGGAGGTATGTGCGCCGACAGTCCACTGCAGGCTGTTTGCTCTTGAGACTGCAGGATTGAAAGGCAGCATTCCCAAGATTGCAAGTGCATGATCTGTATCATCAAGTCTTCCAGAGCAACCGCCGGGGACAGCGCATTTGTGCTGGGATGTATTCTGGACTTTCTGGTCTGCGAAAGGGCAGGAGAGTGAAGGAAGTGGGACAGGGGTGGGGGGCCAGACCTTGAAGTCCCGCTCCTTCATCCTCAGGAAGTCTAGGAACTGCTCTTCAATGCAGGTGGCATCCATGCCATCCTCCCCGTACAGGAACTGCACGATGTTGCCTCCAGCTCCCCGGACGGTCCCATCATACCTGCACAGCTCTTGTTTAATATGAGAGATCATCCTCAATAATGCGAGCTCCTGTGATGGGTACATTTCAAACCGCAAATCCTTCATAATTGTGAAAGTCTCTTTGTGTGACCCTGGCTTTCCCTTCTGCACAGACAAGCTCTCGAGGCTTTTCATCCTCGCAACTGGAAATGCCTGCCTCCGGCGTAGATATTGCGCCTTCAGCTGCTCAGACACGCACTTCCAAGCAGCCCTCCCCCCCCCCTCCTTCCCCTTTCCCTCCCCTCCTCTCACTCACACCAAATTTCAAGAAAGGTCTCCCTTTGGGCAGAGAGAGCGCAATGCGCACTTGATGGTGAGGTCCTCCATAGCTTTGACCAGCCTGCGCTGAATGTAGCCAGTGCTGGACGTCTTGACGGCCGTGTCGATCAGCCCTTCCCGCCCTCCCATGGCGTGGAAGAACAGCTCCTGGGGGGTCAGCCCCCTCAGGTAGGAATTCTCCACGAATCCGCGGGACTCGGGGCCCAGATCGTCCTTGGTGAAGTGCGGCAGCGTGCGCCCCGAGAAGCCGAAGGGGATGCGCTTGCCCTCCACGTTCTGCTGCCCCACGCAGGCGATCATCTGCACGATGGGAGGGGTTGTCAGACGGTGGGAAGTATGGAAGAGGGTGGTATTGAGTGTCACGTGGGAGAGAGAAGGGGAAGAGTGTGGGGGCAGGGAGGGTTGAGAACATTCCACTGCCTCGTCTGAAGTGCTAAATATAGTCAACCCGGTTGGATTGCAGTCATATGCTGCCTAGTATGCTTGCCGCAAAGCCAATTTCTGCTTGTTTTGTGTGATCGCAACCATGTATCAAGACCCCCCAACCATGGTATACTCATGCAAAAAAAGAGTTCTTGACAGCTGCGCACACACGTTTGCTTGACACTCTGCTCGTTTACATAATAAAAACAGGTGATAATGAATGACAAAACCTGAGCGACTGTGCTTGGAGGATCCTGAATCAAGAGTCCAAGTGAGCCTTTAAAATCGTAAGAATGAACGGGGGAGCAGGACAGTGGGGAGAATGGTGGGAAGGGAGGTAAGGAAATATGCCTGGGAGATGTTGATGAAGGATCCCTTGGACCCGGCTGTGACCATGCGCACCACATTGTTGGTGGGCAGCAGGCTGTTCTGGGC
Organism: Chloroidium sp. JM; assembly: GCA_004335615.1. Lineage (NCBI taxonomy): Eukaryota > Viridiplantae > Chlorophyta > Trebouxiophyceae > Watanabeales > Watanabeaceae > Chloroidium > Chloroidium sp. JM. The sequence goes on from QAXI01000419.1 coordinate 796,195, forward strand.
AAATGTACCGGCGTCGTCACGAGCCTTGTTCAGTACCTGGCCAACATTGCTCAATCTGAGATTTTTGTTGTTTCTACTATCTCACAACAGTAAGCTTCAGAATGCACGACACTCCACTTGTATTGTGTTGTGCACCTGACTGACGGTGCTGCACCTGATCCAGTTGGATTTTTATACTTCATGCTGGCAAATTTGCGACTTTGAACCCAAAAAATGATAGAGCACCTGATTGACGTTGCTCTCGAATGTCTCCAGCATCGTCATGCCAGGCTGCGCCTCCAACTCCTTGCCTTGCAGCTTCACCGTCAGCTTCTTCACCTCCTGCTGGGCCTGCAAGGGATGGAGAGGCAGGCTCAAGATTCACTTTTGTGCAAATCCATGCCAGAAGCTGAAGTCGACAATATGACGCTGAGTCAGTCCCAGAAGTAATGGGTCTCGGAGGGTGAAGGGATAAGCTAATCATGGCGCCATTTGAAACCATATGCATGTTGTCAACAGTCCCCAACAATGAGCAGATAGCAAGCAAAATCCACGCACCCGAAGATCAGAGCTTGTGGTGGGGATATTGGTTGGGAAATAAGAGGGGAAAGGAAGGGGTGGAGACAAAGAGGGGCGCACATTGGCGATGGTCTCGCTGATGATCTGCATGGTCTTGACGTCCGCCACGGTGTCTCCAATGCCAATGCTGAAGCCGTGCTGCAGCAGCCAGTAGTTGGTGACGTACTGGCACTGGCTCAGGAACGCGCGCGCCGCGTCAGGGCCCTCCTCCATCCAGATCACGTGGATCAGGCTGCCCCCAGAAGCGCCCAGGGTCTTCTTGCAGATGCACCCCGTCACCAGCTCCCCGTCCTGGATCAGCACCTGCAGCCCAATATCCTCATGTCAGAAGCTGATGGCTTGCATGTCTGCTTTGCAGTCTCCAAAGGGGCGCGCCCGCAAATTGGCCTACTGCTTCCTTCGCATTGTGGGCGTGTGGTCGAACGTCTGTGCTGAGGGGTCCAGCAGGTCCTTAGCTCATACCATCAAGGTTGAGAGACGAGTTGGGGCATGGCACGAGAGGAACAAGAGAGGGTTGGGATGGTCTGTGTTGGACGTCGAAGGAGAGGCTTGGTTGCTGCGAAGCTGACTTCTGTGTGAGCATGATTTCTTTCTGCCTGTGTTGGTGCCACAAGAGGCTATGGACAATAATTAAATGGGAGCTTCCAGATAGACCTCTATATTGGATTCTTGTTTGTGTCTTCGCCATGGCCAGAAATCGTCCGCCTCTTGCTTGAAGTACCAAAATTCAGGTCAAAACCTGGCCCATAGGCGGTCAACGCTGCCCACACAAGATATTCCTTCGTCTGGCTATCATCTGATGTTTGAGTGAACAGGGTGACGACTCTGACCTGGGCATCATCTGGGGACATGTCCGGCTGCTCGCCACCTTTGGCATACCAGGCAGACTTGCGGCGCAGATTGACCCGCCTGGGCAGGATCAGGCTGATCACCTGCACCCACAGCCACATCGCAATGCCCACAGCTGCTTCCGTGAATACCTTGGAGGTATTGAATTACAGCAATCACGTTGATCATCTGCAAGAGCTGCACCTACCTGGCCACACTGCCCTTGTGGCTCTCTTGACCCTGAAGGGCCACATTTTGGTAAAAGTGGCCTCTCAAGAATGCATGCATAGAAATGGCTGCAAGTGGGGGAGGCTGTAGTTGCTGGCACTCTCATTTGCTAGACCCCCACAACATTCATTATCAAAAACAGAGGACTTTCCCAAAGCAAGGTTTCAGATCACCATGCAGCCAGGCATTCACGCAGATAATTGTTGTACAGGATTTCAAGCTTTAACCTGCTTCAACTCTCAGGCTACTAAATCGCCAACCCCCTGGACAAATATTGTTGCCCTTGTCAATTCGGATGGCCATAGCAAGGAAAGCTTTGGCTTACAACCCTCCCCATCTCAAAGTCATTAGCAAAGTCTCCAGTAATTGTTGTCAGGCGCCAGGATAAGTGACACCCTGTATTATGGGCCTTGCATGCTCTCCACCCAGGTTTCCAGACCCACGTAAGATTGGCACGTCAGACCCTTGTTCATAGTGCGACGAAGGGAAGGAGGCAATACCAGCGTGGGATCACAGCAAAAATGGGAGGAGGTGGAGAGGGCAGTACCGAGTGGGGTGAAAGGGGAAAAACAATTAAGGTGGAAAGGGCGGAGAAAGCCATCATCATCGGTAAAAGAGGGGAAAAAGGCACCTGCTTGCCGGTCCACAGGGGCCTGGGCTTGATGATGGTTGGCATGGGCACCACCCCGTCCCAGTCCTCCAGCCACATGAGGATGTTCATGAAGACGTCCTTCTCTATGAACGTGTCCCGCATCGTCATCAGGCGGCATCCCAGCAGTGTGTCTTGCACGATCCCGATGACCGGCTTGTTTGCCTGCAAAATGGCATTGCCAAACGTTCAGTCTTTGGAAGTTGCCACTGCCACCCTCTGGCCCATTTTTGCTGCGCAAAATTCTAAGAGCATGGTTATGTGGATTGAGCACCACCCTCCTTCCATGCATATTCATTGCCATGTCTCGAGTTGCAGCTCTCTTACAAAAATTTACTCCTTCCAGCAGCATAGTGTGCAAAGATCAATTCTTGGTGCTGCCTTCACGCCCTCTTTGTGGGGATTTTTTGCAGAATCTGAAAAAGGGGTGGCTAGCCCCTCATTTGACTACCACGCTCGAATTGGCACAAATGCCAATGAACTGAAGGCAGAGAAAGCTTTTGAAGGCCTCCATGGTTCAAATTGAGTTGGACATGAGGTCCTGGCCAATACACGGCATCTTTGATTATTATTATTCGCTGGTTGCACAGTGCCATACCTAGCTGCTGGTAATTATGATGTCGAGTATGAGGCAGAGAAAGGAAGGGAGGGGGTCACCTGAGGCGACACGATGTTGCGGGGGACCATCATGATTTCCTGGGTCTCGGCTCGCGTCTCCGGGATCTGGGGGACGTGCATGTTCATCTCGTCCCCGTCGAAATCGGCGTTGTAGGGCGACGTGACCGACAGGTTCAGCCGGAAGGTGGAGTAGGGCAGAATGCGCACCCTGTGGCCCTGCCGAGCGAGACCAGTATTTAGGAATGGTTGGGCATCCCAAATATGCAGAAACAAGCGGCTAGATGGCAAGCTGGAATGCAACTGACCTTGCCTTTGCTGAACACAGCCTTTTGCGTCCTGTATTTCCGCCAGAAGGTACGTTACGTGCTCCCTGGGTCTAAAATTGAATCTCTCCCACGCTTCCCTTCTCAACGCCCATGGTAAGGGGAATCGCCTGTGCCTCGTGCACAGGCTCGATGACAGGATCGAGCTTGCAAGGCTACTTCCTTCCTCTCAAATTTTGGCAGAATAGCCGCATCAGACAGCAAATTGGCCGAAACCAGCATCACTCCAGCTGTGTAATTGAACACGACTGGTGAAGAGATTGCTGGCAGCGGGGACTTGGACCAAGAGGGAGGGCTGCAGAGTCAAAAGCTTAGGGAGGGAAGAAAGGAGATGTGGAAGGGGCACCATCATGGACATTTTGTGCAGGGAGGGCTGGCGGTTGAATAACACGATATCCCCGTTCTGCAGCTGGCGCTCCACTGTGTAGCCGAACTCCAGGTGGCGGTCGCTGTCCTTGGGCAGGTAGCGCAGGTCGATGCGGTGCCCGTCGTCCCGGCAGATGTACTTGGCCCCCGTCTTGCCGACCGGGGGGTAGTACCCGTTCTCCACCAGCTCGGTCAGCCTGCAAGAAACGGATGGCTATTGCCTGATGGCTTGGGAATATGTGGGGGGGAAGGGGAAGAGGGGTTGCAATTGGGGGGTGGTACCCGCTCTCAACCAGCTCGGTCAGCCTGCGGTGTAAACGGGTGTGTACTGTGAAAGTACAACAACAGTACACACACTGTACTAGGGTGTGCACCAAAAGCCCACACTCCGTCCTCAGGGCCCCTGACACACCCCTGCCCCTGGGCCCCCTCGTCGGAAGTGCGGACACAGATGGCTGCGGAACGTGTGGGGGAAGGGGATCGGATTGACAGGTGGGGGCTGGAGACTTACCAGTAGTTCAGGAAGGTCGTATACAATGTTGAGTCAGAGAGGAGTGAGTGGAGAGCAACAGCTTGTATTCAGGGACTCTGGTTCAAATCCTGGCTACTTCATCCGCTTCGTCTCTATTTTGTTCTCTTGGTTGATCTGGGCCAACAGCACAAAATAAATTGTTGAAATCCTGTGGTC
>QAXI01000419.1:803606-820509 GCA_004335615.1 Chloroidium sp. JM
CTGCTTGAGCTCGACGTTGTCACCCAGATCCATGTCGTCCTCCCCCTTGGGCTTGGCAAACTCGGCGCGGATGGTGGTCCCGTCCATGCGGTACGCCGGCTGTGGGCCCCCCGACTCCTCGTCCATGCGCTTGGAGCCGCACACGTTCAGGAAGGCGCGCAGGCGCTGCTCCCTGTTCGTGCGGCTCCGGGCGAACTTGTACTTGCTGTCCGTCTGCGGACAAGCTCAGTCAATGTAGAAGGTGCGCTCCCTGTGGGGAGGGCGGGAACCCGCTTTCTCCTATCTGAACTTGGGGTAGGAAGAAGTATGATTGCTCCGTACTGTGCTGTGTGAATTTTCGCTGCAAATTCTGTTTGGAAGCTGAGCTGGCGGAGATGTGAGAAAGGGTGACTAATTTGGTGCCATTCGGTAGATACAAGCCTGCTATGCTCTGCGCTGGCTGGTACTTGGTGGAGATTTGCCAAACATTCCAGCATTCACCCACCTCAAGCGTTGGAATTATTGGTGAGCTACTGATTCCCTTGCCCGCACTTGAGTCTTCCCCAGAGCATGGAAATATTACGTCCAAGCACCCACACAAGACACCGGCCATCTGTTTGCTACAAAATCATGGATGGCCATTCTGCAGCAGGTATACATTGCTATTTATCAGGCGGGGCAGGAGGTGGCGGGGCGCGTGCAGGGGTGGCTCACCGGGTCCAGCAGGATCTTGGAGGAGTGGTAGCTGACGCAGCGCAGCACCTTGATGACGGTGCTGATGAAGCCGATGTGGTACACCGGCTTGGCCAGCTCTATGTGCCCAAAGTACCCCGGCGAGTCCTGCATGTGCCACGTCAGGTATCATGGGCGCTGTTCATGTGGGAATTTCTTGCTGAGGTATGCGCCGCAATTTGCCCATTCTGGGAGAGGACAAAGAGGGAGGAGAATTTCCATTTTTGCAGCAATGGGTCGAGGAGAATCCAAGCGCTGAAAGGTGTGAGGACATGGACTGTTGGAAACTAGATAGGTAAGCCTATATGAACCAAGCACAACACCTGCCCCATGAGAGTAAAGCTGTACACGACCGGTACAGATCAATATGATCACAGGCTTGCATGGTCAGCCGTCGTGCAAGAGATTGCCTGCCGCTGCTTACCGATAGGCACAAATTTGCTTTCACACGACTCCCATCGCAAAAAGCCAACTGGCCAATCCCTCCCTTCTCTTCCCGCAGATGCTGGCGTCAGTACTTGAACTTCAAGTAGCCCCACTGATTTGGTGAATTCAAGCGACAATTTTTTAGTGCTTGGTGTGCCACCTTGTGGTTGTTGCCGTCAGTGGTGCACTTCATGCCCCGATCCATGGTACCCAGCCGCAGGTCGCTCAAACCCCCAACCTTGGGTTTGCCCCCTTCATACCCCACCGGCGACTCGATCTTCGCCACGGAGTACCGGCGCTGCATGGCAGTTGGGAGTCAGCGATCCATCAACCACAGTCGCCTGACGTTCAAGTTGCAACTTGGTGGAGGTTGGCATGATGAGTTGGTGGAAGATCAGCAGAACTGCTGTTCAAGCAGGTTGGGGATGCGGGGACATATTATATGTGAAGAGGTGTGAGGAGCAAGAAGGGCGTGGCCGATTCAATGATGCACTAGCTTCCGCTGAAGGAGTATAGCAACTCAAACTCAACTTGCAAGGATGGCTTGGGAATTGAGTGCATAATCTTGCCGTCCCTTAAGCAAAAATCACAGTACGTTGTAAAGGAAAACATCGCTTCTCAGATTCTAATTGTAGAAAGCCACTGATATCTGGGCCTGTGAAAGTGGGTCTCAAGCTGCCAGAGGTGGTGAACAAGTTATTTCTCTGGGTGAAGTCTATGAAGTATGCATGTAGAAGGGGATGCAGCACTGTGACAACCCTGTAATTTGCTACTTATGGTGTTTCTCATAGGTGCTCCAATCCAATTGCATGCACAGGGGAAGCAAACTCTCGTGTGAGTATGGGGATGAAGCACACCATGAAGTCGGGGTCCATGATGCCGAACTGTATGCCCTTCACGGTCCGCAGTGGAGCGGAACTGTAAGAGTATTTGTCACCCATGGTTCCTGAGACTATTACTCAAGCAGACCCCTCCTTGGGGATCGGCCTTGAGAGCGCCTCGGCAACTCAATGCTCCTGGTGCTTACCCTGCATCAATCTCAACGCAGCTCTTCGGCAGAAGGAGCCAGTATTGATGTTCAGACCTCCTCCCAGCGAGGCTGTTAGATCACCGATCTCTGCTTAGTATCGATTCTGTGTACTAAAGATGCTCAAGAGAGCTTTCAAGTGTACAATCGAGCACCTTGAAATTGGGATGCCGGTGTATAGCGATCTTGCAAGTCAGTATGCAGCTGTTCAAGTCCTGAAAGAGTACAAAGGCGTTTTCTAGTGTCTGTGGTGCACAAAACCAGAACACAATGCATGACTTTGCCGAAAAGCGAAAATGCGTTCATGGTGCCAACCTTGCAAAGTTTCTAACTCAAACTTGCTTTACTCGTGCTGGAAGGCTTGATTGCCAGCGCGGTGGTACAATGAGATTTTTTCTTCCAGATCGCAGCGCATTCTCATCATCTGCTTCACAAGGCCAAAAGTAGGCACATGCCACCACCATCACCCACTGTAGAGTATAGGCAATAACACATCTCTGATCAGTAAAAGCTGCTCAGTGCTGCAAGGTCTCCAAGCAAGCATGCCTGTCTACCCAGAAAGGCTACAAAGCAGGCAGGAAGCCCGGGCGTCCTGTGACTCCCAATTCTGGGAGCAAGAAGTCCAGGTCAGCTGATCTCCCCAGCCTGTCAAGGTCTCTCATGTCCAGCGCCACACTAAATTTCATTTGAACTTGCAGCGCAGCAATTTAGGGCAAATTGTTCTGCGCGAACGTCTAGCAGTTCGTAGCCCCCCCCCCCCCCCCCCCCCCCCCCCCTTTTCCGCTCCTGCAGGAGCCAAAGAGAGATTCATCACCAAATCCTTCAACTCCAGTATTTGTCTCTCAACATAACTCGCAGAAGTCTGCGAGTCTTGATATTCAAATGTAGAGCGCAACGAAGAATCCAAATTATGCTACTAAGACCGCATGGAACCTCCTTCAGCGCGGAGACAGAGGTCCAGCAGTCAGGGGTGATTGCACAATGAAGAAGGTTGCACTGTCACAGTGATCTCTCTCAGCTTGTGGAAGTGAAAAACGTGAGACAGCAGGAATTGCGTCTCAGGATTCCACCCTCCCAATTTGTGCTGCTAAGGCCACAGACACTGCCCCGGCCAAGTGTGCATTCCACAACAGCTGCTTCTGATGAAATGCAAAATGCAGGTCGACCCCGGTGGTGTTTCGGACGGTCCAGCCAGCATTGAAGCGGAAGACCGCCTTTCGGGGACAGAAGAGTCGTGGCTTCGTCCCCTGGAGTGGCGTCAGGAGCAGACACTGGGACTGCGGTGCACCCCCCCCCCCCCCCCCCCCTTCCATTGTTTCTGTGCATCTGGCTACAGCACATGTCGGGTCAGGTCATGTAAGCCAGCAAGGCTGCTTTGACAGAGCCAGTCCCTTTCAAGGTTTAAAAAGCTGGATGCATCTTTGCTGGGAGGTAAAAGGCTTCCCAGGCTAGCTGTATGCTCTGAGTGCAGGCGAATGCATGCTACTCCGACCTGCCATCGAGGGGCTAGAGACAGTGAATGGATCCTCATGAACCTTTCTCACCCCTTTCTCCCTGCTCTCCCATGCATGCGGAGTGCTTTTCATGGCTGCGACCTACATTACTCTTCACCTACGCAGGGGCGGGGGGCAGAAGCCCAGCAGAACGAGCAAAAATGGCAAGGGCAATGAAGCACCGCAAGCGCGGGAGTTGCCTGTTGGGGTGGCCGCTGGTGGGATACCCCGGCAGCCACGCTTCAGATCCACGCCCGCCAACCTGGCGGCGCGAGACCCATACCCCTCCCCCAATGACGCGTGGGCCCCCTGGGACTCCCCCCCGGGCAGCCCCAGGACCCAAATGCGGGAGTGGAGGGGCATGATGGGGGAGGGCCCCGTGCTGCAGGGCGTGCGGCCCGCCGAGATCCGCTCGGGTGAGTCATCGCCACCAGAGGAGTGCTTGAGGGTTGCGGTCTTAAGGCTGCCCAAGGGAGACAAAGGAAACCTGCGGTTTTTGTGTGGAGTATGCAAGTATCAGTGAGCAGAGCTCTTGCATGGACATACCCAGTCAGAGGGGTGATTGTCCCAGACAGCAGCTTGGCTTGTGTTGTTGTAGCTGCCATTGTTCCTTGAAGCTGCCCTGATTTATTGAAAGCTGCATGAAGCTGTATTTGGCTGCCCTCCATGTATGAAGGCCGGCTCTGCTCAGATTGCATTGAGAATAGGTAGCGCTCCCAATCCCATGGTGTGCGACCCCTTTTGCATGCTCTATACACAGCGGCCCAAGCAAGCCTGCAGAGCAGGGAAATAACCCACTCCATACCTCGTTTTTCTGATCCTTGACCATCCTCCTCCTATCGGCAGGGCTGCGGGCGGCAAAGTCGAGGCTGGATCGGTTGCGAGCCGGGGTCAGCAGGGTAGATAAGCAGGTTCGGGCAAGCAGTCTCACCCTGCCGGCGGGGGCGAGTCCGCGCGGCAAGGGCCAGAGGGGTGCCAGGCGGCCCTACAGCCTCCTGCTCGCAGAACCCTTCATCAAGGTGCAGCACCGAGCCATGCTGCCCATAGTGCCCAAATTGAGCATTTTCATAAGGCTGTCCATTCCTGCCATCATGGACAAGAAACTTTAACGCTCGCCCGGAATTGGAGGACGAGCTGCTTGGCTGATCAAATCTCAAGCAGCCAAGCTTCGGACGTGTATCCTCATGACACAGGTATCGCAGCTCGTCCACACCCGGCCTCATGAATCAACAACCAAATCTTGGAGCTTGCAAGTACACTCCGCACGTCCCGCTGTGCTGTACCCTGCTGAGAACCTTTGTGTCCTCATGTGCAGGTGAACGGGGCGGTGGGCTGCCTCACGCGGGTACCCCTACCCCACCAGGCTTTCCGCATGGGCCAGCCGGCGGCCGTAGAGGGGGCCGCGCCGTCGGAATCGGGGGAATCCGAGGCGGCTGAGGGGTCCAGGTGGAGCAAGGAGCTATGGAACCCCTACCTCAGAGACACCGCCCTGCGGGTCTTCGCCTCCTGCGGTCTCTCAGCACAGGTGAAAGGACAAAGCCCTCTCTCTGCACATCAGCTCCCTGCTTCCGCTCTTCTCTGACAAGCCTGAGTATGTTTCGACTCTGCTTTTTTTGTCGTGTCCTGCAGCGAGCATGGCAAGCACAAGGAAGTCAGCGCTCTGGTGCAAGACAAAGCAATGACGTAGGCGGCTTGGTAAAGGATGCCCTGCTGTCTCATCAAATGCTTCACAGCTGTACAGCAGCTATATGCAGGCTTCCCGTAAGGAATGGGATTCAAGGCATGCCACCCGTGCTCTCTTCCGCTTTTCCAGAGTCTGACGTGCGCTCCAGTCTGTCCTACAACTGACTGAGGCCCCTGTGCTGAAGGCGGGCCACTTCTCCAAGCGCTTTGGGGACTACACGGCCGCCAGCCTCAGATTCGACCTGGGCATGACGTCCGCCGACACCTCTTACAGCCCCGTCCCCAGCAACGGTGCCAAGGACAAGACGCCCAGGGCCTCCCCCCAGAGGGGGCCTCACGGCAGGCTCTTGCGCCACAGGTGCCATACACCCCTCCTTCCCCACCCTCCACCTGATCTGCCTCAGAGCGAACAATTTGTGGATGAAGCTTATTTGACAAGGGAACTAGAAATTTGGTCATTCAACCTACACATCTCCTGGGGAGAGTCTCATGGGGTAGGATGGGGTACATGGATGACGAAATTGCCAGCCATAGTTGTTATGGTGGCCTGCATTGGGATGCTACGCAGCTGAGATTTGCCTGGATGGGCTTGCAGGGCGTTTGCGCTGGAGGGCAGGGGCATCTGGCATGCTGCCAGCGTGTCGCTGACTCAGCAGATCTGGGGGCCCCTGAGGGCGCGTCTGGACGCACGCGTAGCTCTTGACACGACAGCCCAGGTCAGCCCATGCCACTCAATTCATCTCCGCGGCTTGTTTTTATTATTGAGGAGGGAGAAATTTTGAGATCCACCATTATACTCCCTTATCGAGAGGTGCGAGGGAGTCTACAGGCAAGAAGTGATAGCTTAGCAGTAGAACAAGCAGATGAGCTAGGTTTTCTAAAGAGCAAAATTAGGGACAATGTCTCCGGTACTAGTTTTATAGAGGCTGGATACTTCTGGCAGTCTAGGCCTCCCCTGGCCTAATTCTTGTGTCATGGTCAATCTTGATTCAGGGCAAACACACAGCACTTGCATATCCACCCCCCATCTCTTGTGTAGAGGCTTCCCTGGTGGTAGGGCCTCCATGATCTTGCCATGCAATCCAAGGAGAAACCAGGTGGCTATTGCACGGATGATCCTTGGGGGCAAGTCGTATGGATGTCGTCGAGAGAGGCTTTAAAGGCCTTCTTATCTTAGATGTATACCACCGAAATTGTCCAGAAGGTGAATGCCACACCAGTGCGTCACACAACTTTGTGCACAGATTCCCGTAGAGGGCGAGCGGCGCAGCAAGCTCAAGGGGCTGGCCACCGGCGTCCCCTGGATCCAGCCGGTGGTGCTGGAGAAGGTGTGGGGGTTGGACCTGGTCATACCCGGGAGCCAGGGGGCTGCGCGCGCGTGTGCCTGGTACTCGCCAACCCGCAGAGAGGGCATGTTGGGACTGAGGCTTGGCTGATGTGATTGGGGATTCGTGTGTGTTCCATTTGATGTTTGGCATGGCGCATCTGTATCAGCTGACTTCTTTGGCTTGCGTTGCGTCGTAAGTTTGTAGCTGGCATTCTACTGCCATTCTGGCTCCCGTTTTGGCCATTTGGTTGTCTTTGAAATGATGCATGGAATGGTGCATGGATAGAAATTTAAGGAAGTTCAGCTCAGATGTGAGTTGAAGGCCAAGCTGAAGCCCAACTTTAAATCGCAATATTCCTCTTCTTATAGGGTCAAGTACATCAGTCTTGACCCCCGATTCTGGAAGGCTGAAGTCTTCATCGCCACGGTCGCAAAGATCGGAAGTGGTCATCGATGAGAATGAAATCTTGCCCACGATTCATGCGGCCTTCCAAGTATGGCGGCCGTGGACCCATCCAGCAGATTCGCTGTGTCAGCACTTACCTGGACCGCAGTCTTGCTGATCAAGAAGAGCAAGGCTGGCCACAACTCACTCGCATTGCACTCTGCAAGTAGGAAGTGGTTCAGGGCCTTTGGCTTCTGGAGGTCACAATCTTTGATAGGCTGAGGTCGCTTATGCGCCTCGGCACCCTTCCTTCCCACCCACACTTTTTTTCCTCCCCATTCCTGTTCACCTGAATCACATTCTCGCATTGTTGAGCAACCACCTAATTTCCTATCTATGACTGTGCACCTGAAAAACAGCCTCGCGTTGCTGAGCACTTGGCTTGGCACATATCACAGAGAATCATTTGTAGAGCCTGTATTCTCGTGTTCTTTCTTCCTATTTGTACATGTATTGCTGCCGATGTGGTGTGTACCTAAACAAACTCTACCAGACCGAATCAAAGCTAGTTAACAATACTTGCAACCTACCGAATAAAGATGTTCAGAATGCATAAATACAGGAGTAGCAGTCCCAGTGCACAAAGTGCCTTGGAACTCAGCTTATAATACTGCTCCAGAAACATATATAACTATGGTACAAAACGATAAATACACAGTCGAAAATGTTATCAATATGTCACAAATGCACTTTCGTCAATTACCATTTCTTTCCTGAGTTACCAACAGGTGCTTCACAGCAACAATAGTTCGCTTTTAGCCGTTACATTGGCACTGGAAATCGTGGTGCCATGTTGAATGACCACGAACTCATCATTGGCCAGTCCTTGACTCTTTGCAGCCTCCCTCAGCAGGCGGGGCGGCTCATCCAGGGGCTCACTCGTGAGGTAGAAGGTGCAGCAGTGGATGCCCAAACTCTTCTTGGACTTGACATCCTGTGCACAATTTGCCTCCGTCATGGCCAGTGCTCAGGAAACACTCTCATTCGCATGACTTGTGGTCTGCGGGGCATGTTTACTAGCATGAACAGTCGAGACTTTGCAGGCAGCTTTGCGAGATGGCAGATATTTGCTTGGCAAAGGGTCTAGCGCTGGTTTGGTAATGAATATCCCACAGGAGACAGATTCACGAAGCTTACTTTGTGTATCCAGACCGCCTCTTCCGGGGTGACGTGCATGGCCTCCATGAAGCTGCGGGGTTCATATGCCCCTATCGGGATGGCTGCCAAGTCAAACGGGCCGTATTTCCTGCCGATCTGGCTGAACACTGAGCAGTAGCCGGTGTCCCCAGCAAAGTAGAATCGCGCCTTTTTGGTGAAGACCGCATAACCACCCCACAGGCTCTCGCGCCGATCCATTCCTCTGTTGCTCCAATGCTGCATGAGCAAGTAATGGCTTCAGAGGGCGGATTTCTTTGCTCAGCGCTTCAGCAGGAGTCCCCTGCCCCGGTCCAAACCAGTCGATCTGGACAGATACCCAGATGACAGTATAAATTCATACGCTGATTTGAGGTTCCTGCCTTGTGGAGAGTTGATGCGCTTTGCTCAATTTCTTTCAGGGAAGGAGGCAACCATACGTCGGTGGCTGGTATGTTCACCATCCAGATTCAAGCTGCCTGCACTTTGAGAGTCTGCTGTGCTCGTACGTGAGCTCGATGCCTTTGGGGTAAGGGACGGAGACAGAAGACTAACCTGGGCGGGTGTCAAGGCGACAGTGACTTTGGTGTCTTTGTGCTGCACCTCCTGCCACCAGTCCAGCTCAACTATGCTCGACGATGCTATGCCGCAGCTCCGGAACCACTTGCCCAGCTTGAGGGGCACGTACCTGCACCATTGTGGAGGGAGGTCTGACACTGGTCTGTGCAGGACAAGTTCAGTGTCAAGAAAAGCACTGACTGCTCCCTCATAACACGCCTCAATCCGTAGACAGCCAAAATTTGGCAGGCTCACCCCTTGCGTCAAGGAATTGCTATCGTATCAGTGGCTCTCACATTTGACATCCAGCCAGGGGATGACGACAGGAAAATGCCGGGATGTCAAATGTGAGAGCAATGCATCCCCACAGGACAATCGCCTAGCAAAGACTTGTCTGGTGACCGGAGAATCTTGAGAGGTGATTGGATCGAATCATCTCACCACGTTAGCTTGTCCCCATACCGCTTGTGCAGCTGCCGGACGGAGGCCAGGCACAGGTGGTCGTAGTGGTTGTGGGAAATCAGGACAAAGTCGATGTGGGGCAGGCCAGGGTCGTCCAGATTGAAGGGCGACTTCACGACCCGCCTGCGTGCATTTTTTCCCTTACATCATTTCATCCGCGGATCCCCATGACATCATGCAATTGAGCTGCTTGCCTGATCCTGCAGCCCTGTCCTGAGGTGTGCCTTGAACATGCTGCATCTAGGTGGAACGGTGTCAGGACAGATTTGCAATCGCTCATACTGAGCGCAGGCCAGACTCAAGGAAGGGCAGCTGTCAATTCTGCTGTGCAGCATCAAGTCAAAGCAACGATGGACATGGGCAATGGCGCCTTCAATTCTGTGACATATTGGCCAGCACAGCGCTCCCTCAGCAGTGATCAGCTTGGTACTGGTGGACTGCAATGATCCCGGACATGCCTACATCTCCCTTGATGCGATCTACCCTGGCAGATTTGACATCAATCTCTACAGTAATTCACCTCACAGCATCCATACCAGAGCAGCTTTCAAGCTTCGGCACATCCTTGACAAAATCCTCTTCCTCAAAATCCAGTCATAGCAGGGGCCTTGACAGCTTACTTGGGGCCCATGAAGGAAAAGGGGCTGCATCGCTCGGCAAAGACTGGGTCGGTGAAGAAGGTGACACCTCCCAGCTGCACCAGCAGAGACGCGTGGCCCACCCACAATGCCTGAACACCATCCTCTGCAGACGCAGCCAAAGCCTATCACAGCCTCAGCTTTCAACTGCCCTGAGATCCATTCAATGCCTAATGCAGTGCGGTTGAGAGCGCACGGCAGAATTGAGAAGTTCAACACTCAAACAGGAAAACGTGCTTGGAGGCTCTATATACCTACAATCCAGCGCCACATGCTTGGAAAGAAAACCTCATGAATCAGGAGGCAATATGTGGAATGGTTATGGCTGGATCCACCGGTGTAGAACCAAACCTCTGGCACGCAACATGATGCTAGTGATTGTGAATGTGAATGATATCACAAGGCATGGCTTGTGAGCTGGAATCACACTTCCCAAGACCCACCTGGCGGTGATTCTTGTACAGAGAAGTCTGGGCTGTGGCAGGGGAAGGCTGCCTCATACTCGGCAGGCTTGGGGTCTTTGTTACCCTCCAGCGTTTTGGGGAAGCTCCCCTTGTTGTCGATCACCAAAACCTTGAACGCCGTCCACATGTTATTCTCCTGCGCACCGCAGTAAGCGCTTCTCAGAGATCCCTTGTCACATCATGGACGCAGCGCTTGATATCAAAAAGAAGAAGGGGTGCTTCATACTGAGTCATACTTGCGTGTTGTGCTTAAGGAAGGCCTGTGGAAGGGCTCTACACTTCTTCCATCTAAGGTTGCTCTATTTGGCAAGTTTTGGGTTGCCGTTCCTTTCCTCAGAAGGAATGCTTTGAGGCTTTGTCAGGTGGGGCTACTATGAATATCAACAAAATAACTGAAGTGGCGTGGGCTCCTTTGCACTGAGTCTCACCTTCCAAGTCGGCCATGGGTTGTTGAACTTCCCATCTTCTTCAATCACAGTCCTGTCCAATACCAGGGGAGCGATGGACTCGGCTGCAAGCAGATCATAGTGAAGGCTCTGTCAAATTAGTCTTGACAAGGCAGCAAGGGGGTTCTGCAATTGCCTCAGGTATTTTGTTTTCATCTTTGGCCCAAAAGGCCACAGGTAGATAACGCAGTATATACTGGCATCATTGGCAATTGCAGAACCCTCCAGTCATGGTTAAGGCATCCGTCTACGGGTGGCATGCAGATTTGCTGAAGAGTGCAAAATGGTAGCTTGGATTAAGCACGTTCCTCCAATAGAATGGAGTCATCAGTAGCTGATCCACAATCCTCATTCTTCCAGACAAGCTTTACATTCGGTTGAAAGAGTCTCACCAGGGGTCGCCATGGAAATTTCTGCCTTCCAGCGCTTGCTGCCTAACTGTGCAGTCCTACGTGCCTTGGACGCGCCAGCCACTACACGCTGGAACATCAGCTGTCAGTGCATGTCCCTTCGAGTGTGCGGCAATTTCAAGGTTGTTTGCGGTGAGCATGCTCCGAAACCAGGGGATGAGATCCCTGCTTTGAGTGCTGCAGGGTGCTGCCAGGAGAGAGAAAGAGAGACAGTAGCACCATGCAGACCGTCATGCAGTCATCTTTGACCAGCTCACCCTTCCTGGCCAGCCGCACCTGCCGGAAGGCTAGCATCGCAAGCTTTAGTCCATCTGTGAGGAGCCGCTCTGGCCGCACAGCCCTGGTGGTCCGTGCCGAGAAGCCGCAGGTGCGTGCATGCCCTGTATTGCAAGGAGTGGCAGCCTCAGCGATTCAAGCAACGAGTACACACTGTTGGCATTCCAATATTATCCGAACAAGTTTGTCACTGCGAAAAAGAGGGGATGTGAGAACGGCAGATGCCCATGATATGTGCCTTTTGAACAATAAATATCTGTAGATTCCAGATAAGCGGGGTTGAGCTTTGATCTTGCCACAAGGGACCGCAAACGCGTCATCCCAAGCCACACAAGCACTTGGGTCATCTCGAATGCAAGCATGACAGCTACAGGACGCGTGACCAGCTTCTGTATCTCTTGCACTGAGCTACATCTCCTAAGACTTGGGAAGCACAGTCAGCCATCAAGCTGCCCAGCCAGAGATCTCACGCGTCTTTCACCACCTGGGCAGGTGGTCCAGCCCATCAACGGAGACCCCTTCATCGGCATGCTGGAGACCCCCGTCACCTCCTCCCCCCTGGTGGCTGGCTTCCTGTCAAACCTGCCGGCATACCGCACCGGAGTGTCCCCCCTGCTGCGTGGGGTGGAGGTGGGCCTGGCCCACGGACTCCTGCTCACTGGTACAGCCCTTTCCCCTTCTCTCCGCTCTGCTGTGAGTGCTAACAGTGGGTGGGAGTGTCATTGTGGGATCTGAGGAAAGCAAAGCTTGTTGGAGCGGTCAATTTAAGGGGCACACCTGGCAAGCCGCGGGATCATATAAGAGAAGCGTTGCGTGCGGCATGCAAGAAAGGCAAAGGGTCCTGTTGCGACAACATTGGCCCTGCCTTGTCGCCGAGGATGCGTTTCGAAGCAACACCTACCTTCTACGAGGGCCTTTGCAAGCGCCGATTCGACCTGCTGGTGATGGTGTCATCAAGATCAGGGAGCAGGAGGTGAGACAGCTCTTTGCTGGTGCAGGCCCCTTCATCAAGCTGGGACCCCTCAGAAACCAGACAGAGATCGCAGAGCAGGCGGGAGTCGCCTCCGCTGCCGGCCTGGTGGTCATCCTCACGCTCTGGTGAGGATCTGCTCGTTCAAAACCTTCATGGTCATAGATGCAAACGGCCACCGATGAAGCTGCATATCTTCCTGGGGTGGAGCAACACGGGGGGGAGGGTGACGCGAGCGCTCACTGCGCTTATGTGGGGGCTTGCAGGCATAGAACAGTCGTTGCTGCAAGTAATGGTGGGGGTTAAATCTTCATACAGAATTTGCACGAGCGTGTCCAAACCTGCTGGCCGACCCAGACCCCGACTCGATTAGTTTTCTGAAATGTCTGCAGCCTGGCCATCTACGGTGCCGCCACCTTCCAGCAGGACCAGCCCAAGCTGGGCGTGAAGACCCTTTCTGGCCGCGAGATCGAGAGGGACCCCCTGCAGGTACATACCCACTCCCTGCCCCTCTTTCCGTTTCCATATTCTGCACAAACTCACCATGTAGAATCAGAACAGGAAGCTCTCGTCCGCGTTTTTGCGTGCTTAGGGAGGAGGTCTGAGCATGGCAACTTTTGCAGACTCTCTGGGTTGCTGATGAGCTGCCCATAATAGCCATGTCTTGGCAACTAGACTTTGTTTTGAAAGCGCTCAGACTCATAGGGCTTCAAAGACATCGGATGTCAAGTTCGCATCGCACAGTGGAAAGTAGTGGATTCAGTGGGAGGACCGTTCCTTGCTTCTGCTCACATCGTGTTGCTCATTGACTGGATGTCTGCAGTCATCTGAGGGGTGGCAGAACTTCACGGCCGGATGGGCCGTGGGTGGACTCTCAGGAGTTGCATGGGGATACCTCCTCACCAAGGTACTCCTCCTGTCTGGAATCTAGTGATCGAGCTCTGCTGTGCTGTGAACTGTTGCTGCTGTTTGAATTGCAGAAAACGGGAAGGGGAAAAGCTTGTTCCTGGATTCTGTGACCCTTCTGAAGTATCACTTTGTCAGTTGAAGCAGTCAGTTGCATTTGGCCTCCTCTCCCCCTGAGTTGAGCTGAGCTGAGAGTCACTGTGTCCCTGCAGATCCTGCCTTACTACAGCTAGATGCTCACAAGAGGAGGAAGTAGGACAATGGATGAGTAGAATATTTTGTATTTCTGGATTTGTCTGCTAGTTTTGTCTGTACATGAAGTTTTTGAAGCAGGCAAACATGAACCAGACACATCACTGATATTGTACTTGTAATTTGAAACTTGCCCTGGCAAGATGACTGCTACCTTTCACCCCTCCTCAGTCGCAATGTCGAATAGGTTCAAATCTGCCCAAATGTAGGATTGATCCGTCACACCATAGTTGGAGCGGAGGCGCTGAAAGACCGGCATGTCCAAGCACACAAGTACCCATGATACAAATCAAGCAACATCCATGCAGGCACCTTGCTGGACCACTATCAGCTTTTCACAATTTCCCCAATGATTATCTGGAGGAAAGGGTCAACCACAGTGCCCTCATCTTCCTGAAGAATGGTCAGCACTCCAAACCTCAGGGAGTGTAGCACAATTATGTACGATTGGACTCAGCAGAAGATCTGAAAGAAGCCAAGGTTCTGAATGGTTCAGAAATTTGGCCGCATCATTGGTCGAGATTAGCGCCAGCATTTTCATCTCCCTCCTCTCTAGGTGTGTCACCGAAAGGAAACATTTCTGGTTCTGCAAGCAATTTGCAGAGGACATGCAACCAAGCATGCTCCTGAACACCTCTCACAACAAAGCATATGCATGTTGCCAGCAGCACCTTCCAAGCGGCTTCCAGAAAGGCAGAGTAGAATTGCCTTCACCGCTAAGCTGACTATAAGGACTTCACTGCATGCCATGGCACGGCCTCACTGAATCAGGTTGGCTTGTATGAGGTTGCGATGCAGGCGTGCCATCTCAAAGGTGACCTCATTCTCCACCATCCCTGCCTCGGTGATGTGCACCATGTAGTTGGAGAGCTGGTGCCCCAGCCCGGCATGTATGGCCGCCACCCTGTCAAGCACGTAGCGGTTGATCACTAATCATCCTATCCTGGGCATCTTGCAGGACCACAAAATGGCAAGACAATTTGCGGTATGCCATCTGTGCAAGCCAAATCAAAGGAGTGGGAAGATAGTGTTTTGCTTTGCAGGTAGGGGAAAGAGGGAAGGATAGTATTTTGCTTGGGGGATCCCTTGGATGGTGAAAGCCGCTTGGTGACAAGGGAGGTGGGGTGTGACCTGTGCCGCACAAGTCATTTGAGCTGGGAAGGACAAGCTGACAGGCATCACAGCAAGCTAACATGCGATCAAGCTTGTGGTGACAGGATCAATTCCCTATTTCAGCGTGCCTGGTACAGTATGGCATTTTCCTTCCTGCTCAGCGCTAAAAGGCGTGACATCATGTCCCTTAGCCCTTCCCCTTCCCACCCAATGAAACCTGTTTCAAAGTAGAACATCCCCCATTCTTTTCCATACTGAGCAAGAGCTTTTTGAAGATGTGGCCACCTTGACACGGTCCCTCCAAAGTTGGCGTTGGTGGCTGCCACAAAGGAGGCCTCCTTCTTGGGGGGTTCCATCAGGGGGGGCAGCTCCCCCACGAATGCCTTGGTCTTTTTCGTCCCCTCCACCCCAGCCGACCCCTGGCCTGCCGCGATGACCCCCTCCCCCTCCATGGCGACAAAGCGGGTCAGGGCCTCCGAAGCCTGACGCTCAATCTCAGCCGATTGGGGTACAGCTCGAGTCTTCCTGCCAAAAGGACGCCCTGCAATGATGAGACACACTGGTGCGATTGGGGACTAGGTGGCTGCCTGACATTTGATATTTTGACTATTGAATTACAAAACACAGTCAGCGGCACCTAGCAAGCATGGCATCTTCCTATAAGAATAACGCTGAGTAATCAGGACGGGGGAAAGGGAGGGGGGTCCCTCTAATCCTTCACGACCAGCGCAAGAGACAGTTTGCACTCCCATTGCTCAAGGCACCTCTGCGACATAATTCTGGAAGTGCAAGCCCCTCACATCTGGCGTTCTGGTGGTGGGCTGATCTTTGGGGAAAAGAACACTCGATGTGCTGGCTGAGACCCAGTCGTGAATTTTTCATTGGCCATCAGCAGGCGATCAAACGCTCACAGCAAGCATCGATGGAAAAGGGCTGGATGTGTCACCCATAGTGATCGAGCCCTGCTCAACCACCTCTTCCACGTCCTTCGGCAGTCCCCCCTCCCCCAGCCGCAGCTCCACCAGCACGGAGCGGGCGGTGTAGCGGGGCAAGGGGCGGGGGTCGGGCGGCTGGCTGAGGCAGGCCAGCATGGTGGGGGTCAGCGCCTTGGGGCGGGGCAGCTGAGTCAGCGCGTGCAGCTGTTGCAGGGAAAAGAAGGACGTGGTGAGATGGCGCATGATGAAGACTTCTTGACACACCTCCAATGAGTTGCCTCGCTCTCCAAACCTGCCTCATGCTTCCTTCGACTGAAACCCATCCACTGTTATTTCTTACGATTGAGGATGTTCTCCATGACGTATCAAGAGGATCGGTGCTCATTGGCATACGGCCGATATGGATGGGTCTCAAATGAAGGAAGCATGAATCTCTCTAAATCCTGGATCTCTTGCAGAATCCACTGCTCCGAAAGCCATCAATTTCAACGAATGGTTTGGTCTCCCAAGGGTGCTTTGCTTTGAGACGAAGGGCTGCATCATGTTCCAGATACATGCATACGCTTGCCTCCCGGATGAGGGCCCACCTGCTGCAGAGTCATGGTGTCCACAGGGCGGGGACCGGCTGCCAGGCGGGCGTGGCTGTTGAACGCAGGCGTGCGGAACAGCCTGTCGATCTCCTGCTCCACCTGCCGCAATCAGCAGAATAGTTACCCTCAAGTCTGAAGGCGATGACCTCATGAAGATTGCCATTCATTTGGTGGCTGACATGTTCCATAGGAGGAGGTGCACTATGCATCGGTAAAAGGCCGTTGAAGAGCCAAACTGCTCGTCTGTACAGACAGGACGGTCTGCAAATTGACGGCATAACGTGAGAAGGCAGGAGGGTAATCAAAGCGATAAAGGCCCATCAGTGCACTCCTTCCTCCATGAGACATGGCGTCCACAATATGAAGGGGAGGACCGGCAGATGGGTCAACTCTTCTGGCCCATTATTTTTGTGTGTTTTGTTGAGATTGGCTGTACAGCTGTCACTGTTGATGGAAAGGGACTTGAGTGGCAATTGTGATGCAGGGAAGGGGACGACGTTCCTCGGACACTTCTCAGCCAAGCATCAAGTGATGCTGTTGCGAGCTGCCAGTCACAACAGTCTTATTCAGGCAAGCATGAGAAGAGAAGGGTAGGGAAAGGTGGCGGTGGATCCCGGGGGAAAGGGGAGAGGGGGGG
>QAXI01000419.1:860241-875671 GCA_004335615.1 Chloroidium sp. JM
CCCCCCCCCCCCAACCCCTGCCATAGAATTTTCTGCGCTCAGCCATACTGCATCTTCTGTTCTACCGCTGAACCACCTCTCTTGGAAGCAGCTGCTGACCTTCCTTGCTCATGTCAAAACTTATCTGTGAATTGCCACTGTCTGGATCTTTCACAGAACTTCTGTGTAGGCCTTAATGAACCGAAACCGATCTCTTTCCAAAAATTCCCCTGATCCTCTGAGTAACAGCTGATGTGCTAATGCAGGGTACAACCACGACATTATCAGCGTGAAGGAGGCACACAACACTCGACTCGAGGGTGAACCCTTGGAGGAGTTCTCCTGGTTTGATGGATTTGCTTGGACAGCTGCCAGCTGCTTGCACTGCGGCCAACATCTGGTGATTTGCCTTCTCCTACAAAATAATGCATCGTCAAGTCCATGAAGGGGGCTTGCTCTGGGGGGCCCTGGAAATGTATTTTGTGCCAATGCTCAAGATTTGAGGTAGGGAATTCAAGTATGGAAAGGTGTACTTCGAAGATGAGGAGTCCATGAAGGTCCTGTTGGGGAGGATAGGAGGGGCATTGGGTTGCGTTTGACTATCATCAGCAACTCGGAATACCTGTCTCATGTGTCTGGGAATGTGGGAATGATGCCAGCTGTACTGCCTTTGCAGGGATGGAGGTTCACGGCAGTGGACCCTTCACTGGAGCCCTCCGAGTTCTGGGGCATTGCCTCGAGGTGAACTCACACCTGACCTTTTTCCAATATGGATGACCTAAAACAATGTTGCATTTGGTCTCGAACGACTGGGCGATTTGAGATGCCCAGTTGAAATCCTGTGGAATCAATGATGTTTGTGGATCGAGGATAATGCTCCGAAGTGGAGAGCAGGGATAAGGTGCCCAGTGTTGCGGTCAGGCTTCATAAGAGGGGAAGAATGGAAACTGTGCAAACTCATACCTAACCCTTTTTACACGAGGATGATCTTAAAAAATTACCATCAGGTCGGTCGAGGGGGGGAACAGCGCGGGAGAGCCAGTGCGGCCACCCTGGCAGACAGATGAGGACAGCGGCTCGGAAGTGGACATCTATGATGCTGCTCAGGGGGTGCTGACGTGACCTCAAAAAACATCTCGGAAGGGATCTGTTCAGAAGTGCTGGACTTGTGGCGTTGACCAGGTCTCCTCCAACCTGCTAACCAAGATGGTAGGAATTATGGAGGAGGTCAACTGAGATAACACTCCTCAGATCATTGCCTAAAGGTCAGATATTGTGTACTTCACGTCCAGCTTTTCAGTTTTTGTAGACCAGCAGGTTGTTGCCTCCATGTGCCAAGTCTATGGTTCTGGTAATTTGTAAGCGTAAATGTATTTTGTTTCATGCTGTACCAAGTACTGGACTTTGTGAGCTGTTGAGATCTCTCTTCTGTCAGGACTCTCTATGAAGGTGTCCAGGAGCAAAGCAACAGTTGCTGAACAACAATGTAAAATTTGACAGCTACTCTTGCACTGGTCTTGCTACAGTTTGCTGGCTTATACTGGCAACACCACATCAAATTTTGCCTCTCATATTTCACATTTGCCTTCAATTTCTCTCTCTGCCAGGTGCATAAATAGACCCAGTCAGTGCAATAGAAGGTCCTAATGTAATTTCTAAAGCTGGTGTGTCCAGCTATGCTTGTCAAACAAGTCATTGACAAGGCTAGCTACCGCCACCCTACATCCCTTTCCTGTCGTGGGTGGTCTGTGGCTTTCTACAGTGCAGGGATTGGCATCAATTCCCATTTTTAGCAGAAGGGGATCCCGACCGTTCCCCCTTGCTCCTCCTGCACCTCTCACTGCAATACCTGCAGGTAAAACCATGAATCAACCATCGATGATCGATGCAGAGGATCGGCTCCCATAAGTGTAGCTATGTATCAAGACAGTGTCTGCAGGATCTCTCGTGCTGTTCCCCTGAAAGTCCCTCCAATGCTTCGCAATTTGTCCAAATTCCTCCAAATCTCTCAGTGTTGGATAAACTCCATTTCTGGTATTCCCAATTTTCCTTCGTGACATCCTGAAATTTCCTCGCCTCCTGAGGTCTTCCCGATCCTGGCTATCAAAAGAAAATCCTCCGCCCTTTGCACACCTTGACTGGACATTTTGCAATATTTGCATGACTTTTCATTTTCAAATTCTCTGACCCATTCATGTAGGAACAAGCTTTGTAAGGGCACCGACAGTTTTTATACCCCAGTTTGAGCTTGCTTTTGGCAAAGCAATCAAAATTGAGTGCTCACTTGACGTCATCCCAGACCTTCTCCCATTTCTTCCTCCTGCACAGCATCTGTACTCTTCACTCAAGGCGTGAGAGCCCTGCCTAATCCTGATCCCACAGCCCATCATGCTGCATGTGTCATATCATGCAGCTATCCATCCCACATATCACCTGATCTTCTACACGCGGCAAACACTCAATTTTAGTTTTGAATTTGCACGAGCATATCTGACGGCAGACAACCATGCAATTGCCATCATCCTTCTCCATAGTAACACATAAAAGGGAACAAGATTGAAGGTCTTCCCCACTTTCTTTTGACCGGCTTCATCCCAAAGCCCTTCTGCTAGTCCAGGCCCGTGAGACAAGTGACCATGTTTGTAAGCTTTGCTGCACTCTTGTCTGGCTCTGACGAGGAGGAATTGAGTTGCATTGAGCAACAATACCTACTGTTGACAGGCTAGAACACTGGTAATGGACTCACCATGTAAAAGGTCGATTGCAGACCACACACACTTTGCTAGGGAGGTCCCCCTTGGCAACACTCTTTCCTGAAGAGCCTCCCTTCTTCACACGCATGGGAGGAGCCGCTTGGCCATCATCTCTTCTGAACTGTAGGCCAGGCGCTGCCAGATGATAATTAAATCAGGATGACTTAATTGAAGAGGACATGTATGGTCTACCATGAGGTTCAGACGTGTGGTGCCAGCATGTTCCACAACACCTCAAGCATTATTTGTAAATTTCACCTCGAGCGCTTCTCGACTGTGCGGACTTCCCAAAGCCCTCAGCTGCAGTGCGGAATGCCACTGACAGTGGACGCATGCAAACTGAAAATGGTCTAATTACACCTATCAGTTGATGAGATTACAGTGTAGGTACTCTTCAAGCACCTATGACACCATATGCATCTCGATGCACTGATGAAGTAGAATGAAAGAGCGTACACGTTTATTTCGTGGCCACGCTTGACACCCATCCCTCCCCCTCCCTCCCACCTCCTTTCCCTGTGTGGGGTAGGGGGGTAGTCTCTGTAACTTTCAGCTGGATAGAGTATGGTAGGGGAGCAGGAACAGGGGGGGATGTTTTGTTCGTGTCTACTGAGGGAGAAACCTCAAGGGCAACAGCGAGGGAAGGTCAGCGGGAAGCTCCCAATACGAGGGCGAGGGGGCCAACAGGGAGTGATGATTTGTTTGAAGTGAGGTTAACAAAGAAGCCTCACTCAGCAATCACGCCCTGAGAGTGCTTCTAAAGAATACAGGAGGTAAGGTGGATGCAGTGCTGGAGCCGGAATCACTGTGCAAGAATCTTGCACTGCCTCAAAACACATGAGAGAACGCTTCGATTTTCCATCTAATCCTACAGAATTGGATGTCAACAACTTTGTACTCATATTAATGTCAAGACGGCTGACACTGGTGCAATTTTCTCCAAATTCTAGGCTCAGTACATGACACATTTGCTGACTTCCCTCCTTTGTAGGTTGCTCTGACATCAGCCATCTGCTACTGCCCGCAAATGATGACCGTTGTTTAAATCCACAAATTAATTTCCAACACCCAAGTCCTAGACAACACACATTCCTAAGCAACAGCAGTAGACCTAAACCCCTTAATGCCTAACCTTGAATCCGCATGCCTGACCAGAGCAAATTTTGTGATCGGTTATCTTCTGCCATCCTCCTGGTCTGAATTCTAAGATGTTTTAAACACAGCAGTTCATAATAATAAGCACATGTGAGGGCGTCTATGAGTACACTTATGCCAGAGAGCTACCCATACATCCCCTTCTCTCCTTGCTTCTCCAAACAAATAATTCAATTCAATCGGGCGCACTGGATCATGGTGTACAACCCAAAACGCTGTGTAACCCAGTCATGCACAGCATCCAATCATACAGATACATGGGCCACAGAACTGTCCTAAAATTCAGCAGAGCCTAAAAAAGCACCTATGTCAAACAAACTAGGAAGAGCAGTGCTCCTGCTAGAAGGATGCATTCCGCATTTCCTACCGTTTAGCTCTTAAAGCCACCTGACTTGAACACGCTCTTCAGCTTCCTGAAAACCTTTTTCTCCCGCCTCTTGAGCGAGGGCTCCTCCGTGTCAGTGGACTGGATGGAGCGAGGGCTGCTGGCTGTTGTGGGTACGCTCCCCTCCTCCTCATATTCAATGGGCAGCCCTGCCTGCAGAGTGCCAACTGTGTGAGCTTATTTCCCTGCAAAATGTTGGGTGCAACCCATTCTGGACATGCAAACCTGACCCTGCCAAGCAGGCACACTAAACCCCCTTCCTATCTACTCAGGATTGTCTGAAGGCGCTCTCTTCGCCGCTGTGAAAAAACTCCTCCAATCTGGTGAACACTCCAGGCCGAAAAGCGACTGGCATGATCAGCTTTCCAGGGCAAAGCCAAAATGCACACGTGCCTGCCGCATGCTTAGAGTCCAGACATGGACAATCAACATTTTCTGGGGAAAGCAAGCAGTGGGTGTGGTGGTTCTCTAACAAATTGCCCGATTCCTTGCCTCGGCAGGTGCAGTGCCCTGCGTGGGGGCAGGGTCCGGGTGATCACCGTTGCCTTTGTAGGTGGCTGCAGCCTTCTTGGTGGTCTTTGTGCCGTTCGGGTTCTCGTGGGTTGCCTTGCTGCTGGCAGCCGCCTTCACTTCCTGCGCTTGGAAACAATGTCAAGCCTTGCTGAAGTAAAGCAGGAAGGGGAACGGCAGGGAGGCCTTCCTTGCTCCTCACCAGAGGTTGCTTGACATCAAGTTGGGCTTTGAGAATCACAGACATTTGCAATGGGTTCAGAGAATTGAAGGAATTTTGGGCGACATCTTGGTTGCTGCACTCCAGACCCCAGGGGCAGCGATATTGCGACAAAGGTTATCATATTTATCTTCACGAATGTGTTGACCTCTCAGAAGCACGTGGCGGGTCTAAGATTATTGAAACTTTGGGAAGTGCATGGATGACGAAGGTAATCAAAAATGGTGACCTTGATGGGGGGGAGGGGTGCTCCCGGTCCCAGGGCAGCAGCCTCGTGGGTGTCGCTCAGCACCAGGGGCTTGGTGGGGCTGGCGGCGGGGTCGGCCTTGTTGCTGACAGGCAGGGTGACGCCGTTGCGGGTGTGCGAGGAGGAGGAGGACTGGGTGGTCTTGCTGGAGTGGGTCGTCTTGGAGACGGAATCGGCGGTCTTGGAGACGGCGGTGCGTGCGTGGCTGGTCGCGCTGGCAGTGGCGTTGCTCAGCTTGTCTTTGGCGCTTCCCACGGCCTGGCTGGCGGCTGCATCAAATTGCCGGGCTCAGAATTTGATGCTGGGCCTGTGTGCCAATCGGTTTGTATGTTTTCGAGAATGGCTCAGAGGACGTCTGTGTGCGAGTTGGCTTGCATGATTTCGAGAATGCTTGATTTAATCTTGGATGTCCTTGTTCTACCTTATTCCCTAAGTCAATCTTGAATGTCCTTGGTCTGCCTTATACCCTACTATGCCATATTCTGGAGCGCATCTGGCTGGAAATTCCACCAGGGTGAACTACTCTCATTTTTGTGTGTGGGCTCGACACTTAGCTTCAAGCTAAGCGCCAAGCCAGAGTGTAAGAGGCAAAGACGAAAGTCCCGGTGGCCACTTGATGCCACAACACAGTGATTCAATGTGCTAGCATTGGAAAAGCAAGTACTTGCAGAGTATTGCCTGAGCTGAGGAAGGACTAGGTCAGGCATGCAGAGCTGAAAGGAAGGTGCTCGCGCAGGCTTCAATAGGAAAGCTCAATGAGGTATTCGCAATGATTTCGCGATGTACACCAGTACAATTTGAGGCGATGAAAATTCAAGACCAAAAGGTCGCATTCTCATCAGAGGCGCGCGCCCAACCTTCAAAAGTCTCGCTCTCTCCCTGCGTGGGTCCCTCACGACCGTAGTATATCTGCTTCCTGCCGTCGGCAGTCTTCAGCTGCGACAGTTCACCAACCAGAGTCGAGCCCACGATCAACAGCCCTTCAATCACACCAAAGGCTGCCCCGGTGGCCTGAGCACAGTAGAGGGCAAGGATGTCTGCATAGCTTGTCGCCTTTTCTTGCAACACACCGAGTGAAGGAGCCATCCTGACAATTTGTTTGTTCCAAAAACTTTTCATTGGAAGCAAACGAGGGTCCGAATTAGTGACAGGGTTTCTCCGTATCGACTTTCCAATTGCAAAGACTTCGCATTGTCAATGCAGACAAGATCTCTTTCATCGACATCAGCCGCTACAATTGAGATCAGAATTTGGAGTATGTCAAGATGTAGTTCTTCGGCACTGGTCAGCAACTTGGGAGCAAGCAGCTGCTGACTTGATTAAAGAGTAGTATTTGCCTGGTCAGCCAGGTCAATGTCAGCCTTCTTCGTCCCAACGCGGTTCACCTGGCGATTTGGTGGATCTGTGGTAGGGCTCTTCCACAAACTACGTCCTTGGAGCTCACTAGGAACTTCGCAATGCTCACAGCCCAGAAGATCAGGCTTGCAACAAGCTTTGATGGCCCTTTTATTATGCAGGTTCACCTTTGTGGGTCGTTCACCAGATGGGTGGAAACAGTGCCAATGGCTGTGGTGGACGGATCTCCCACCCTGTTCACTGTCATAGTGCACCTGCCCCCAGGGTATGCATGCCTGTTCCCCAGTTGATTCACATGTTCCCTGATCTCGCCTGAAAGCATTCTGGAGAGAACATGCAATATGATTCAAACCACTGCAATCTGCCATGGCAATGCTTTTGAGCCTGGTGATGTAAAGCCCATGCAAAGGCTCAGGAGCGCTGCGTGGCTCCTTGCAATGCTTGGCGATGCATACCCTCCCATCCCCTGTCCCCTGACCCAGGAGCATGCAGGTATCATCAATACAAATTCATAGTCGATGGCGAGTGGCGGCACGATGAGTCACAGCCATACATGCCAGACCCGCTGGGCAACGTCAACAACTGGCTGTTTGTGAGGCGAATGGAGCCGCAGCAACAACCGCATCAGCCCCAACAAGAGTAACCCCCCCCTCCCCCTTTTCACCAGGTTCACTGCCTCCAATAACATGCATACAGCTGGCTGTCGCTATTCTTCATCCTCGCCTGGAACAGCATAGCAAGATTGTCAGCTTTTGAGTCAAATCTCCCCCTCCCCCCACAAACACACAACGCACATCCGAAACTTGTGGAAAAGCCAGAGTCAGGGAACCAGAAAAACGTGAGTCAGAGAGTCATAAACTCCTGCAGGACGCCGCAGCCGACGCCCCAGCAGGTGCACCCCCTGCTGCAGGCGCCGCACCTGGGGGTGCTCTCGCATGGGGGTCCGGGGTCCATCCAGTCCCAGGGCAGCATGCACACCCAGGCCAGCGGGGGCCTGGCCCCCGCGCTCTCGCAGTCGCACGACCAGAGCATGGCGGCCCAATCGCAGTCCCACTTCTCGGGACCCAGCGACGTGGAGATGGCCACCGAGTCATCCATCGACTCCGCGCACTCCCCCATAGTATCGCAGGTGAGGGCCAGGAGGGCACTGTTTGGGGGGAGGGGTTGAGGGCACGAAAAGTTGCACCCTACGTTCCCATGTACTGCAAGAAAGTTTCGCTGGATCAACAAAGCTGCTTGACTGCCTGGGAACATCTTCGTCTTCCTCTGAAGGCTTACAAGAGAGAGAGAGTGTATTCGCGGGGTGTGGGTGTAGGGGGGGAGTCAAAGAGGCTGCACACCAGGGTGTGCCGTTTGCAATGAATTATTGGAGCAAATCATCGCAATTCTCGCGCTTTAGAGCTCCATCTTAACCTCTATATCTCCTCCCTCTCTTGACATCATTGCTGTGGATCGTGAATCGATCTGCAGTGTCTCATCGTGGTCAGACACTCTTTGGAGGCTATGGAGGATGGGGCAGCTTTCACTGACATGAGTCGTGATTTTGCCTGGTGCGGGAAGGTTCAAGGAGGCAGGAGGGGCAAAGCAGCAACCTACCAGCGTTCTCTGCTCCTAGTCTCAACTGTCAGTGAGCCACACGCCCTGCCGTGCAGATCGAAGAGCCGCAGTACACGCGAAAACGGGTGCGGGAGTTCCTGAACAGCCACAGTTGCCCCTGGCCCTTACTTTCAAAGAATATTCTGCCCTGCCGTGCAGATCGAAGAGCCGCAGTACACGCGGAAACGGGTGCGGGAATTCCTGAACAGCCACACGTGCTACGAGCTGATCCCGGAGAGCGGCAAGGTGGTGCTGCTGGACATGGACCTGCCGGTGCGGCAGGCCTTCCACGCGCTGCACGACCAGGGGGTGGCGTCCGCCCCCCTGTGGGACTCCGAGCGCGTGGCCGTGATCGGCATGATCTCCGCCTCGGACTTCATCCATGTCCTGAGGCGCCTCAGGAGCAGGTGAGGAGGATTCTCCTTCAACTTCCTCAGTCACCTGCAGGTGCTGGCGGCGGCTGGGCCAGGGGTGGTTGTAACTCAGCGTTCCCTTCCTCCATCTTCAGATGCATGTAGGAACCAGATTGAGGGTTCCAGTACCCCGCCTGGGGGGGGCAGGGGCTGGGCCTAAATCACATCCTGCCTATCGCCTGGAGCGCAAGGAATTCTGTTATTGTTCCCTGCACGATTAAGGCCAGGAGTTTGGATCTTATTATGTGGAGGTAGTGTATTGTAGAGTAGAGTCAAAGTGCCCAACCGATGACCCCAGCCAGGATACCCTGCTCTCAGGATTGAATCTGCCCTTCGCATTCTTGAATGTCCAGATTTTTTTGTAGTCTTTTCCGCTCAATGTCAGAGACATTTTCAGACCCAGCATCCCAGATTTGTAGCTGCTCTTGGCATGTCGTGGCACGTTTCTCTTCTTGTACTGGGGAACAGTAGAGTAGGAGGGGACGTAGTGACTTTGTAGAAGAGACCAGGCAAAATACAGACTGGTCGTGGCCACCTCTGAAGCATGAAAGGATTTCAAGAAAGCCAATGAGGAATCAATGTAGTGATTAAACAACGTCCGCGCACTCTTTGGCAAGTCGACTCAGAAGCATGTACCATATGCTTCTGTAGGTGTAGGAACCACCAGTCGGCAAGCACGCACCAATGCAGAAGGGGCAGGTGGTAGGGAGACACTATCAAGAAGTCATTCGCAGCCATATTTTCTGGCTGTACCAGGATGGCTGCATTCAATCGATCTGAAACATCCTCAGAGCACTTCTCCGACACTCCCCGCATCCCTGGCCTTCTGAGTCCTGCTCTGCCCAACAGCGTGTCCAGCGGAGCAAACCCGATGAGCGAGGCGGAGATGGATGCGCACACCATCCGCAACATGCGGGAGCAGAGCGCGGCGGATGGGCAGCCCCCCAAGGAGCTGGTGTGCCTTAACCCGGCCGACCCCCTGAAGGCAGTCATCCGCCAGCTGTTCGAGAACCGCTGCTCCATGGCGCCGGTCCTCACGTGGGATGCCCATGGTACCCCCTTCCTCTTCCTGACGTAAAAATTTACGCATCCCTGACACCCTCAAATGCGCCTGGTCTCCAAGCAGTAGTGCTCACTATAATTCCCCCAGGTTTGAGGCGGCATCTGGGTGGGCTGGGCGATTCAAGCGCTTTGCGGTGGGTTAAATCCTTTACCCCCCCCCCCCCCCCCCGGGGGGGGGGGCAGTCACGATGATTTTTGAGGCCAATCCTTGGCGCGACCTTGCAAGGTCGACACTGAGGTCAACAGGCTGTCAGCACATCCTCACATCCAATCTGCCAGTGGGCCAGGCAAGGTGTCGCTTGACAAAGATGGCGTATCAAGACATGTGGGCCGCTTGCAGGGCACAATCTGGCGGGTGGCCACAACGAGGGCCGAGTCAACACCCTGCTGCACGTGGCCACCATCAGTGGGGTGCTGGCCAGCCTCATGCGCCACTTCCGTGCCAGCCTGTCCTCCCTGCCCCTGCTGTCGCAGCCCGTTTCCAGCCTGCCCATGGGCACCTGGTCACCCCATGCCCGGCTGCCTGCCTTGGAGGGCAGCTTTGCAGATGTGATTCCTCCCTCCAACCCCTTCCCCTTCCCCCATTCCCGCTGACCTTCCAAGCAGATCATCTTATGGCCACAGGCCAGCGCTGCATTTACTCCTCCTTTGATTGGCGTTCGAATGGGTCAAAAATGCCTCTGTCATTGAAGGTGAGGAAGGAGATTCCACTGGGTATATTCTGCTGAGTGCAATTGACAATGGGCCCTAAGCAACAGGAATGATGGATCGCAGGCACAGGGGGAGGAGCGGAGGGACTGCCGGAAAGTGAGGCAGCTGCACTTTGTGCAGCCCAACACGCCGCTCACACAGGCCCTTGGGCTGCTGCTGGAGGCTGGTGTGTCAGTCCTGCCTGTCATCGACGAGGTGAGCCCATACTCTGTGTGGGTCAAATCCATTTTAACACAGCTTAAATTCTTTTTCTGAAAGAGTCAAAGAGTTTGAGAATGTCAATTTAGGACTCCAGTGAGCCTGGCAAGTAGTGAAACCGCTTTCGTCTGGTGTTCGGTGGGGTGGTCTGCATGCCTGAGCAGGGATCGATGCATGCAAGCGTTGCTACCTGAATATTACCGGACGTAGGCAATTTCATGTACAATACATTGATTCGGAGCGAAGCCTGGCGGCAGCATAGGCGACTGTTCGATAGATTCGACAGTCTTATACACCAGCATGGGACAAATTTCTCGCTTGGTATTCAGCGCAGGATCAATGTATCGCTCCTGGTCACTCCTATTGCTTGGAGAGTCGATTCTTCCTAAATGATCATCACAGTTCGACCCACGAGCAATGTGGCCTTTTCGAAATGCCGGCCAGGGCCCACCTTTCAGATTCGATTGTTAGGCACTTACCTGGACCGCAGTCTTGCTGATCAAGAAGAGCAAGGCTGGCCACGACTCACTTGCATTGCACTCTGCAAGTAGGAAGTGGTTCAGGGCCTTTGGCTTCTGGAGGTCACAATCTTTGATAGGCTGAGGTCGCTTATGCGCCTCGGCACCGTCCCCACGTTTCTCACTCTATTTGCCCTTCTTTCTATCATGCTCCCTACCTAAGAAACTATTAGTAGACTGTAACTGCCTACCTTGCTCCTGCCTTACAGAGCCAGAAAGGTGCCACCACTGCTGCCAAGCGCAGTACAAACAGCCTGATGCTGGGATTTCAATCATGCTTTGCCTTCAATCAAGCTTCAGGACACCTCACCGGGAATCGAAAAGAAACCGGAATGCCTGATGACCCACGGATAGTAGCTGACTCCGTCCTGGTTCAGAAAGACAAGGGCAAGAAGAACGAAATGAGAGATCAGTGGGAATTGATTACAAGAACCCAGGCACCTGATTCTCATCCTTCGAGAAGCTCGGCGGTGTCTCAGTCACTCTCCTTCGATCCCCTCTCATAGGGTGGCAAGCTCTGACTGATGCTGGTCCTCACAACTTTGGTATGTGTGCTGCAGAGTGGGCGCCTCCTAGACATGTACGCCCGCAGCGACATCACCGCCCTGGCGAAGGGCAACAGCTACAGCAGACTGCAGTGGGAGGAGGTCACCGTGGGGCAGGCACTGGCGCTGGCCCAACAGACCGGCCACCCCAGCCAGACCAGCAGCTCCCAGGTGGGCAAAACCCCAGCG
Source organism: Chloroidium sp. JM (assembly GCA_004335615.1). Lineage (NCBI taxonomy): Eukaryota > Viridiplantae > Chlorophyta > Trebouxiophyceae > Watanabeales > Watanabeaceae > Chloroidium > Chloroidium sp. JM. The sequence continues at coordinate 872,079 of QAXI01000419.1, forward strand.
ATGAGTCAAAACGAGGCCTTTTTTGTCACAAGTCTGAACGTCGCTTGCTATCTTGGCAGCAGTGTCAAGATGGGGGTGGAAGGTGCCTCTTTTATATGGGGGGATGGTGACAGAACTGCCACCTCACTTCACTTTGGACTGCTGCAGAGATTGACAATGCGGAAGGAATGATGAACCTTTGATGCAAGTATTTTCGAGTTGAGAATTCAACCGGCAATTGTTCTTGTGAAGCAAAGCAGGTAATGAATAGTTTTGACAGACCTATAATGTGGGTGCAGGCAGCTTCGCAGGATGCTGACACCATCAACGCCACCAGGCAACACCACCAGAGGGTTCACCTCTGTACTGCCCAGGACAACCTCAGGTATGCATATTCTGCCCAGCAAGGGTTGGAGGGATTTAGTGGGGTTGGCGAAAGAATGATTATCACTCTTAGTGGAGAGGAGAGGAGAGGAGAGCTGCGATGGTCGTTATTTTAACAGCTGAGGGTTGTGCAAGGTGGATCCTCTCCCAGAGACAGCTTGCAACCTCGAACTTTTGTTTTCACAGTCATTGTGCGCTGAGTGGGCTGATGAGAATGTTTCCCTTTCGAAGTGGATTTCTTGGAAGCATTTTGATAAACACATGCTGTGCAGGTCGGTAGTGGAGAGGCTCTCTGTGCCGGGGGTCAGACGATTGTTCGTCGTGGATCGTGACACCCGCAAGGTGTGGGGCATATTGTCCCTATCTGATGTTGCAGCTTTCTTGTTTGATGTCATCTGATATGTTTTGGTGCCATCGCAACGAGTCTTGGTCCAAGAGAGCATTTTGCCTTTGGTGTGTGACTGCGAGTGCCTCCGCTAGTACAGAGATCAGGACAATTTTGAAGCTGCCTCACAGCTGTCCTTCTGACTTCCAGATCGTGTGCCACGTTCTGTTGGGTCACCCCGAGAGTCTGACTGATAATGTTTGAAGAGTGTGACGACAGAGGCTTGTCTTCTGAGAGTGCCATGCAGATATACAGTAGTGACCGTGCACACAGCTTGCCTGCCCCATTCATGGTCTAGTATTTACGACAATTATTGCCAGCTGGTTTCCAAATGGATGGTGTCTCCCCAGAAATGTTTCAGTGCAGTCTTTGCACGGCATGTTCTGTTGCCCCGTCACCACACACCGAAATACAGCACCAAATCATCATGAACTCGAAGAGCATACTTTCTGTTGTCGTGCTCATGGCAGCTGCGTGGGCACTCCTTGTTCCCTGCACCTTCATCACGAAAGGCTCTGTGCCTCCATTTATGTCTGCCCTACCCAAACAAAGCCAGGCTGTCTAATGGACTTACCTTCAATTTGTATTTGCATACAACAAAAATTGCTCCTGTCCAGCAGCGTTCCCACAACTGAAGAACAATCCATGCTTCGGTTCAACTTGGTGTGATCGAGCTTCGTTCGCGACACCGGGTCAACATCATATCCGAAAGGAAGCATCTTTCGTGCAGCCTGCGGTGAGTATCCCTCGCAGAAGAAACGAATCTTCGAATGTCAAAGACAAAATAGCATGGTAAGGACGTTTGTGTCAATTTCATTCAATTTCAGGGCTCAAAGTCTGTCAAAAGGATAGTTGATGTCTGATATCATCTGCTGCGCTTCCTAAGCATGGGTCATATTTCCGACGCTCCTCCTCTGCCCCCTTGCATTTTGCAATAATTGAATGTATAGCCTTGATCGAAATTTCCAGCATCTGCATCATCTTGTTATATATGTGAATACAATCCTTGCTCAAAGCTGTGAAATTTGCAAATCAGCATGATTAGATCTCAGAATGAGCCGTGATGCCGGCAACAAGCAAGGAAAATTCTGGACAGTCACTGACCTGCATAGGCACGTCTGACTTCAACCAATTTGTCTTTAAGAAGACCAGGCACAAACGTGCTTACTATACAGGTGATGAACGACCTTACGGACGATCACTTACGTCTTCAAACCAAACGCAAGCTTTCGCGGCTGAAACGAGCAGTTGAAGAGGCCAGCAGCCCACCGCAAAGACCTTGCTTCTCTCCATTGCAGCCTGCAGACAATCGCCTGAATTCACCTGCTGAAGGCAACCCCAGGTGAACAGCAATTTCTTGAAGCAATCAGAGCAGCGCAAAAGTAGCTTGGCAAATTCTGCAGGGGGAGGCCCCATTGTGCACAAACCTCATTGATTCAGCAAACACAACTACACAAAACCTTCCGACAGTCAACAGTGCGGCGAGCAAGAACATCAGATGTTCTGATCGGTTCAATTCAGACTGCAGAAAATTTTGGGGGCGACTTGCTGCAGTCCAATAGTTTGGAACATTGAGCGCAGCTGTGGATCCTTGAAGCAACCGGTCTCAGCCTTTCGTTCTCCAGGTCGAGCGAGAAGGCGGCGTCATGCGAGGAGACCAGACCTGCCGATGAGCCGGACCCCGCGGAGAAGACTGACTCGGATTGGGAGGAGGGGAGCCAGGGGGGAGAGCAGGACACAGCCACTCCTGGCCAGGGAGGTGATGCATCAGCATTGGAGGGGGAAGAGGCGGGGGGAGGTGCGAAGGCATCGGAGAACCCAAGTGGAGGCTCTACACCTTCCGCCGAGGGATCTCAGGCGGGCATGCAGCGTCTTGGGGCGCAGAGGGATCGATCCCCTGCCTCAAATCTTGGCTCGGAAAGTCAGAGCGATGGCGGGTCACTTGCACGCATTAAAGGTTGGTCTCTGCCACCTTTTGGGTCGGCTGATGGAGGGGAACGAAGGTTTAAATCCCTGTTCTGTGAGCCGAGCAAGGGTTTTGGGTTGCAGAGCATGGATTTGTCTCTCTCTGCAAGCCTTTCCATCCATTGTTTCCGTGTCTTGCCTTAGAGATGCGATGCTGGTGACCACAGCAGCATTGCAAACAAGCAAAAATTGCACTCAAAGATGAACACCTGCAAAGTTGCAGGGCTCAACACCAATGATTGTTCAATCTAATTTCCCTTTACCATCAAGATGGCATGAGTGGCACCAAGCTCTGTGGACTTCGGGCAGTCATAGTCTTCTGATGGAGAGCTTGTGAAGGATTCGGATAATGAAGGTATGGGGATGTCACTGCTGCTGCTGCACATCAATTGTTGGTATAAAGAGCTGCACAAGAAAGGCATCAAGTGCTCTGCAGGTGGCAAATCCCAGGCCGACGGAAAAGCTCCTTTTTCTTCTGAGGAGAGCAAGGGAGAAGCGTCGGGGGGTGAGGAGGGGGAATCGGAGGGGGGTGCGCAGGAGGGATACTACAATGAGGAGGACGAATACGAGGACTACATCAAGCAAACCCTGAAGCCTGAGCGGTCTGCCAAGTCCACAGGCAGCAGCAGAGACACAGGCAGCTCCCACCTTTACCCCCTCATTGCGCTCGCGACTTGTGCATTTGCCCTCCGTGTCTGTATGAGGTGATCCATACTGCTGAAGTAAGCCGCAAGTCTGCTTGCAAATAATCCATGCAACAAAGTCCTTGCCGTTTAGATGATGTTCATGCCCAGTAAGCCCAACATTTTCAACTGGTGATACGTTGCTGAGGATGATCGCCTCTGGGCATGGGCGACCTCCGTCGGGAGGGGGGGGGGGG
>QAXI01000419.1:879906-897694 GCA_004335615.1 Chloroidium sp. JM
CCCTTGATCTGATTGGTTAGCAGATCGCCAGCGCACAACCATTGTGACCCGTTGGTTGGGAAATTGCCGTACCTGCTGCAAGACAAGGTGATCCATGCTGATAGATGTACCAACAAATGCACTTTTGAGACAGCATTGCAAGCGCTCTTCCCCTTTGCAATGGCAGTTGTCCAGGAGGGTTCCCAAAGTTCTGTGCCACCTCATGACAGGGGCTCACATAGGGGGCCATTTTTACCAAAAGCCATCCTGACTTCCGCACAGCGCCCTGCACCGCGCTGCGCTCTCAGACCATGATTGATATCTCATGCAGCAGAGATCCTGCAAATGGTCACTACACTACACAATTGAGAGGCTTGCTGACTCCAGTCGTGCATTGCATGGTGATGAAACACTATAGGTGATATTTCCTCCTTGCAGGGCGGCACCCTGGCGGACGCAAGGAAGCGCCGGGCAGCCGTCGATGCAGAGGCAGACAATTCGAGCTCGGACTCGGATTCGGAGTCCTCCGAGGAAGAGCAAGGCGCGGCAGTGGAGCTGGTGGGGGTGGAGGGCGGTGAGGGGGGGTCCGATGACGAGGGGTTGGCCGCACTGCAGCGCTACCAGCAGCAGAAGGCCCTGGTAGCCTCTCAGGTGGGGAGCACATCTACCCGAGGGGAGATTGTTTTGATGGTGGAAGATGTCAGTTTCTGACGGGGATTGGGAGGTTCTTACCAAAATGGCTTGCTTCAGCCAAGCCGAGGGGGTGGGATGCTGCCAGGAGAGGTTGGGGCCTGGGGAGGGGGGGTGGGGGAGGGGAAGGTTGGTATTCGACACAAGAGAAGGACCTTGCCCAATCCATAATGATGGTACCACCAACCTTGTTCATCAATGAGGCTGTTGGTCATTGTGGTGGGGCGTTCCATTTGCCCCTGTGTGCATTCTGGAGACATTCGTGGCTGATCCAATGCACGCCATCGCCATCATCCCCTTCCAGGTTCTTGATATGAATGCAGGCGGAGGACTCCGAGCCCATGGACATTCTGGACGCCGACTCCCAGGCCCTGCTGGGCATGCTTACAGACTCGCAGCCCTCGGTCGCGCCCCCGCCTCAGGATCAACCCTCCACCGCAGGGGTTTTTGCGTTCGACGCAAGGGAAGTGAGGAAGGCCTCCGCCATGGTGTGCACCACCCCTCCCCTTTCAACACCCCTCCTCCAAACCCCCATCCTTCTTTGGAATCTTTCGCTCTGCAGCGTTGCAAGCTGGAGGGGTGTCAAATCAAGAACAAACAATCAGCGGAGCATGAGAGCAAGTAGAGGTGTTTTCAAGCACTTTGCACCACAAAGCTGCATTCTCCCTTTACAGACCTTAAGGCAGGGTGGACTCAGGTGGGCCAGTACAAGGGAGGCAGGGAGATGGTCCAGTGGAGACCGCTGCCTTCTGTCCTGCTGAGCTTGAAACCAGTGCTGGGAATGAGAATGCCACTGGGTTTGTGCAGGCCTCCTTTCTGGGGCGCATCTCCACTGTGACGACCTCTAGGGCCGGCTCACAGAACAATACACGCTCCTACATATTCGGCCGTGACGACTCCAACAGTGCGCCAGTTCTTGATGCCGTGAGTCCCTTCGGGCACCCCATAGCCTCCCCCCTCTACAAAGTCCCTCCTTTGTGTAAAAGGATATGTGCAAGGAGGGCAACCCTGCTGGCCATTTGCCCGCAGCAAGTTTCCCTCCAACCCCCTGTCCCCTTGGAGCTTGCTCCTCAATTGAGCGGCTTGGCCTCTATCCTGTAATTCTGGGGACAGGAAGCCACTTTCACCTTCAGGATGTAATCGGCGCTCTCCTGCCTCATGAAATTGGCACATTCCAGGTTGGAGATCTTGAACCCTGCATACCCCAATGACACTGGGGCAGGCTGTCCATTCCCATCCATCTGCTTATCTTGAGGTTGCTGCAGGTGGATGCGGGGGATGGCTGCAAGGCAGCAAGGGGCCCCACCTCGTTCGCGGGCATCAAACGAGCCGCGGCCGCCGTCAACCTGTCCAAGCGCTCCGCAGGCAGCCTACTGAGAATGCTGGACCCCAACGAGGTGCTTTCCACCCCTTGTCGACCTCACTCTTTCCTCTCTTGTCTGGATTCAAATCCAGTACCTGGGGTTGGAGCGTCCAAAGTTGCTGGCCCCTGCCTGCGCAATGCCAGCGATTGACAAAGTGAGGCGAGGTGTTCTCCAAAGGGGTTGGGTACATCCAGCGTCCTGTCATCAGCAATCACTTAAATTGCCCCTGTCCGTGGTTTTGTTTCCTGTGCCCAACATCGCCGACAAATCTGTAAATTTCCGTGCCAGCTTTGCCTTGACGATACCAAATGCTGGGCATGACAATTCGAGCTTGTCTGCTGTTATATCCGTTGATGAGACAAAGTGGAGGGTCCAAGTTCACCAACATGTCAATGCTCGCCATCATCTTAGCCAGTGCTGCACTGTTTCGACCCAAGCAATTTCACCTAATCTCTCTAGGTCTGAACTTGTATACAGGAGCGCACACATAGGCACTTGGGAAATATGTTTGGAAGGTAGTATCAGGAAGTGAAGAACGTCAAAATCAACTCATCAACATTAAACGGGATCCTGCAGGTCGCAGCTGCGGACCGAACGGCTGGCAGTGGCAGCAGCATGGACATCTCCCGCATCCTGGGGGGCTCAAAGGGTAACCGGAAGAAGCTTGCAAAGCTGAGATGATTCATCAACACAGCATCAAGATTGGGATGTTCTAACCTGGCACCTCACAGGCCTAGGCCTCCTCAGATGAGTCAGACCTATGGTATACGTATCATTGTACAGTTATTTAGACAGGGGACCCAAGGAATGTGTTCTGGGACTGGATTTTATGAGGGCCTATCTCAGGGAGTGTGCAAGTCCGCCCAGCAAAACGTTGCCCGGTAAACAATACAAAACAGAACTAGATGTAGATCCAACAACCAAAAACACCACTTTGCGGCTATAGATAGTCCTTGAAGGAGCGCCAATAGCAAATCTACAGATGACTAGTGCAGTCCTTCATTCTCTTACCTGTCGGAGTGGTACACTATGCTGTTTCCACCGGGTGCGATGAGCAAACCTCGCTACAGAAGTACAGCAAGGACCGGAACTGAACCAAAATGCTGCTATACACAGATGCCTTCGTCAAAGTCCCAAACCCCACTGGTGTCATTCTTTCTTTTGCTTGTCATTATTGCTGTCCAGTACAATGGTGCAGTTCATGTGACAAAAGGATAGTGCTGCTGTTGCGGCTTTTGTGGTTCGTTGCCTGCGTCGTATGCTTTCACCAGATTCCTGAACACTTTACCTGTCTTGCATGAAGCAGAGTTGGGGTCTGCTTGAGTTACCCCTTGCTTTGTTTGTTTCCACTGCTAGCCTTTCTTTGCATGAGTCATCTAATCAGCCTGGTTTGGCTGGGAGATGTAAATTCTAATTCTTCTTCTTCTTCGACAAATTGGATTATTCCTGCGTGGATTATCACGAGCTGTCAAACATTCATGCTGGCACGCTTTCTCAAAGCTTGAAACGCGGGACAGGCAATGCGACTTGATTTTTTTCACAGCTTGCAACTTCTCTTTCACTGCTCGAAACCTGAAATATTGATCATACTATTCTCCCTAGACCTCATGATCATTTGCAAAATGAATCCAGCTATAATAGAATAAATCAGAAATTCAAAATGAGATGGCACATGACCAACGTTCACAAAGAAGTTCAAACAAAGGGAGAAATGGAGGCACCAGATAGCTAATAACGTCATTTCTTCCGTTTCTCAGATTCTGCCTGAAAGCGCTTATCCCACTGCTGCAGCTCATCTGCAATTCCGTCATCCTCCTCTTCGAACACAGCTCCAGATTTATCCTTCTGTTGATTGCTCTGAATGGCATCCGCAAACGACCTCGCTGAATCCTGTGCACAGCATGCCAGTCATGGGGAGTCCTTGCAACACTGCCGGCCATGAACTTTCAAGCGGCAACAGACCTCCCAAGCCTGGAATGCAAGGCAGGCGACGAATGAAACAGGCTACAAGGAGTGCTCATGACAATGGATGATTGAGCAGCATGAGGTGAAAGAGAGTTGCAAGGGAAACCCCTTCTCTCTTCCCTCAGACATGCAGACCTCCCAACAATGCAACCTGACTGCATTGTGGAGACTTACCCCAATCATCTTCGAAGCCTCAGCTGGCTTGCCGCTGAGATCGTCTTGCAATCGGAAATTGACTTTCTGTGCCACACCGCGCTCATCTGCGATCCTCTCCACCTACATCAGCATTTAGGCTTCTCTGTATACGCTCTGCATCGCTATCGCGTGATAAATCCAACAGCCCAGTGCAGAATTCCTCAACAGCCGGATATCAGATCAAAGAGAGGAGTTGGAGCGACAAGCAACAAGATAAAGGGAGGTGCCTCGCTGATGAGATCCCTTCCTCAGTTTTGAAACAGGACAAAGCCAAGCGTGATGACACTCAGGCATCTAGATCGCCGCAATTCAGCACAAGTGATACCACTGATGCTGATAGTGACGCCAGTAACGCCACAAAAAACAAAATATCTACCGAGGCCAATATTGGCGATGGCTTCTGACAAAATGGACATTCAGGGCTTTCCCTGTGGAATTGTGCATTTGCATTTGAGACTGCCAGGCAAAACACTCCAACTCCAAAATTGCCAGACAGACGATTTTGGCTGTGAACCACCGATGTCCATTTCAACACATTTGGGATGTCACCACCTACATTAGATGCCCTTCTGTCCCTGATACACAAAGTGACCACCACAAGGGACATCCCCCCCCCCCAAACCCTGCAGCCAGCATGGGATGCGGCTGTCCCGCTTTTACAGACGTCAGAAATGAGAAAATGGGCATACCTGGACATGTGCCACCCCCGCGACGAGGGTTGCAATGGAGAACCAGTTGGGCTGGAAGCCCGCGCTGACCTGTGGGACAGCGTACAGTGCAGCCAGTCCGTAGTAGAAGGCGGCCCTTTCCTCATCCTCAAACGCGGCAAATATCCATGCCTGCAAGGAAAGCAGAATTTTACTCATGACAGCCTCCGTGTCTCTGAATTCTGAATTGAGTTCTATGCGTGTTCTCAAACGCTCATCGGCAATTGAACTTTCCCGCCAATAGTTCCCTGGAACACCTAGCACACCTTTCCTGGCTGCATGGATAGTCCGAAGGCTGGTGGATTACGGAAGAGCTGGCAGTAAAGGGGGTGGGGGTTAGGTAAGTACCAGCCAGTTGAAGACAGGCAGGCAGCTGACGACACTCATCAGGCCCCACTTGATGCCCTCCGAGTCCTCCTCGCTGACGCTCCTCTCAGGAGCAGCATCCCCCTTTGGGGTGGCGACCACGGGGATTGCAGACCAGCCCAGGGCTGCCAGGATGCCTACCCCAGTGGCCAGGGAGGCCACATTCTTCACCACCGCCACCGCATCGGCGACTTCATACACCACCGGGGGGCTATAGGCTGAGCAGTGCCACCTCTGAGGGCTTCCAATTTGTAGCAAAGGCGAGCGTGGAGGTCCCTGAGATGCCCTCTGAAGGCTGTGTGAAGGAGTGAGGTGGTTTGGAAGGAGCGATGGCGTGTTCGAGGATGTTCCAATTCTACTTGTAATTCGCCGAGTCGTCAACTGCATTTTCGGATCATGAAAAAGTGGATGTCTCGCCGATCCGAGCTTTTGAATGATTTCAATCACTGGTTCAGAGACAGTTTTAGGGTTCAACTGAGTCAGTAGAACAAGAGAACAGAGAGAGATATAGTTTTCGCTTTATTCGAAGTCTGCTTGAATCGGCCTGATTGATGAGCCTTGTGAAGGTGGAGAACAACAGGCAAAGAAGGTTGGGAACCGTCTCTGCGGCAATAATATTGACAGTATCCTTGCAAAACTTTTGAGACCAGCCACAGAATCACAGATTGAAGACTTCCAGAGATACTATCAGAGAATTTACCAGAGCTTGAGCAGTGGAGACATGGCTGACATCGCTGCTCGGGTGGGACACCAGCTCTTGAAGTTCAAAGCTCGTCTTGCTCATACTAGAGGGCAAATGGAACTCTGCCAGTGATATGAACATTCTCAATGCGTCACAATACAATTGAGTCTTGCAGTCTGCTTTCCTGGGGAATCGTTGCTTCAAGTGATCATTGACAACTCTCCCCAGTCACAGTGGGCACCCAAGAATAAAAATACCTCAGGCTGCTGATTAGACACAGCTCAACATTTGGGGATCCTGCAGTCAAGGCTTTGTCTTCACAATCAAGAATTTGCGACTTCCTGCAGGAGCGCTATGCCCGCAAGAATGAGGCTGCAGACCTCCGTCGGGCTTTCGACCTGCTGGATATCAAGCGGGATGGCCACATAGATGGGGAGGAGCTTGCGGAGACCTTCTCCAGGCTAGGGCACAAGATCAAGAAGGTTTTGATTTACTTTCATGAATCCATGCGAAATAATGCGTCCACCATTAGAGAGATCATTGATGCCTTCAAGTACGGCAAGCGGGAGACTTCAAGAAGAGTCTTAGACATTGGAAATGAGCTCCAAAAGGAACAGCTCCTCAAAAGGTTTCTGCCTCTTGGATCTCATTGCCTACCTCTTAGAACTTCTGAAAGTCTCAGTACAAATCAATCCGCCTCAACACATACACTGATCAGCCAGCGTTGTTGCCAATCCTGTCAGCAAATGGCTTGCTTGGCCCACTTTGCACTGGCATATCCCAAGGGTACCTCTTATATCTTGACTGCAGGTCGCAGCGGTGGATCAGTACACACAGATTTAGGAGGGTATGGGGTATTGCTGCATCTGTGCTTTTTTTGCTGTGTCTAGAGTGCCGTTCATCATGCTGGCACCGAAGGCAATACAAAATGTACATTAGCCTCTGCATCACTTTCGCACTCTTCCATTTGACCTGTTTCAAAAGTGCTGACAGTCTTTGAAGGCAGAAATAGAATACGGATTGTGAGGGGCCCTCATGTGATGAGTAGCAGCATTAATGGGTGTTTGCAGTCTGAGATCGATGACATGATATGGGAGGTGGACGAGGACTGCGACCAGGCTGTCAACTGGCCGGAATTCCAGGCCATGTACTTCCGCTGCAACAACGACCAGGCAGGTGCGACTGCGCATGGAGTTCAGAGAGACGTGATGTTTTGGGACCCCTGGAGGGGAGAGATCCCAGCCTGACAACAGCATGGATCTTTCTGAATTTTGGGTGGAGAAGTATTATCAGCCTGGAGATTCATGGAGCCCTCCACAGGGCTTCAAATTCCTGTCAAAAATATGCAAACCTTTCAGGATCTGTGTGCAGACGCCAGAGGCCCTGTGTAATGTCAATGATGACAGCAATCTCCTGGTGTTCATACAGGAAGAATCAAGCGTCATACCTTCGGCTTTCGATATGAACCTTTGAGATCATAATAAACTCATGGAATCCACCTGCATTCTGGCAAAGTAGCGCATACTTAATTTATATTTGTGCACATGTGCCTGGAGGCATATACCTGGACCCTTTACAAAGTGCATTCTATTGTTGTGGACAGACCGCCACAAGCAAGAAGGAGATATGTGTGCTTCACGCAACAGCTTGAAATTGTAACATCGCAGGTAGTGAGCCAAGGACCCTCTTCAACGTCATCCAATTTGTGATGAACGACAGGGACAACCGCAGCCGAGTCTCACTAGAGAAGGCCATGCAGATCATGTACCTCAGGTGATTCGTGGTAATTAGGAGGCAAAAAATCCACTCCGTGCAACATTTTCATCAGCAGGTGGGCAGAATCTTTATGTGGGATGCGAGGGACAAGGAATGCATATCGATGAGCAAGTCTACATGTCCAGGGCTATATGAATGGCAGAAAGCTGAAATTACTGACAGGTATGGCCGCCAGATGCTCGACTCTCAGCTGGAAGAGATCTTTGGGACCTCTGACCTGAACAGCGGCAAGACGCTGTCCCTCACCGAGTTCTTGCACAGCTTGCACACCCACCAGGTCAAGCAGCTGAACAACAAGGTGACATCTAAGACGTACAAGCCCAATCCCTCAGGGATGCAGCAGCAGGCAACGAAAGCATGATGCGGCGTTTAGTACTCATTCCTGCAATCTGTTTGGGCCGCAGCTATGAATGCACTGTAGAGCTGAAGCAACTTCTCTGCCAGTGACATGCTTGAGGGTGCAACACTGGATGTCTTAGGCAGACCACAGACGTGATGATATTGGACAAAACCAACCAATATTGCTATCCTGCTTTTGATATCTGTTGGTTGATTGATGTGAAGCAGTTGTGCCTGCTGAGCCCTTTGCCCACCACCAGTCAGTCTATTATTCTCATCCCTTGGAGGGCGTCACTTTCGGTTGGCTGGCTTGGAAATGAGGGCTTTTGGCCTTGACTTGAAGATGATCTTCCTCCTGATCACGCCCACCACCTGAGGCAAATGCACCATTTTTGCAATGGGTCTCTCGTGCCTTTGCTTTGTATGGCTTGATGCGACCAACATCACATCTTACGTACAACTGCCAGCATGTGGAAAATGTGGCGGAAGCTCTGATGACATTGATGTCAAGCAGTTAGATATGCAGCTTTAAGCGACGAAACACGTACCTGGTACTCAAATTTCTGCGCCTCCCCAACTCCCGTACAGCACTTTTCAAGCATGGCCAGTGGTTTGTTGAGAACCACTATCTTCCCCTCGAGCTGGTGGTAGCCTATGATCATCTCCACGGTATCTTTCTTCTGCAGGGGACAGATATTTTGTTAGGCATGCACTATAATTCCAGTAGCGTTATCTGTGAAGCATGCAGGAGGCGTCTGGTGAGGATATTACCGTGCTAGACAAGCCTACGGTTCCGATCTTGAAGACATCTCCCTGTTTGTCCTGGTTGAAACACTCTATCTCGCCTTGCAATTCGAAGGTCACCCATTCCTCGACACCAGAGGCGCTCTTCAAGGGCAGCAGGACCATGTCGCGAGGAAGGCGTCAAGCATGCTGCTCTCAAACACCCATCCTTCCCACGCTTCGACTTTCAAGCGTTCCTGTTAAGCCCCGTGCTTTTACCAAATTTATGAATACCGGAGTAACAGGTTGAAAGTGAGCGGATCTCTTGAGCCGGAGCTGAGCGTCCGTTCATACGCTCAATGATGCAAGCACACCAGGCAGGTGCGCCTGTCGGATATCTGGGCTGCTCAGCTCGTACTTCTGTACAAGGTCACGGACACAATCACGCTTCTGCAAAGACTAGGAGCACCATACCGAGGCGCAACGCTTTGGAATCACGGCGTAGGATTGGCAGAGGTGAGAATCTCTCTTCGACCAATTTTCCGCTGCTTTGCATGTCAAGCTTGTGGTAGAAAAAGGGCACTTATCGCCCTCATGGGCCAGTCCATGCTGTCAGAAGTGAATGAAGCAATATGAGACGAGAATATCTGATTTGCTCAAAATTGCCCAATTTGCCAGCCCGTGTACGGGTTGAACCCACGCCAGTTCCCATCATTTCAGCCTTCCCTTATTATTTGCAGCTCATGAGAGGACCAGGGTGCAAGCCAGTGCCCCCACTGCGGCCCCTGTCGAGGCTGCAACCACCTCCCAACCCGTGATCATCCCTGGGGGCAAGGGCAAGGCGGCCGTGATGAAGAAGGGGGAGACGATAAAGATCGTCAACATCCATGGCACCCAGGTGGTGGACTTCTGGGCGTTTGCGACGGAGAAATGGGGCAGGGAGATCATGTCCATGCACCACACGCGCAACGCCCTGTGCAGGACGACCCCCAGGGTGAGAGCTCATCTCTGTTATTCCTGATGTGCACCACCACCTCAGCCATGATTACTGTCCTCCTGAGCAAAGCTGGTATGAATTTCCAGTCAGGGACATACTTGAGACTACGCGCCGAAATCAATTCCCAAAGTCGCTGCTTGACACGGCCCGCACTCTCTAGCAAGACCTGCACTTGGAATTTGGGCTCGCCTTGTGGCGCTGCTGTGGCTGCATTCGCTGAGGCTTTGACTGCCGTGCAGGCAGGAGACACACTCTACACAGCTTCCATGCTCCCCATCATGTCTTTCCTCGAGGACAGTGGGTGTGGTGTGCATGACACTACAGCCGCAGCCTGCAGGTGAAACTCCTTATCAGGCTTCTTTCATGCAAGTAAATGATTTGAGACCTTGCTGACAGGCTGTAGGGAGCACAGCACCCCCACCCCACTCCTACACATCACTGTGTTTTGCAATTTGCATGGCCGGACAGAAACTTTGTTGACCAGCGCCTGCAATATTGGGTTGCAAGGAACGGAGTTCCTTCCCTGAGACATCTGAGCGAAGTGTACTGAATGCATTATTCTCCCTGCAGCTATGGACTGTATGTGCTTCAGATAGGTGAGGTGAGACTCCAATTCCAACCATGACATCAACCCATCTTTGACTGCACAGTTAGCACTTCACTGTCTCATGTATAGCCCCACCTGTTGCGAGTATCCCCTCACGTCACTGCTCCTGCCAGGGGCTGTCTTGCAGAATGCTGAAAGGATGGCTGCTGAGCATTCCAGAAATGCGGTATGTTGCGCTAATCTGTCTCATGCACACCAGCGTACAGCTACAAACCCAGTGTTGATCCCTTGCAGGAGGCTGCAAAGGAGCATGACAGCTGTACCAATAATCTGTACAACGCGCTTTCAGAGATTGGGTACAAGCTGGCAGACGACCCCCGCTTTGACTTTTACACGCCGGCTCCCTTCAATCTCTGGTACACTCTGGCCCCCTTTGTGTAACACTAGCACTCCCACTACTTCGATCCTGAATTCAGTCCCATATTGCTAGTGCGCATCTCTGAAGTTGGTTTTGTCTCTTTTCACAAGTTGGTTTCGGCTGATGTTGGTCACCTCCCATCCACTCTATCCAGGGAGTAAAAGGATTTCAATAGACCTGAGATCTGCACGCTTAGGTGCGGATTGCGTCTTGCAGTTCACAAAAGAGAAGGAACAGAAGTGGCAGCACGACATATCGCTACTTGACAACATCATGATGACATCCAGCTCTAAAGTACACCTTGAGGCACAGGCTTTGCAGAGAACCCCATGCCAAGTACAGCAAGAATTCTTGTCTCCTCTGATCCAGTATCCTTCATGCAGGATGAATGTAACAGACGAGCCTGACCACACGGGCTACAATTGGGTGCAACCCCCAAAGGTATGCTTCATCACATACGACAGCTGTTCATCTATTGGCAAGTCTGACAGAGTGATGGTCAGTGTTGCTCTCTGCATCTGTACTGCTTGTTCTACTGTCCATAATAGAGCAAGAATCGGCTGAAAAGATAGAACTGGCAAATTTTTCTCTCTGTTCAATGCAGGAGCAGAAGGCGGGTGACTATGTGGTTTTCCGGGCTGAGCAGGACTGTGTTGTGGCCTTCAGTGCCTGCCCTTGGGATTTGGGCGAGATGAATGGGGTTGGCGGCACGCCCAAGGATGCCAGCTTCCAAATATTCAAACCCTAGGTCTCGGTGCAGCTGCTTTGAGAGAATTAGGCCGTTCGGCGGTTGAAGAGCTTCTAAATGGATTAGTTGGGGTAAGAGAAGAGAGGGAGAGAGGGTGTGATCTCTTCAAGCACCAATTCGCTGTGGATGCTTTCCAGTCATAGAGCAAAGGCTGAACATTATGTTGTCCCGGGGATATGTTTGCTGAGATGAAGTGCTTATATGAATTTGGAAAGGTGGAATGAAGTTGTGGTGAGCAGGCTGTACGTTATGAGGCTGTGCAAAATTTCACAAGTTTCATGCTGAACTGTTCCCTGTACAAAGTCCTTGATGAAAAAGCTTGATGATACACAAGCATGCAAGACCGCTTTTATCTGTATTTTGCCCTATCAGCAATAATGTTGTCAACCTCCAAATCTTCTGCCTGAGAAACCCCTTCCTTCCCATCCCCCCTTCCCCCTTTTGACTCCGCCATTAATGGCATCAACGCTACTGATGATGTGCTGAGCATCTTGAAAAGACATCATATCGATAGTCCATTCATCATCATGCCCGGTTCCTATTTGTCTTGACGGAAGTGCAATGCCACCATTCCGTTTGCTGACGAAAGACTGAGGGCTTGCGTAGCGAGCCTGAAATGCATATCAAACAGGTCAGATGCTGAGCTGAATATGGCACGAGACCCGTCTTTGCAGCAAGATTTTGAACAATCCAAGATGTTGCATGTGCAACACAGGTGATAATCGAAGGCTTCAAAAGCTATAAGGACCAGACAAGAACAGAGCCTTTCAGCAACAAGATCAACACAATCAGTGAGTTCCTACATTGGAGGTCAGCCTGACCTGTGTCTGCTTTGCCTCCATGCTGCCTTCAAAGTGATTGTTGGGCCTCCCTGCGTCTCTCGACCTGAATAGCACAGCACAACCCTGGAATTTGGCATGCAGTTGGAGCAAATGGCTCTGGGAAGTCCAACTTCTTTCAAGGTTTGTTTGATGCCTTTCTTCAGGGATAGCACACGTTATCCAGTCCGGAGAGAATTTGTATAGTTATGCACTGCGCTGCCGCTCTTCTTGTTCATGTGCTTCCCTTGCCTTTGCCGTGTACTGCATGTCCAATTGGGGCTGATGTCACTCCGGGCCACCATTCTGTCTGCAGCCATCAGATTTGTGTTGGATGCTGAGACCTCCACACTGCGTCAAGAGGAGCGCCAGAAGCTGCTGCATGTGAGCCCTCCAGATTCCTTTGCAATTCCGTTTTGGCCGGGGAGGGGGCAAGGAAGGGCGTGGGGGCAGGGCAGTGGGGCAGAAAGGGTGATTATAAGGGGAAGTCGTGGGTTGGCCGTGCATTTGATTCCTCAAGGCTTCAATGGGCGCGGTGACTGTGTTGCGTTCCGGGTAATTGAGATTGACATTGACTCAGGCAAGGACCTGATATCTGGAAAGCCCCTGACAGCCTACAAATCTCAACTAGTAAGCATGCGCTGCGTATGCTTGTTGGCATCCATGTGTGGATGAGATTGCCTTCATTTCCATCATAAGCTCAGAATAAACTCCCTTCCATGCCCATTTGCTTCTAGATCTCCTCTCCTCGGGAATTCACTATAAAACAGAGGCTTTTGGAAAGCAACAGCAGTATCCTGATCCAAGCCAACCAGAGTACGGACTGTGCAGGAAGGTGCTGGGCATGCGGTCATCTCTGCTTATGTGGAGATTGTATTGGACAATTCTGATGGCCGCATTCAGGTGCCCATCCCTGCCGCCGGTGAAGTAAGCAAAAGCAGTCCAAGTTCATGTGGTTGAGCTAAAATATGGGATGGAGGGGGGGGGGGAGAGCAGGGGCAGCGCGGGGCCAGGTAGAAATTCGATGCTCAAGCCGGCGGACCTCTCAGGGCGTACAATAAAGAGGCACAGGTGCAGCAGGCAAGGAACATGTCAGACTGAGATGATCATTTGAGAGTGTGTAATGAAAGTGCTTCGAGTCTTCAAGATTTGTGGGAAATGCTGACAGCCAGTCTGTTCCCTGGTGCCCTCAGATTGAGAAGGAGGAGGTGCGGCTGCGGAGGACGGTGGGCCTGAAGAAGGACGAGTACCAGCTCAACAAGAAGAAGACCAGGTGCAGCCTCAGCTCCTTGTGCGCCCTTTCACAAGTTTGCCTGCCCAGTGCCAGCCAAAGTGCAGTGGGTTTCCTCTTGTGAATTATTGATGTCGAACACCCGGTTGCATGATATGGGCAAAGAGAAGAAACAGCAGAGCAGCGGCCCCAGATGCTGGGTATGCCAAAGCATCATAGAGGAGCATGAGAGCATTGGAAGATTTGGTGCGCGTGTCTTACTATGGGATGTATCGGACATCAACGGCAGGATCTCGTGCCCAAAGACCTCTCATTTCGGCTGAGCAGCAACAGATGTGCTGTGCCTGCTCTGCCTGGCATCACAAGCCATGAAGCTCGTATGTGATGCAGCAAAAGCGAGATCTCGGACATCTTGGAGAGCGCCGGCTTTAGCAAGGCCAACCCGTACTACGTCGTGCAACAGGGCAAGGTCTGTATACCACCTCCCACCCGCCCCACCATCCTTCCCCTCTGCCTATTCAGGCACACTGGCCAAATCTCTAATGCTCCTGCAGCCTTTCCAATAGATGACGAGAAGCAGTGGAACCTGCAGAGGGAGATAGATATCCATCGCAAACAGCTCGCATCACTGCGCCCTCACGTGTTTGTGCCCCCCTGGCAGATTATGGCGCTGTCGATGATGAAAGACGAGGAGCGACTGGACCTGCTGAAGGAGATTGGTGGCAGCAAGGTGTATGAGGACCGGCGGCGGGAGAGCCTGCGCATCCTGCAGGACGCCGATGGCCGCAAGCGCCAGATCGCCGAGCTGGTCCCCCTCTCTCCCCCACCCCCCCTTACCCTGCTTCCAACAGCCCGCACGCAAACAGACGACATGGTGAAGTTAAGCCAGCACCACGCAACCGATTGGGCCCCCTGAAGTGATATTTAAAAATCACTTTGGTTGGACGCCGGTCATGCTTGCAATCTTTTGCTGCAAAACTTCTTACAGTAAGCCTCATCCTGCAGTTCCGTCTGCGTTTCTTGCTCTGCTGTGTTCCCTGGCACGTCCTCCACGCACTGCCTTGCGCGCCCGTGAGATGCAATACTCTCGTATTTGCTCGAATCTTCTGAGGCCCCCCCTTGACCTGAAGCCTAGGAAAGCGGACAGATGAGGCACGCAGGTGGCCGACATGGAGGCCAAGCTGAAGCAGCTGGACGCTGAGCGGGAGGAGCTGGCCAAATACCAGAAGATCGATCGCGAGCGCCGCAGCCTGGAGTACGCCATCCACGACAAGGAGGTGTCAGACACACGTGCCGCGCTCGAGCAGGCAAGGTTCCTGCAAGCTTAATTTAGAAAGCGCATTGCTCTGGGAATAAGCATGAAGGAAGGGAGCAGGTCAAGCCCAGAACCTGCATCTCTCGAATCTTGAATCTTACAGGCCAGCCAGATTTGTATCACAGTGCGCATCATTCTCCCTGCAAGCCAGCGCACCCACCCCTGTAACTCCAACCCATTTTCGGTATCCCAAGTGCTGGACACAAACCTGACTCCCAAGAACTCACCACGATGTGGCAACAATTGCCCTGAAGTCAGGCCCTGACCCGATCTGACCTGTGCAACAGGTTTTGGAGGGCAAGCAGGGCCAGACCCAGGCCTTCAAGTCTGTGGCTGAGCGAAACCGCCACATCAACGAGGAGGTCAGGCAGCGGCAGGGGCAGCGGAGCAGGCTGCAGGAGCAGATCGCCGAATTGCAGCAGCAGATTGCGCAGCTTCAAACCAACAAGGCCACCCTGGCAAAGGTCTGCTCCTTCCCCTTTTCCTCCCCATCCCCCACCTCCTCTCCCAACTCGGTCTGAAGTCGGCATTCTTCCATCTTCCGTGTCCGCCCCATCATGATTGCATGCTTGCTACGGCAGTGTCAGTCCATCTGTGCGCTTGATCTGCTGCAACATAGAGTCTCACGATCATTGGATCACAGGCAGCTGTAGCAAGCAAATTGCTTGAGGAATTGCTGATGGTTGTACCTGCAATGCTCAATCTTGTTCAAAAGCGCAGTCTCTGGGGGCAAAGGCCTGGATATGGTTCGGTTGCTGTAAGGACTTGTTAGAAGATTCAAGCATGCATGGTCTGGTGTAGAGACGCAAGGCCAAGTGCGGACACAGAAAGCAGAATTTCCATGTTGCCGTTGTCCTTCCCTCTGCAATCGTAATGCCACAATCGCTGCCCCTGCAGAGCCCCACCCCTCTCCATCCTTCCTCCCACACCAGGTCATCCCACATCACAACGCAGCTGCAAGTAAGATTTTGGGGTGCAGGAGCTTGAGAAGAAGGAGGCAAGTAAGGCTGAGCTCCAGCAGAGAATCACAGAGTCCGCCCCCAAATCCAGGACCTTGTCGGCGAAGATGAATCAGCTGCAGAATGACCTACGAGATGCCAGGAGCCAGGTGCCTTGAGCATCCCTCCGCCCTTTCCCTGCAACTTTTTCTTCGCTGATTGCACTGGCACAAACATTGACATTGAGGCTGCCAGCCCGATTCTGGACAGCAGATGCCTTGCAAGGCATTGATTCGATTGAGTGCAGTCCAGGAGATCTCATGTCATTCTAATTTATTTGCCATCGGTCTGCGGACCAGACTGCAGATCAATGTGTAGGCGAACATTCTCCCCTCTTTTCAAACAGGGCAGGAGTCCTCAAATTTGCGATTTAGATGCTTTCATGTACAGAGCTCTGTCAAAACTGCAGCCTCAGACAGACTTCAGACAAGGAAAGACAAGGAATGGGGATTCCAACGGCATTCATGGCGCAATGCCTGACTGGAATTCAAGGTGACTCAATCTTTTTCTAATCTTCATTTTCTACAAGAGCATCACCTCAGGTGGAGGAGCTTCGCATCCAGCGCAAGAGACTGGAGGAAGATGTGAAGAGCGCACAGCGCAAGGTGGGACCTTTATCACTCACCACCCCATTTCACAGCGTCCCCTGGACCCCTCCCCTCCAATTATAACCCGCTTGGTACATACTTGTTCTTCCATATCAGCTCAGACTTGCCACATGTATTCCAGCCCTACAAATGCCTTCACTGTGTATAAGGAGGCATGTGAGGGAACATGATTTCAAAGGGCTCACTGTGATCGATTAGAACAACCTCCTGTAGGACCAATGTGAATCCGACGCGCTTGCACCAGTCAGTCAGCCACTCCATGCTCAATCGCTCCCAACACACAAAGTGAGGGATGGGGAAGAAGGGAGGGTCATCGTTCTGGCTGCAGGTGGCCCCTGGGGGAGGCCAGAACCAGAGGGCACTGGCAGAGGCACGCAGGCTGAGCCGGCAGCACGGCATCCCCCTGCACGGCACCGTACTGGAGCTGGTGTCCATCATAGACCAGCTGCACACCGCGACCGAGGTCAGGCCTGCTCTGATGGATCCTCGCAAGAAATCACAACCTTGTCAGACCTGGCCGTCAGATCCACCAGGATGATCATCAGAGGGTCTCTCTTTGGTCTGAAGAAGCTTGATTCCAGAGAGCATATTGCCAACAACGTCGCGGAGTAAGCACTTGAACCGCTGAGATGGGAGATGCAGACCTGTTGACTTCTGTCACCAAAAATGCGTACAGGGTTTGTCATGCGCACACTGCTACGTGCACCTTTGTTCTTCCTATGCATGTAGATGTCATGTTTTTCAGTTCAAACCCAACAGTCAGTTCTTCATCACCGTTGAATCATGCATTCAACAAACGATGGTGCATAACAATTTTCCTAACAAACCAGGTTGCTGCGGGCGGTGCCCTCTTCCATGTGGTGGTGGACGACCAGCACCAGGCCTCCAAGCTGCTGGACCTGCTGCGGCGGGAGTCCAAGGGCCAGGTAGTTTTCACCTCTCGAGAAATTGACCGCATATGCCTGACTTAGTCGATGGTTGTGAGAAAAGAGTAAATTCTGTTTTGAGTCCATCACCCTGCTCTTGCTACTCACAAAGCACATCCCTCCTGTCATGTTTGTTGTTCGGTCATTGTCATTGCCCCGGAGGTTGACAATTTCAACAATTATGCCGAGATCAAAGTGTGGGCCTCCTGAAATTTGAAGTGCCTTCTTGATTGGGTCGATGTATGTGGCAGGGGGGCCGCATCACCTGCCTGCCACTGGCCAAGCTGCTGGTGCACCCTACCACCTACCCCACCGCCTTTGGCAGCGACGCCGTGCCCCTCACCAAGTATGTCAAGTGCCCCCCAGGGGTCCAGAAGGCCATCGACCATGTATCCC
>QAXI01000419.1:916681-930104 GCA_004335615.1 Chloroidium sp. JM
GGGGGGGGCAGGCAAGTCCTGGTCTACCAGCTCAGCCTGCAATTTGATCCCATGGACATTGCAGTAAAGTAGAGGCAAGGGGTGAATCCGGGACCTTTTACGGTTGCGAATAGTTGTCTCGCCAATCAGACGACCTTCCCAGGGCAATCAATGTGCGATTTTGCCCCATTACTGGGAGGCGCATAGCTATTTTAACTGAGAAGTCCTTTCGTTCGTATTTGGGTGGTTGCTACCGCCTTGCTCCCCAACACAGATGCCACGGGTAGGCAGGAGAAGGGCAGAGAGGGCTTGTTTGGGGGAAGACAGGAGGCAGATGAAGGCCACCTTTCCTATGAGGGTCACCCGTGCCAGCATGCGGGCGGGACAGTCCTGGGGCTGCACGAACAGGCTGCATCGGGGCTCCCGCTCCAGATTGGCTTTGTGCACGGCATCATCACGCAGGCGCAGCAGGGGTTGGCCCCCCGCTTCCAGCACGTAGCTGGTGTAAGTTCCCAGGGGAGTGCCGTCCTTGTTCAGAGTGGCCAGCGTGCCGTGGGCCATCATGTCCACTATCGTCCTGGCGGTCTCTGCGGGTGAATTCGTCTCTTAATGGGATCAGGAAGGCTGTGACAGCTTTGCGGCAGTCACTGGGAGAGTGAAGTGATCTCATGTGATAGCTTTGATGAGGGCCAAAACGGCGCGATGACAACAGGAAAGTAACGGTGTTGAGGGGATACCTGCTGAGCTGGGCTTTTCCTTCACCTCGACACTAGCTGCAGCAGCAATGCAACCCGATGTGCTTGCAACTGCGCTTGTCCTTGCTTCGCATCTCTGTGTGTGAGATAAATTCAAATCTCGGCTTCCTCTCTCAGCGAAAGTTGAAGCTCTTTGCGGGCAATGGCAACAAGGTTGCAGTGTCGATGGTTTCGGCAGTGCTTGATTTGACGGCGGCCCCAGTGATGACTGAAAAGTTCTGTTCATCATTTCAGTTGAAATGGCGTAGAACTTTTCAAAGTAGGATTTATACGCAAGGAGATTTGGCCAGCAGATAATGGATTTGGGTTTGTCCCCAAAACCCTCAGAGCTACATGGGACACTGCAGTGCAGAATCCTATGCAGTGCAGAATCCTATGCAGTGCACCAATCCATGCAGCCCCAGGCTCAAACAAGGCGCATTGTGACAGTGTTGATATCGCAGCGTCGGCTTACAACTTCAGCAAAATTCGCACCTGCAGGTGTGCATGCACACTTCCCGCACAATTCCCGCTAGCGTTCCTGCACTGCTGATCCCCTGTGATATTTATGACCTTCTAGATTTCTCGGCGCAGGATGTAACGCGCGTGCCACGCCTGAAGGACTGAAGGCAGATGGCAAAACCCACTCTGGGGTTAGTTCTGGACTGGGCATGCATTTGGAAGAAATCAAGGTGATTGCGCAGTCACCTAGCTAAAATTTTGACGGTTCAAGGGCTGTGATGTGAGGATGTACATGATGCAAGAGATGCATTCCCAACATCTTCAGAGAGTCACTGCTTACTCCAAGGCCCTGACTCGAAATGCTGTCGAAGACGAAAGACGCCTGCAGACGATCTCTCCTGACTTGGCCTCTGCGCTGTACAGGGCTGCAGCTGGGGAAAGCAGCTCCATGTGGACGTAAATCCCAATCTCAGCAGAGCCCAAATAGAAGAGATTAAGGCTGCGGTTGACAAACACAGGCTTGTCATCCTCCCCAATCAGGTCCGCATCTCCTAATTTAATGTTTCAGAGCACTGCCTAGTCAGGCTCTTAACTCGCCGTCATCATATTTTGGAGCATAAGCCTTTAGAGCAAACAAGTGGCGAGCGAATCATTGGAGAGAAGGGAGGCAAGGCGGTGACAGCTCTGTAGAGAAGGGGATGAAGGGATCACTCTCCAGGAAAAGAGTTTTGTGCATGGTGCTCGATACCTTATCTCACCTGTAATGCTTGATGAGTAATTTTGAAGCAGACTTTACGCACACGTTCGTATAGATGACTCACGGTCAAACAAAGACGATTTGCTGCCGCCAATTCAAAACAGAGGGAGAGTGTGGGGGGTGAGAGTCGCACGGATCTTCTATGCCTCTCTCTTGCCTTAAAAAGCTGATCACCCAGCCCACACTCACCCCATCTCCGATGAGGCAGCTGACATCAAAAGTAGCGAGTATGACGGAAATTTGGATGCAGGGCAAGGTGAGTGGGCAGCGCCAGGTGGAGATCAGCAGGTGGTTCGGGGAGCTGGAAAGCACGTTCTACAAGCACCCAGAATCACCCCATCCCGACGTTTTCCGAGTATCAAATGATCGGACTAGGGGCTGCACAGGTGTCTCCCTTATACACCACTCCCCACCTCCCTTCCCCCTCCCCACCTGATTCCCTTGCCTCTGTGCGCAATCCTCCGATCGTCACATCAACCAAAATACATCTCCCAAGAGCGCATGCACGTTCCGCCCCTGGACAGTGGATATCCTGTATCTAAAATGATGCTTTACAAATTCTTTTAGTTGTGTGGTAGACCTGGGTGAGGATATGCAATGACTTCTCCTGGGTCTACGTCAATCTTGCATCGGACCGTTGAATACTGAAGGCTTGTGGATCTGACATTCTGGGTGGGAGGTGAGAGCTTGGCAATGACGCTGCAGGAAGCAGGTGAGGCAAGGAATTAGATGTGCCGGCGCTGCAGGTGTGGGAAGGACAGGGTGGCACATCGATGGAAGCTTCCAGGAGGCACCCTTCCACTACTCTACCTACCATATCGTCAGGCAGGCATCTGCTGCAACTCCCGACTCTCCCAACCCCCAAATCCGTCCATTCCTCCTCTCCCACCCTTGATGGGAATGGCAGCATGTAAATTACGTTCACAGATGCTTCTCAAGTCGTGACCCTGCTCCTTCACACAAACTCGTTTTCACCAAGTGTCCCTCCACCGTTCCAGCGGCATGCCCATCTTCTGCGACTAACCAGCTACTTCATGTATGTTGTAGATAGGTAACATATCTTTTCTGCAGCGTTCCCAAGCGTGGGGAGACAGTTT
Organism: Chloroidium sp. JM; assembly: GCA_004335615.1. Lineage (NCBI taxonomy): Eukaryota > Viridiplantae > Chlorophyta > Trebouxiophyceae > Watanabeales > Watanabeaceae > Chloroidium > Chloroidium sp. JM. Next base: position 919,711 of record QAXI01000419.1, read on the forward strand.
TTGCTCCTCTCACTGAGGCCATCGGGCGGTTGACTGTCCAGCAAGCTGAGCATTGGGAGCGTCTCTGGAAGGTTTCGGATCGGCGAGGGGGGCCCGTGCATCCCTTGTTGTACAAACATCCTATCTCAGGTACGAACGCTCCTCATGATATTGTTTGTCTGGGGTTAAAGAGGGAATGGTCTTTGTCTCTGCAGCAGAAGCAACCAATTTTGGGTGGTAGTACCAGGACACCCAATCTCAATCGTCAATGCGAGCACACCTGAACATATCATTAGCGCCAGGTGAAAGAAATAGACGTGCTCTAAGGCAGGCGTAGCTGGACATGCAAGCAAGCTGTGATCGCAGGTCTGAATGCTGGGTGCCACTGGTCAAAGCAGATCAATCAGATACAGGAGATGCGGACCGTGACCAGTCAAGGGATGACCTGTCTGACCTAATCCTTGTGGATCGCTGACACAGGCACCTGTGGTGCAGGGCAGAGGACCATGTGCTTCCACACGGGGATGACTGCAGGGTTTGTGTGGGACCTGGGGACGGCGCAGGAGCGGCAGTCGACTCCACAGGAGACGGCGGACATTCTGAAACAAATCGATCACCATTTCCGGAATCAGCTTGACAGCCTGGTCTATGCACACAGCTGGTAAGCTTTGACTTGTTTCATGGGTAGAGATGGAGGGGAAATTGGATGACTGATTGCTACCACCACCATCAGCGTGCGCGACTAGCAATGGCAATTTGGATGGAGGTTGTTTCGTCATGTGGCTCCAAGGAAAAAATAATTAAGACCATTTCAGGTCTCATCTCTGGCATGCAGTCATTGTGTATTGCTTGTTGACTGACTGTCAATATGCCTGCAGGCGGGAAGGAGACTTGATTCTCTCTGACAATTTGGCAGTGGCCCATGAAGCCTCCCCTGCCACACAGCTGCCAGTCTCTGAAGTGGGACTCAGAATCATGCACCGCACAACAATCAAGGGGAGACACATCCCTGCAAAGTGATTGAATTGAAAGTCTTGTTTACAAGATGAACACCCAGGTCAGGAACATGGAAGCTGACTTGTCTATTGGACTGCTACATCCATCCAATCCAAGGGCATGTATTCTTGGGACATCCACTTCGCAAGCAAGACCAGAATTCCACAGCATTCAGTTGATCCTGCTCGTCAAAGCACCTATGAAAGTCAACATAAGAATAGCAAAGGTATGTCTATTTTTCATTGGTACTGTACAGTAACAGACTCACTAGCAGCTTGTCAGCACCTACTGAAGCAAGAGGAGAAATGCTATATGCCATGGGCAAAAGTATCTTCTGTATGTTTGACCACTGTCTGCAAGCATTTGCCTGCCACATGATCTCCCAGATATTGATTCACCGAGTCTTGGGTGAGGGAGTTTCCTATCACATCTCGGCACTCTCCATAAAGACCCTAAAGACAGGCCTACAGGACAGCTGTGCCAACTGCAGCCGAGATCCTACCTACCCTGGTAAACTTCACCGGTGTCATCTGTCCTACAATAAAGCATTTCTGCCCTCAGCTGAGGCATGCTGCAAGAATAAAGTCAGGTCGGGTTGAAAAGAATGGACGCCATTCCTCTCCCCAAAGCTATCTACGGCCAGTAAACAAGCCATCTGTGATCGGGACGCAATCCCGACCCAGGCAAGGGCCTCATCTGTCTAAGCAACAAAACAACCCCATTCCTAGTCAGCAGTCCCCATTCCAGCAGCCTCGGAAGCACAACACTACAGTACACACACGCGCTCTCAACTATTGCCCCCCAAAAACAGCGACTGGACGGTCTGGATGAGGGCAGGGACCATGCGGGGCGGCCGGATCTCTATTTTCTTGGGTATCGTGAGGTCCAGCCCGTAGTGCTCTCCTGGGGCCAGCAGGGAATCGAAACTGGGCAGGTTTTTGAGCTGTTCCCAGGCCTTGTTGGCCGCCAGGGTTGCCCCGTCTTGCACCCCGTAGGGCAGGGAATCGAATATCTGGGTCTGGGTCTCCAGGAGCTTGCTGCTGAGGTCGTCGACATTTACGATGGGCACCGCCGAGAGCGTCGAAAGGTACGCTGTCCACGCCACCTGTGGCAGGGGGCCAGGGGGTGGGGTCAGATGCTTGGGAGGGGTAAGTTGTGGTCGGTCCAATCACGCGCAACGCACACCACGAAGTGCCACAGCTCGGGGAGGTTGGAGAAGGTCGCGCTGCAGGTTTCATGGGAAACGGAGCTGAGCCAGGCTGTCCAGACCACCTATTGGCAAAGGGCCTTGAATCAACCCATTTTGCCCCCGGGCTTGGGAACCTAGTTTGGAGATTTGCCTATCGCGTGATTCACTCCTCATGCCTCTCTCTTTGCTTATCCCCGTCCCATTGTTCCCACAGCTTGAGCAATGCAGGCTCCCAAACGCTCCTCTCCCCCCACCTCCAATTTGAGCACCCACAACCCCACAAAACATTATCACACACCAAAAAATTTCAGGCAGCTGCGAACAAAATTATCAGGAAAAATATATGCCGCCACTGGTGCAAGACTTTGAACATCACTATGAGACCATGCCAGCTCCATGAAAGCCCAGAATGAAGAGCCCGAACACCCCAAAAAGTCCCTCCTCAAGCGACCGTGGGGGACCCCTTTGTCACCCCGCCTCGTCTTGCCAATGAAATGAGAGATAAAGCTCACCGAGACACAGTTATTGTACAGGATACGCTGCTCTGTTGGTACAAATCTGAAGTTGATGAAGTGTGCAGCAGGCCAGATGACATAGTTGGCCTGCAGCAGGAGAAAGCGTGTGTTGCTTCACAACAGGTATCACTTGCCAAAACAAAGCACTGAAATTGTTCAAGGTATTGATTTGGACACCACAAGCAGGATTTACATTGCAGAGATGCCTGAGAGCTTACCGCGATTGTCTTGATGAGCTTGTCCTGCAACAAGACCAACCAATCAGCATCTGTCGAGGCTTCAGGAAATAGATCATGCCTAACCAGATTAGCGATCAACAAACCTGGTGCCTTCCATATGAGTGTTCTGGCTCCCTCCTTCCTCCCAACTTCCTGAGCATGGCTCATTAATGAAAACACTCAACAGAATGCCATTCAAGTACAGCCCTCCCCAGCCACCTCCTGTGATCACCGAGGCCGAGGCAGGGAGGCATAGATACAATCCAAGCGTTCAAGAGCAAGAGGGAGGCTAGGGGGGGTTTGCAGACCTGGATGGTGGGTATGATGAGCTCCGGGTGGCCCTCCAAGGACTTGAGCACCGCGAAGAAGACGCAAGTCATAACGGGTGCCCAGATAATCTGGTCCGCCGCCGTCTTGAGCAGCACGGCCTTGGTGCTCCTCGGGTCATCGGGCTCCACGTATTTGTCCAGCACGGTGTACCACCAGTGGCCCACCGGCCCGTCCAGGGTCAGGCCGTACGTCCCTAGGCGGAGGCACCTGCAGGCAGCGGGAAGGCGTTCTGAACTCCGGAAAACAGGAGATCTCGCCCTGCAGCCGTCAATCATTGTACAGACTTGTAAGATTTGGCGCTGTGGTTGATTTCTGTTTGTAGGACAGGCACAACAAGGGTGACGGCGAGATTGCCTGCATCTCGCTGCTTTTTGTGGCTGCCAGCATTCGGGACAAGAATGTTTGACATTGAGCGCTCCATTAGACCAAGTTGAAGCTCTTTGGCAATATCCACTCACCCTGTGCTTGAGGCAGAATGCCTGGGAAAAGGAAGTGGTTCCAGGTGGTGCTTTGAGGTGCTGTACTAGGGGTTGTACAGCACCTCACGACAAACTTGGGCACAGCAGCCTCTAGAGGCAGGCTAATACTGATGGACTCCGTCAATGATGGTCCTGGACTCTTGAAGCAAGAATGCATACCTGAGAACATCGTAAGGGTCGCCCTCAATCTTCTGTGCTAGAAAATCGCCAATGACAAAGCCAAAGAAACTGGTCAAGGCCTTTGTCGGAACTGGATCTGCCTCCAGTCGCCTTGTGTACTTCGTCCAGAAGTTCACGACCTGTCCACAAACACTTTCTCAGCCGATGTTGCTAGGTCAAACGTACTAGACAGTACTAGAGTTTCTATTCACAAAGCATCAGAATGCATGCCACATGGTGATGATGATCAGTCGGTCTCGAGGTGTATTGAAGTCTTTCGAGCAATCCTCAAATGCGCCCCCAGCTTTACTTCAGAAGGCAGCCGGATCGATGCACGGACCCTCCTATTCGAACACGCAATAGTTAGGCAAACCGAAGAGAGGGACATACCGGATTGGCGCTCTCTGAGGCAGCACAGCTAACTTTCGGCCGTCCACTCTGGAAGCTCTTCCTAGACGACAACTTCCGACGCTCTACTACTAGCCTGCCTAGAATACACCTCGAGCTCCGTGCCGATGCTCCTCCTGCTGCTTGTCGATGTTGAGGGATGCCGCACGCACCAGCAGCGTCAACTCTGAAAGTTTTTAATGGCAGACCACTCTGCCACAGCATGATGGTGGCGAGGGCAGTCGTGCCGGTGGTATCGCAGACTTGTGCGGATGCAAACTTGGCCCGGACACGAAAGGCAGAAATGTGAGGTTGGCAAAGGGGAGGGGGTAGTTTGAATCCCATTCCAGACTGAAAATTTCAGTCCAATTCTTTCAGCAGCCCTTATGTTTTGCTGTGCTCGTGTTCATAAAGGGTGCTGCAACATTCATTCCCTGAAGTTGTCGCTGTAGCTTGCATAATCTCACACCGGGCCTGCACCGAGAATCAGTACAACAGCTCTCAATTCTGACATTTCTGCTACCTGACATGCATTTATTTTGAGATCCTGAGTAATGTTAAGCCCTACGCCACGACTGCTCAGCAACACCGCCAGGTCATGATGCCAAAAAGTCAATTAAGCCAGCACTCCGCAGTCAGCAATAAGCGTAGGCAGCCGTGGCGTCCCTGATTCTGAAGCTGCCTCTGAAGCTGTACAGCCCCAAATACAGTCAGTGTGGGCTCTGGATGGAAGCATGCGCCCTGGAGGGAAGCAGAGGCTGGCAGCACACAGCAAATTATGGCGCCAGGGCGATGCGAGTTGCAAATTGAGACTGGTTGTATATGCAAAGGTGATGTCTGAGACTCAAGAGCGCATTGGGTTTTCCCAATTCAGTGAAGGATGATCCAAGCCCATTAAGCAATGCTCCAATGGTTTAAACACGTCTTCAACCCACGCACATAATGTGCAAATCGCAGCTAAAGGGAACCAAGAGAGCGGAGATAGGAGGTGCTATATCTTGGGAGGGAGTCTACATACCACGAAGGATCATCTGGTGAAATCGAGCCGCATGCACTGCCTTCAGAATAAGAAGGTCAAGCAAGGTATCGTCGAGGAGATGGAGCATGGTTCTGGAAGTGGCTGTACCTATCCGCTTCAGTATGTCCAAGCCCTCCACCACCTGCCCAAAGACCACGTGCTTCCCGTCAAGTCGCGGCAGGCGATCCTCCAGGGTGATGTAAAACTGGGAGGTGTTGGAGTTCTTGCCGGAATTGGCCATGCCGACCACTCCCAGCCGCTCATGCTTGAGCTTCAGACCCGCATTCTCATCATTGAACTTACCACCGTATATAGAATCGCCGCCCGAGCCATCCCCTGTCACCGGCGATCTGCTGTCAGCCTGAGATGGCGAGGGATTCCGTTCTGAGCACTTTTGGCAGCCATCAAAAGATCTCATGCAACCGGAGACAGCCGTGAAGTAGAAAAGAAGAAGAAGACCTTTGACAATGTCTCCGCCTTGCATCATGAAGCCGCTAATTATCCGATGGAAAGCACACCCCTGCAAGCATGAGACACGTGACCCACAAAGGAAGGGTAGCTGAGCAACCTGATCGAATAGCGTTCATAGCAGTCCGCTGTCCATGAGCACCCAGAAAATTGCCTTATAGTGCAAGGTTTTGCCAGAGCTTTTGCCTTTGCCTCGCTCTCCTGTGACAAGGCATCGGAAGTTCTCGCATGTCTTTGGCACCTGCACAAATCTATACCAGGATGATGCACTCAAAGGATCCCCTTTCATGGCCTTGTTTGCCCATTGGGGGCTTGACACGAGATCGGGCCACACGGGGAGCTGACTCACAGCAGTAAGGATGGAGCGTCCATGCTGCATAATGAGCATTATTTTCGTTGTATGGGTTTGTAGAGAAAAGGCATGCTGTTTTTCTGAAATGCCAAAACCCTCGCTGGACCACATGCATCTCATCAGCGCGTATTGCGTTGCGTGGACGAAAAATGCCAATGATGATGTTGTGTCTCTCCTGAAATTGCTCCCCATCGTGTGCCCCTGAGAGGATGATGGGTGCGTACCTCCTTCTCAAAGAGCTCAACTACCAATCTGCCTGCCCGCAAATCAGCTGGCTTTTCTGTCAAAAAAGTAGCCTGCAACAAACACCAATCAGCTGAAGGCATTTACATTGATGGAATAGCCAGCACTTTGTCATGCCAGGAAGTATCAGCGTATGCTGCAAATCTGCAGCATACGATGTTCTGGAGCCAAGCCCTCACCTTGGCTGACCAGCCAGGATCGCTAGTAAAAGCTTCTTTGAGAAGAGCTTGGGAGTCTGCGTCTTGAGACTCAAAGGAGCCATGCAATCCAAACTGCATATGCGACAAGCTGTCTCGTACATGATTTTGACAGCATTGTTCGTTATTTTTTGACAGAACTGTTCGTCAAGGTATTGGGCCCAGCATTTGGACAGCCACCACGATATCGCAGAACGGCATGCGTGTACTGCATGCAGGTACCGATTTTCTCACCTGTGATCCGGTCTGGTCGAAAAAGGCCTTTGAAGTGTTGTAATTGCTCAGTAGAAGGCGATATGCCTCTGCTTCCCCGAGATCAAGGTCCAAATATATTCTCATGCAGCTGAGACACAATTTCACGTTGAGAAATTTTGCATTCTCCGCGGCAGCATTGGAGTAAAGCCGAAATTTGAGGGAAGTCTTGACGCAATTCAGCACTATGTCTTTGGCGTGCAGTAGAAATCGTGGGGCAGAAAATTTTGAATCCTTGGAGAGGGAAATGCAAGAAATTTACAAGAGCTGTTCAGCCGAGAGAATCACAAGAATTCAGCACTTTTACACCAGAGATCAAAGTTTGTGTGATTCATAAAAAGATGTTAAGCCTAGACAAGACCCAGCCGATTGGTAAATTGAGTTCTCAGTCTTTGTTCTGTTCTTTTGTTGTTCCCTTTCGTGTTTCTACCATTCATCAATGCTGCTCCTCGGCACCTTCGCCGGGATCGCCAGCCAATACTCAAGCGTGTCAATAATAAAATCCAAATTATTCCATGCATGCAAAGGTAAATTTCAACCTAGCAATCGTTTCTGAGCAAGTGGACCAAGAAAACAGCACCCCAACCCAACTTTCATTGTCTGTGGCCATTCCTGAACCCAACTCCTTTCTCCAAAAGCCTCTGTACTCATTCCCAAATTCACTCCTAGCCTCCGATGCCTCAGTTTTTGCGTTCATTCAACCAGATTCCCCATTCCTTGTGGCTCCCAATGCTCCATTCGTTAGCAGCCCTGTGGTGCTGTCTTCACACCCACGCAGCAGTTCCATGTTCACTCGTGGCGCGAGTCCCGGGTGGAGAAGTCGGCACTCTTGGCGAGGGGAGAGGCGGTGGGGGAGCGCCGAGCTCGCCCGCCCAGGGGGCCGTTGAGGCTCTGGCGCAGCATGGGGCTGCGGCCGGGGGTGGAGCGGCCGGGGGTGGAGGCGCCCGAACGGGTGGGGCTCGCGGCCAGCATGCGCTCGAGCTCCATGCTGCACTTCTGCTCCATGGCCACCAGATCGTCGTCCACGAGGTACTCCCCCTCCTGCCGCATCTTGGCCGCGCGCTCCTGCGACAGGGTCGGATGCACGTTCAGGGCTCCGCACCCAGCCGAGATTATTGCATCGCGCGGCGTGCTCATGCCCTTGTCAGTCATTGCCCATGTCACCAGCCAGTCGGATTGCAGTGACGTTTCGGACTTAAATGCTTCGGATTCACAGGTCAGTGGTGTTGATAGCCCACGTGGTGTTACACCTTCATGCCTGGTGCTGCCAAAAAACGCCACAAGGTCGGCCACACACCAATGGTGATGGCCACCTCATCATGGAAACAGCTCTGCCCTCCCAGCAGCCCATTCCCCAGGGCTGCAGTCTACACACGACTTCGGCAGAGGTGATTTCACCATGAGCCAGGTGTTGCTCGCAGCAATCTCCCCCTGCCGTCTTTTTTTGGGAATGCACTTCATTTGCCGAGGAAAAGGCACAGTAGGGAGGGTGAAGTACCCTGAGCCAGGCATCGCTGGCGGCGATCTCCCGAAGGGTGGCGCTGAGCTCCGCCTGCAGGGCCAGGCGCTGCTCCTCGATGGCCTGCGTCTTCTCGTTCTTCTCCTCCACACGCCTCATCAGCTCCTGCTTCTCCATCTCATCCTTCATGTTCTGCATGGCACAAACAGCGCTCTCAGCAGGAGGAATGCAATCTTGCCCGCCAATTTCTGCGACACGCACACGGCTCTAGAGAAAGCTCCTACATCTCTCTACATCTATTCGTGCCAGCAGTTTTTTGTGGGATCCTCATTTGAGATTGAAGGTGATAATATCTTTGGGCAGATGTAAGGAGATGTGATAGACATTGAGATGAAGAGGGGATTTGGGCGGTGCAGGCAGAAGCAGCATGAGAACATAACAAGATCCCAGCCTTTCCGCAGGCCTGGAAGCAGGATCCTTCAACAACCCCTCGATCTCTGTCACGCCTCATGGAGAATTCGGTTGGCAAGCCTCGTATTGGCAGAGTGGTATTGCAGGGTGGGGGCGTGAAGGTGACCTTATAGTCCAGACGCTTGCGCGCCAGCTCGTCCTTAATGCGTGCCTCTTCGGCCCTGGCCTCCCTCAGCCGGGCCTGCTCCTCCCTCTTCCTCTCCATGAAGTCCTCCTTGGCGTCAACCTTGGCCTGCATGGGCCACGATTCCGACGTTAAGGACCACAGCACTAACACCAAAAGTCAAGAGGTGATAAGGCGGAAGACAGGCAGTCAAAAATGCACAAGACGACAGGCGGTGAGCTCCTGCGCATATCCGATGAATGACCAATTCTCAGCATGCCATGGGGTGGGGACACAACGTGTGAGAATCAGGGATGGAGCTAAGAGGAGAGAAAATCAGCTGCGTCATCACCTGGAAGTACTCAAAGCGGGCATTGTACTCCTGATCGGCTGCGTCCAGAGCCTGCATTGCAATACGCTGAGATTGGACACCACTCATGACCGGCTCAACGTCACTTTCAGTTTCTCTCAGACTCTGATTGCGCAGCAATCAATCGAGCAATTAGCAGTCCCAGAGTTCGACCCAGCTGCAAGCAGATCTGTGAAGCCACCTTCTGTGAAGCACACGCGCACTCGATTAAGAGACCACCAGATACTGTGCATCACTTTGAGTCAAATTGCATGTTCCTTGTGAGGCCAGAGAGCCCACAAGCCAGCAATTGATCACATTAATTTCTTCAGGATGTCATGTCCGTGTCACATTGCCAATGTACTGCTCGATTCAAGGAGCCTACCATGAGGCGGTCAGACTCGGCCTGCAGGAACTTGGCGCGGGCCTCTGCCTCGGCGATGGCCTTCTGCTTGGCCACCCTCTCGTTGGCGGCATCGGCGGCCGCCTCCTTGCGAGCCAGGTTGGCCTGCCGCTCCTCCGTCAGCTGCAAGCTGGACAGCAAGGGAGCCTTTCAGACAATGCTGATGAACTCTGGAAGGATGGGTATGCAATCAGTTGAAGCCAGTCATTTGTCCAGCGAACAACGTTCTGTTTTGGAAACGAGCCAGTTCGTTTCTCCGAAGTCGTGGAAGCCAAATCTGCAGAGGAGTGTGGCAGTCTCCCCGAGCTGAGATCTCTGGCAATGGACACTTCTTGCTGGGTGCGACTTCTGCAGGCATGGCATGGGGAAGGATGAGAGGAGATATGAAGCGACGGGCAGGATGTGTTCTTGCCTGGCAAGGCAATTTCCTCCTCCTAATGGATGGTGTCGTAGCAGGAAAGCGAAAGACCATGGAATCAATCCAAGCTGAAGGTGTGAGTAAGGATGAGAGGACCAGGGGAGTCAGGTGAGGGAGGGGTTACATACTTCTTGCGGAGGAGGGCCTCCCTGCGGGCGTGCACCTCCCTGGCGCGACGCACGCGGGCCTCCTCAGCCTGGTCGGCGCGCAGCTGCAGGAGTATCTGGGCCTTCTGCTCGCCGCTGCCCACCTTCTCGGTGAGGTACTCCTTCAGGGCCTCGGCGCGGCGCCTCTCCTCTGCCGCGATCTCCTTCCGCCTCGCCTGTTGCTCATTAACCTCAGTGTGTGCTGTTTATTGTGATTCTTTTATTTCTCTCTTGCATATCTGGTTTTGGATATTGAGTGGGGG
>QAXI01000419.1:1026694-1046036 GCA_004335615.1 Chloroidium sp. JM
GGGGGGGGGGGGGGGGGGGGGGGGGCAATGGAGGAAGGTGGGCCAAAAACCCATTGCTTTAGTAGCAGGTTGTGTAGTAGAAAGAGCAATGCTTGCACACACATTCTTGCAGCAAACCATGAGAAGTACAGTAGGCTTCATGGGTGACAATCACATGAATTGCAATTATACGTGCTTTGCCGAGGGGAGCGCGGAATCTTGCCTGCAAAAGTGGTGGAGGTCTATCCGGAAGACGTCGTCCAGCCCAGACACGTTCTGCAGGTGGCGGTCGATTCGACGCCAATTGACGCCCATCCTCTTGCGGTAGCACAGTACCTTCTCGGGGTTTGTTGCGTGCCGTTGCGTGGGTATCCAGCCGCACTGCCACCGCGTCTTGAGAACCCTCTTGTCCACTGCACGAAACAGGATGTGGGGTAAAGGAGGGACTGGGGGTGGCAAGCGATTCACATCTTCTTGGAGCGAGACGATCTGAATTTTTTTTATAAATCTGCAAGTGTAAATTCGTCGCTCAAACCAGCCTCATGTGTAACACAATGTGTGTATGGTAGTTTGAGGAACAGAACTTGCTCCCCAGATCATGGGATTCCTAAATCAAGCGAGGAGGCAGACCTGCTGTGTCCTCCTTGACTGAGCAGAACTGCCGACTCTGCCCCACATTCATCCCTCTGTCGTCTTCAAACTGCAAATGCATCTCATTACTTGCTGCATCCACTGTGCTAACTCCCTCCCCAAGACAATTCATCCCCCTGCTTGAGAGGCATAAATATATTAGGCCTTTGATATTGCTCTTTAAACATTTTCTGTGCAACTTTATGCTCCATACAAGAATTGAATGAACCCGAGCCTTGAGGAGATGCTAGAGGAGAGAAAGAAACACATTGGTGATGGTGTCAGGGAACTCGAGGCCAAACCATTCTGCCATCGGCTGCAGATACCTCTTGCCCCACTCTGCAACAATGTGGGGTTTCAAAAGCTCAATTCCCAAGTGAACGAACTCGGCAAGGTTCAGCAGAACTGGTTTCAGGTGCAGAGCAGGCAATATTATTTCTTACCTTTCAGCCTGTCCTTGATGACATATGCACCTGCAGAGGGGCAAGGAAATCAAGGACAGAAGACTCAACGGCTCATTGATGTGCTGAGATGTCATCCGCAAGAAAGCTTTTCTATGACACAGCAACATCACTTTTGTAGCAGTCTCTTGGTCGCTGGCAGGGAACCAGGGTGGTCACACAACAAAAGTGGAGGGGAGACATTTACCTATGATCAGTGCAATATAAAGGGCACCATACTGGCTTCCAGACCAATATGTTGCAGCGTACACAGAGAAAGTGGCTATCCCCTGCAGCCGCTGTCATTTTCAAAAACAAATAATGTGATCACCAATTTGTTCCAGCATGCTTACATTCCTATCGGATGGATCCTAGCCTGCAAACCAGAAATGGAGATGTTTGGGCAGGAAGGGGAAAAGGTGGGGAAGGTAAAAGCACCATGGCAATTGCAGCAACAACCATGCCCACAGAGTCCGCCAAGAGGTTGGAAGGCGCCTCCTTCCTGGGGGTGAGACTGTTGGCTGCCAAAGCGTTGCGCTTCAACACCTTGATCCTGCGGATACATTCCAGGCTTCTGCATAATCAGTCAGACAAGCCCTTTCAGGTGGCCAAAAGCGGCGTAAGAAGATATCGCCTCATCGACAATCTTGCAACATTCTGATCCTCAAATGAATGGGAGACAGTGAAGCAACGTGTTGTGCTTCTCTGTGACACAAATTTTACCAAGCTTCCTTTCTGCTGTTTCTGATACACAACTTGTCGGCTCCAGGTGGTGCGTTTGAGTAGGGTTTGGCTGTCAGGAACACAAGGACTGTTGACCAGTGGACTCACCGATTGGTGTATTTCTCGTTGTGATGTTTGCTGTCAGGGTATAGCAAACTCTCTGTGAAGCCACACTGTCTCCGCTTTTCCTGCAGTCACAAGTCAGGGTATCGAAAACCCTCCATCTGCCGCAGATTCAAGGGGCTATTCTTCCGCATTGAGACTTGATGCTTCAGAATGTCTGCTCCCCAAATCTGCGCAATTGCTAGCGCAAGATTCCATGTCTGCTTCACCTTGTGCTTTGATCCTCCTTATATTCTAGGAAAAGACATGGAAAAAGCATAGGAAGTAGTTTGGGGCGGATGAAGGGGGTGAGGGCTAAGGATTGTCCCTCCTCCACATCATGAAGGGAGGTATCAAATTGCGTAGGATCAACGCTGTGGCTGAATGGATTGACATTCCAGGCCCTTCAGAACGAGCCCACGTGGCGCACCCGAAAGCCCTCGATGGCCATCGACAGCACCCTGCACGTCGCATCGAGCCCCCCGCAGCTGTCCTCACAACCCCCACCCCCCTCGTGAAGGGTCGGGAGGGGCTCCGATGCCGTGGCTGCCTGCTCTTCGCCGGCACTGTCCTCCAGCTGGAGGTCAATCGCACCACCCTCCTCCTCTTGCTGGTCATCATTCCATTGATCAGCTGAAGGTGGGGGTGATGATATTGGATGCCATGGCTCTCATCAGGAGATGCAGATATTGTGTGAATATATCAGTTTTCAGATCTATCAGAATTATGCTGTGTGATTTGATGGGAGTATGCAGGGGTCCGCCGGCAAGCATTATCAGCTGCGCAGGGGCTTCTTAGGATCTTGTCGGTGCATTCAGTGCAGAACACAGGGATGTTCTTGTTCTTGTCGTGTGTATTTGCGAATGCTCGAGGCAAAGGGCAAAGGTAACATGTGTGTGTGGTGTGGGGGGGGGGGGGCAAGGAGGAAGGGATCCACAACCTGGGGAGCCTCCCAAGCGGACTCGGCGGAATTTTGGATGTCATACAGCACCTTCATGAGCGCACTCTGCCCCTCAACAAGCAAGAACTCGTGGCAGAGGGCCCATGTCTCCTGGCAATTCTCTGGCATGTCGGCACCCTCACACCGCCGGCAGACCTGTGTGGAGAATCCTTATTGTCAAGGTGACTAGCTGCGTAGGGCAGGTTAGTGGCAGCCTATCAATAGTGATGCTCAACGCAAGAGTGCACGGTAAAACACCTACAGCTTTGGCTGAGATATGGCTACCCTCTCCATAATTCCTCGTGAGCTTTGGGGCCATTCTTGAGCGCTGAGAAATTTCCACCTTTCCCCACCCACACTGTCTCTCAAATCTCTGAAGCCTTGAGAGTCATTTCGGCTATTTGAACTTGTTGATGTCAGGCGCCACAATGGTTCCTCTTGCCTGTGACACCCATTTTGTCCCCTGCTAACCACCTTTGTTCAAGAAGTGGACAGGAATGTGCTGCGTACCTCCTCAGTTGCGGCAACAGCATGCACAGCCTGCTGCACAAGGAGAGAGATGCCATCCGCCTGCCTTCCTGTAGCCTCAGCTGGCGATTCACCTAGTCACAAACTCTTGAAGTTACACAGGAGAGCAGGACAGGTGCTTGAGATTCTATACTGAGTTTGGACACACATTACGCATCATTGCACAGTGAGAATTCATGATCTGAAGGTTGCAGAGGGAAGTTATGCTGTATATTTTCCCTCAAAAACCTACGGTTAGCCACACCGTCCACCCCATAAAGAACACTCAGATCCTGCTGTGACTTCTACATGACAGACTAAATTCATTCTGAGTTGATATGGCACCTGCATGAGGGGTCTCCTTGCCCAGTCCTTCCCCTTTTATCTTCTTGCTGAGGCGCACCTCCTTCGCAGCATGACGCAGAGACCTCCTGCAATACATACCAGGTCAGACTGACAAGCATGCAGGCTTTGTTTCCACCTGCCTCAGATCCAATTGCCTCACTTATGACATGCAATGTGGCCTGCTGTTTGAATGGCATCTGAGACAATCAATCATGCTATTGCCATATCTGCGCCAAGAAATTCTGCGTATATTGGAAGACTATGGAGCATTCTTCTCTCTCTTCGGATGAGCAACAGTCATCCAGTCCCACCACTTCCTCGATCTGTTGTTGCCTATCTCCACTCAATCTCCCTTCCCCCCCCCCTTCCCCCCCAAATCTCTGATTTCATGAATATCAGCCTTTCAAAACCTTGAAAGCCAGCATTTCTGCGCCATCTTTCTTGTGGCCCCATTTGTGCATGCAGATGCCTTGATTGCTGCAAAAACCTAGCAACAAGCACTAGCAACCTCTTCGCAGCTCATGCCACGATTCTCCTCTCATGCCAAAAGGTCTCAAGCCTTGGAGAACAGATATATAGAGTGAATCGATCAAGCGTGGCGGTCAATTCTAGCCATTTGTTTTTTGAATGATATGTGCCTCCCTAAACTACTGAAAGTCACACAGAGGCTCGAGTATTTCAGTGAGCGATCCTGCACCTGAAGCTGCAGCAGTGCAGGCGCAGGAGCTGCAACAGCCTGGCCACCAGCTGCTCGATAGCGCTCTCCCGACGTTTGTCTACCTTACCTGTAGGTCTCTCAGTTTCGGACTGCTCCAGCCCCAGCTTGTGTGACGCCAGGGGGCCCATCTCTGCCAGCAAGGCCTGCAGCAAAAAAAATGGCAGGGATGAGAGAAGTCAACGCGGGACGTTCTGTCATGGGGATGGAGGTGCTGCTTGGAGAGGAATCAAGTTGGAATGCGGTGATGAGGCATGGAGGAGCACAGGCTTGGTGGTGAATTTGTGTGCAGGCCAAGGGAGGAGAATACTGAATATGCCTTGTGTGACAGTAAAGAAGAGGAGAGGTTGTCAAAGGTCATGGGGGGGGTAGGGGTTTACATTGATGGCATCTCAAATCTGCCCATTAAAGAAGAGGAGAGGTTGTCAAAGGTCATATGGGGGTAGGGGTTTACATTGATGGCATCTGAAATCTGCCCAAGGTGTGTGCCAGGCCCGCGGTCAGCCAAGCTTGCCAGCAAAGCCTGCAAAGCTATCATTGTAACTGATGTCGATACTTCACTTGTTACACAAACTACAGGAATTGAGGATTGTGCCGCCTGATTGCAGACGTAGCCATTAAAACAACACAGTGGACGGTTACCATTTCTGAATTCCCAGGTCACACTCTTGAGTGATGTGATGCCAGCTTCTGTGTAGCTTTGCTGCAAACCCGGCATTGCAACACCGCTTCTTTCCAGAGTAGTGGAGGAACCGGATGCGTATTCAAAAATGTCGAAGGTGGAAGGTAGGGCAACCTTTGGCGTGTGTAGCCTGACTGTGCTCCAGAGGTTGTGGTAGAAGCCCATGTCTCCTGACTCCAGCTCCTGGCTGAAGAAGAGGAAGACCTCGCAGCTGTAGTGCTGCTCCTTCAGGTGTGAGTTCAAGTTGTAGACCAGCTTTATCTCTGCACACCACAGACTTCCTTTAAGTCACCAACTGCTTCCTTGAGTTGTCATCCACCTGATTGCTGCATGAGCATCAATATTGTATCCTCGCCTGCACCTCGAGGTAGTATCATTTCATGCAACAATATTGGTCAGTAATGGTATCTCTCCTTTTTCAACTGAGCAAAATTCATGCCCTAGGTCACGCAGGCGTGAATTGTTTGAGCAACCAGCATGTAAGAATGGCCTGCTCGCACAGTACGACTTTTTACTGGACTGGTGATACCAATTGACGGTGGTGGTGAGGCCTTTTTTGCAGCAATCTGCAGTAAGGCCTGTGCATGATCTGGGGCTCTTGCAGAAGAGAGGGATGAAGGTCTCACCGAATTGCTGAGGATTTCTGACACTGATTTTCAACCTGACTGGCACACACTCGTCTCTGGTCCCCTGTTCTGTTGTTGATTCCTGCCACCTATCCTTGGGAGGCCCCAGGAAGCAGAGTCGTCTCAGCCAGCTCGTGAAGCCCGTCATCAGAAACTTCTAGACCTTGTTGTGCCCTATAGTCTCAGTGCATGCAACAACGGTGTATTTTGTAAACAGGAATTCCATCCATTTTGTAGTCAATTGCCATCATTTCTAGTTGCGAACGGTATATTTGATTGCGCGCAGTGCGACGTAGCGGACATGTGGAATCTTTGAGTCCTAGTCCGGGTTTAAACATTTCAAAGTTCAAGACACACCTTATGACATCATATTCACAGCCGATACAATTCCCTTCTCGACAAAGAAGCGCAAAGACTGGATTATCAATCTTACGAAACATAGGGCACTCTTTCGATTCCGGCATGCGGTGTCACGATCACAATTCCAAGCTTTGTCTTGAGACAAGTGATCATCTGATCCCAGAGCAGATCTTGTATTGGTGACGTTCAAGTCACGTCGTGGAGGTGTGTACCATTTTTCTGCAGATACACTTCGAGCAAAGCCTAAGCCAATTGCCTCTGCTTGCTGAAGTATCAATCTTGCCGCAGGAATAATGTGATCTGATAGCTTTCCTCGACGAGTCTAAATTCGTGCCCATGTAGCTCCATGTACCCGCCTTCCCAATTGAGTCAGAGTGGCCTGCCCACATCAATCTATTCAATTATGCTGAATTGCTGGTCTGTGCTTTAGTGGTCAGGGACTAGCCGCCACATGGTCAGCAAGCTGCTCCTACTCCTGGCCTTCTCCTGGCTGACAGAGGGGCAGAGATCCACAGAGCAGCCCACGATCGCTGATTTGCACTCCCAGGCTCCCTCTGCTGTGGCAGACATCACACAAGACTTTGGCAACCAGACTGGTGAACCTCCAGCCCCTTCTTGTCTACAAAAATGGCCGAGTAGGTTTGTGCTGACTACTTCACTCTTATTTTAATGTTGATATTTGGTGGCAATAAAGAGTCCTTGCAACCTTGCTTTGTCACTTTGATGTCAGAAGGCAACTGATTGCAAGAGAAGCGCTGCAGATGGGCAGAGTCGAGTTGTGAAGGATGAGGAAGGCTGCACAGTTTACGAGAACCTCTGGTGAGGTTCAATGCCTTTAAGGGCCGTAAGAATGCTACCAACATGCGAACTACAAGTCGTTACGCTTTTCAAGCTGCTATTGGTGGGATGTCTGTAATCTGGCAATGCAAGCCCAGATTAGTTCCAACGAGAGCCTTCAAATGTTTCAGATGGTGTGGGTTTGTAGTCGTAGGCATGATTTGGGAGCAGTATACATCCAACCCAGTGTATTTCTTCACTCAAAGGCCAGAGACCTGAAAGGATGAAGTACATGTTCAGGCACAAAGATGGGTGAGTACTTTGAACAAATTGCAGGTTCCATAACCAGAGGTATCATTTCATTGCTGCTGAATGCCCAGAGAGCAACCCCCGCAAGCGGCTGCTAGGTAGAAACACCGAGTACATCCACCTGCCCTTTGAGCCTGCAGCAGCTTTCTTAGAAAACACCGAGGTTGGTTGTCCCCACTTCAGGCTCTAGATCTCTTGAGGCTGCCCTCTCAGTCACAAGCGGTCCTTTAGGACTTTTTGCTTGCATTTGCCTTTGCAAACCATTGTGTTGAACGTAATATCCATTCCGTCTCTGTGCCATTTATCTGATTTTGTGATGACGCTCAGCTTGCATCTTACACTTGAATTTGGCCAATCGAAGCATCAGACTTGCAAAACCTATTGTGAATGCTGCCCTGAATTCACTCAAGGACATGCATGTGATGATCTCACCCCATCCATACACTTTGCTGTTCATCAATTGGATACGCGCAAAACTTTCTCCACAGTGGCAGTCATCCCCCAAGTCCACTGTCTATCTGCTAGTCCCTGCACTAGCTATTTTAAAAGAATAGAGATGTGGGAGCAGGCAGATACATAGCACTGTCAGTCAGCTGATACACCCAAAAGCCCTCCTGAAAGGCAAACAGCCCTACATCCTTTTCCGCGGTCCAGGCGCAGTGGCTGCCAGGGGTGAGCGTGCTGATAGACTACCCCTACTCGGCCTACCCCGACAACCTGGGCCACTGGGCCAACACCCTGGTGCCCCTGTTCTGTGCCCTTTCCTCTGAGGTCTGGCAGCAGGCCACAGGGGGCGCTCCTGTGTCCTTCTTGTTATTTGCCAATCTGGAGCGAAAGTTGTTCGAGGTATCTGCCAGCCAGCCTCGTAGGCAATCTCACACTCAGGATGAAGGCCGGAGTTGAGATCTTATGGGGATGATGTTTTCGGGCTTTCTTCCTTTTCTAGCAGTGCCCTGTTGACTGATGTACAGCCACGAACGGCATGTACAGTAGCTTCCAGGGTTGTCCAGGGTATGCAGCAGACCCAGGATGAATGTTTGCCTCAATGACAATGGCAAAGTGGCCATGCAATCAGGGCCCGCCCTCAACCCTCCCGCTCATTTGCTTTGGGACTACCTAAACTCAGGCAGAGGAGCCTATGGGAGACAGAGGGGCACGCCCCGTGCCCACATCTTGACCCCACCTGTTCTCCACTGATGGCAGTACCACCACAATCTACAGCAGCAATCATGCCAACCCATCTGCAAAGCTTGCATGCATGGCACAGGATCTGGATTGGGTGTGGAGATTCCTACAGCAGGCGCTGGGCCCCGGCCTTGCCGGCCGGACCCCAAACCTGATCTTCTGGGACAACCTGGCGAGCATGGACAAGCGGCTGTGGCTGGGATTCGAGCGACTCGTCACGGTTCACAACAGGTGAGGCAGCACCACGTCTACAGACAAAGTCCGTTCTGGTGTCCACATTGCGGCCCACGCAACAGGTCTGTGCTTGCGGGAGCCAGCCGTCCCCCCCCCCCCCCCCCCCCCCCTCCTCCCCCTGTACGTCCTTGCCAGAAACCTTTCCCTCATTTGCAGGCACTTGGGGTGACCCAGGCTCCTTGTATGCAGAGCAGAAGGGAGACGTTGCATTGGGAGACTGCTAGTCACATTTTGAAAGGGGAGCAAGGATACAGAACCCCGGCTGGCTCGCAAAATTTGCCAGTGAGAGGGTGGAATGGCTTCTCATGATGAGCTGCAAAGGCTTGAGTGCTGGGTCACTCACATTGTGTGACAATTTTGTTCATTGGCGGTGGGTGCAACAATGTGCCACTGATATGCCGTCTCAGACCAAGGCTAGCCTCGAAGACATCAGACACCCTCCTCAAACCTACAGGGGCAAGGATGGGGGATTTTGGACTGAGGAGCTGGGGCGCAGCTTCAGGGAGGCGGTCTACAGGTCTCAGGGGCTGGAGGCTCCCCAGAAGGCTCCCTGCAGCATAACCTTCATGGGACCGGTGGCAGCCGAACATGTATGCATGCTTACGCCCTTCGATCTGTAACAATTTTGGCCTCTCAACACAGTCAAACCCAAGTCCCAGGAAGGAGAGAGTCTGGCGCGTGTCTCGGTGTCCGACCATCAAGAACCAATGCTGAACAGTCCAGACAATCTGAGAGGTGTCGAGTGGGAAGTTGGGAGGACACAACATCCAAAGAGGCGGAAGTGGAAAGACATCATCGCCAAGAAGGTTTCTTATAAACCATTTCTGACTAGGGTGCTACAGGTGGTGAATCAGCTGGAGCTGGAAGAGCATCTCAGGGAGGTTGCGAGCGCGCTCAACCTGCAGCTGCGACCCTACACAGCAACCCTGGGTGGGGTCCTCTCTTGCTCCTCACAACATCAACGCTGCCAACACGGGAACCTCTCTCACCTTTGGATCCTCGGCAGTGGCAAGGCCGAGCTCTGCTCTGCGAGATGCCTGCCGTCTCTGCAGACAGGGGATGAAAGGGTGATTGCACAGAGAGCTATATGACCACATGGCAATCCCACTCCGCGGCACGACGGTAGCCAAGAAACACCTCAACCCTGCAAAGGTCGATTAGGTATTTCAGATTCAGGATCTGTCTTGACATGAACATGATGTTGCAGGGGCCCCATTCTCGTCCTTCCTGTCAGTCATGGCCCGCACGGGCGTCTTGGTGGCACGGCATGGGCCACTCCTGGCCAGCAGCATCTTCCTTGCTCCAGGTGCAGCTTCCCCTCAGCATTCCTTTTTTTCAAATTGCACCAGACCCACTCAGCATCAGTCAGTCGGCATAAGCATCAGTCTGTATTGTAAGCATGTGACGAAAGATTGATCACACAAGAGCTTGCATCAACATGCAGTGCCTTCTATAATTTCACTTTAAATCTGCCTTCTAGAGAACGCTATTGCAAGGCCTTCGATACCTGTAGAATTGTAATTTTGCAATGCTGAAGGCCACCTCTGCAACACAGTGTATAGTGTACCAATGAAAAACAGAAAAGCGACACTATGACGTCAATATCAGAATTTCATGTAAAGGGAGCGGCAATGATCTTGGCTGTACAGATAGAGACATTTCCTGGTGGATAATCACAGTTTGTCACAATCAGAGCTTCCACTTCAGGAGCGGTCGTGGTGGAGTTGCTGCCGTACCTGTGGGAGTGGGAGGGCATGAGCATGCTCTTCCGCAACCTCACTAACAGCCTGGGTGACGTGCACCACTTCGCCTGGAGGGCTCGCCGACCCAGGCACGTGCTGTACGCCACGGAAAGGGACACCCGCTTCGCGGAGTGGACTGCAGAGGAATGCCAGACAGGGTTCGCCTTGCCTCCAACCACTCCCTCCCTCCCTTGCTTGCTATAAGTTTGTCTCTTGCGCTTGTTCAACCCCTCCTGGCTTGGCCCAAAAAGTGGACTCTCTATGTCTTGCATTTTGGCAAAACATGAAGTTGAAGGTAACATGTCAGCCCATAGGGGTCGTACTCACCACCCTTTGCAGCTGCCAAGATCAAGACTGTCTTGGCATTCTAGCAATAATGGGCAGGCACTGAGGCTGATCTAATAATATAAACCCCGTTCCCCGTTTGCCCACCTTGCATTCCATGAGCAACCTACCAGCTTTGATTTGTCTCAATATGCAGAGACTGAATGGAGACGATGCATGAATTGACACAGCACTCCTTGCCATGTCAGGAGGCCCCTGCACCTTTCGTTATCACAAGGTGGTGATGCAGGGACTGCTTGGAGGTGCATGCCAGGCAGGGCATGATGGCAGACTGCCCCGCCATCGTAGAGCTCCTGTATGCTGTGCTCCCAGGTGACCTAGCATCACTCAAATTCTCATGCAACCCTGCCTGCCAGCCATAACATATCGAACCACCAAGATGGCCGTGAACTTGAAGACATAGATGGCACGACGTTCATTCACATCTTTCTGGTACGTTTGATAGCTTGGAGCTGCAAGAAGGCGGGACCCTTGAGATCAGCGATATGTCGACGGACATCAGGCCCCATCAGGCCCTGCCGTTCTGGGACCACCATTGCACTGCGTGAGCGGCGTTGAAGTGTGGAGTGTGGCTTTCAGGGGCTCTGAGAGGAGAGACAGTGGAGCAGCTCAAGCGACCCTGGCCTGCGGTGGCCCCTCCATCTTCGTCCAAACGGTTCAGCTGGGAGGACTGAACAGTCTTTCATGAAGGACAGGTCAAGAGGAGACACTGGAAGTTTTGAGGCGGCTGGTGGGATCATCTGGATCCTGTAATGTGGGTACCCTCTGAGGAAGAACTGCGCATTTGGCTGACCTCCTGGCTGTTGAGAATCGCTTGCTTGTGTCTGAGCCCACATGCGGTAATGTTTAAAATATGGCAGGATTGCTCAATTCCTTGCAGATTCTTTTTTGTGCAGTTCCGGAGAGTATGTAGTCAGGGATTTGTCCACAGAATAGTACATGAGATTGTGGGAGCAGCACACCCGGTAAAAAGTAAGTAAGTAAGTAATGCAGCTATTGCTGAGGTGAATTTTTGCTTCACGGGACAGGAATCGTGGTAGGACATATATCCTGATCAGAATGTGAGTGAGAGTTTGACTGTTGTAGTTATTCGCTATGTGGTCATGAACCTTCAAAACAGAACTATTGGGAAGTTTATAATTCGGAAAGAAAGGAATGAACCTCCTTCCTGAAGGGGGAGGGGGGGGGGGAGGGCAGGTCAGCGGGGTCGTGTGACAAACGCTCCTCTCATTGTCATTTGTGTATGCATCATTAAAAACATGCATTATAGTTAGCAATTATGGCGTCAGCGCTTGCCATCACTCGCACGGTCAAAAGTGCCAGATTCAACGCGTACCGACAATACGTACCGGGGATGTACCTTCTACGCCAGCAATCGTGCTTCACCTCAAGCCCCTCAAGATCTTTCACAACCTCTTCGTAGCCCAGCAAAGCAGGTGATCGGTACATCAAGTAGATCTAGCCTAGTAGATCCGAATGGTTTGTCAAAGCACGCTTGGCTTGGCCACCTTGGCACTCTTCTGTGTCTTTGGTATCTCCTCTTTACATGCACCACCCCCTGATAAGTTACGCATGCGAACAAATTTACACCAACGAGTGCAGGTGTTGCCTCACCTCCACGTCATCCAAAATCTGGCCACTCAGGCCATATGATGGTGGACTTCAGTGATGCCCACTATCTTGCCATCGCAGGTGCTACACATGCCCATGAAGGTCATGATCACGGCCCTGACCCCACCGCAAGTGCTCCTGCAAATGGCTCAGCGTCAGCATTCGCAAATCCGCTGGAGGCAATTCTGGCGACTCCAAGCCTCAGCTACTTGCAATATGGTGTGCTCGTATGTGGCCTGGAAGGTGATTTCAACTTCATATATCTCCCAAATCCTAAGCGGCACCTTCCCATCCTCCGTTCGCAATCACCGCTTGTGCTTGACACAATGCTGTTGATCATGGGATGAAGATTGAGTGGCCTTATCATGATCAATTCAGCCGGTGACTTTCAGTGAGCAACGCTGTACATGTGTGTCTTGCATAAACCAGCTCACTGGTAGAAAGGTATGCAAGTGTATGGCTGATGAGGCTCTGATTCTGCTGCAGGAAGTTTCGTTGCGCCCACCACATCCTTCACAATCCTGGCTCCCAGCAATGCGGCATTCCAGAATTTGTCTGTGGATTTCCTGACCAGCCAGAGGCTTGGCGGAATTCTGGCTTACCACGTCCTTCCTTCTGCAAGACTGGTACAAACCACTGCCTCAGCACTCAACCGTGGATAGTAGTCCAGAAGATATTCACACCCTTCATGGCAAAGTTGCAGGAATGAACAGCCTTTGGCATCACGGAAATGATGCCCTTATGTGACCTGCTTGCGGGACGGGCCTCGCTCAACGCCTTTATACAATCTTTGCATGTGCAGACATCTGACTTGAGCGACGGGTTGATTGTTCCAACCCTATGGGGGCTTACCTTGAATGTTTCTGTGTCTGGAGACAAGATCAGCTTCAACGGTGGGAGCAACCAAGCGACTGTTGTCACACCAAACATCAGAGCGGGCAATGTACGCTCCAGTCCTTACTGCCAAGCGTCATGACTTGCTTGCCCTTGCCCATCATTAGCTGTTGTGCGAGTTCATCGACCAGTCAAGAGCAAGTGCATTACTGTTCTCTTTCAATATCCTGGTTCCTTCATACCTTTAGCCATTCAGCCTTGTGCCAATCATGATTTAGTTGAGCCATTCTACCTCATCTCCAATGCTCAAAACAGTTCAGCAGGTATTGTGAACTACGGCAACTAATTGGGATCATTGTGTTGCAGAACGTCATCCACATTGTTGACAACCTCCTGGACAGGCGCTCCAACCCTTCCATCGTCAGCTCACCACAGGCACAGGCTTCGCTTGCCAAGATCAACTATTCCACCATGCTGAAATTGCCTGCCCCTGCGCCAGGGCAGGGCCCCCACAACGACACCACTCATGGGGCTCCTACACCTCAGGCTATGACAATGTCTGCAGCTGCAACCGGTTGAATGCTGAGAATAGCACCACTGCCTTGCATTCATGTGTGGGATTTTGACCATAGAATTTATGTGTTGCCCATGACCAAGCAGCCTCGTATTGTAAGTGAAGCTGCCAGTATGAAGCACCTATCGGATTTGCTGATGGGAGCTTGACCCCAAGGAGATCTGGCCTAGGGCCTCCACCAGCTTTGCGTTTGTTTTGCTTGACATGAGGAATTATAAATGCAGCTATGCAGATGGCAGTGCAGTGCTATACCTGTACAGGCACCACCGTCTCGCATAGCCAGTTATGAGCGTACAAGAATCAGTGAGTCGAGTATTGCATTTTTCACTTGTGTGCTTTCAAGAATGCAGGCATCTCTTGCGTGCCTTCATGATAGACTGATGGGCTTTGTTCACGATCGGCACTCAAATCCAAAAGAGCTCGTCTCCACAGTACTCCTTTCGCAACCTCATGCCACACAACATGCTACGCCTTTCCTATACAACGTGGCACTATTGTTGCTTAAGGTGCCTGTGTCATTTGCCACACAAGACAATGCGCTGAGCTGCTGGGGTCAAACACCCTTGTGGCACTAGCAACTTTGGATGACATTGATTCAACGAGTCTTTCCAGGAGCTGGAGTGTCATTAAACAAACGCTCCTTAGCTGTGGCGCAATCTTGAAGGGAGTAGCCTTCCCACCAACAGAATCAGCATTTCAAAGCAGCCTAGTAGGCCAAGAGGAAGTGCTTTCCGCATGAATCTAAATAAAAAGCAAGCACTGCAGCAGGAAACAAACACCCGTCACATTATCCATTGCGGATCCTTAGGCCAGGACGCCCTGGGGTTTGCTTGGTTGGTCCGCTGCCGCGGCCGGCCGGTCTTCCTCGGTCCTGACTTTGATCTTGTATCTTTCCTGGAACGCCGCCAGCTCCTTCTTCTTGCTGTCCAGCTGTTGCCGAAGCTTGCCCTCCAACTGCACCACCCACTCAGGTGAGCAAGCTGTATGTAAGAAGTTCCTTGTACAGCATCAAGGCTGGGGCACCAATACAAGGCACTGCACAATCCAAGCAGGTGAGCAAGCTGTATGTGATGAGTTGGAATTCTTGTACAGCTTAGAGGCTGGGGCATCAGAACAAGAAACAGCAGCCCAAAATATTGCGATCGAGAATGATTCAGGGTCTGGGGCCCTGAGTTCTGTCTTCTCAGAGTTGTTTGATAATTGCAAATCTAAATTGAGGTGGTGGGCTGCAGTACTGGCCGCCTACATCCGGAAAAAGATAGACAGTCTTTACAATTCAGGGGCCTGCTCATCCCCCAGTACATTTCCTCCTACTCCAACTCAGATGATGACCCAAAAGTATTGCATCCGCAGTTTCATTCCCTGTTCAAGTGCTTGGAGCTGTGGGAAGTGTGCACCATTTCCATCTGCTCCTTGTTGCTCCTAACAGCCGGCAGCACCTCCTTCACAGTCCGCTCCACCAGCACCTCTCCAACCAGACGGAAGCACTTCCTGTCGGGGTCTAGCTGCTCCAAAGCCTTTACTACCCCCTCGTGCTCCTGTACACAATGCAACCGCTGATGATGTTTTGGAATTATGTATGTGGGGACAATTCTATTCACACGTCAGCTGCCATGTGGTGCTTTTGACTCTCTTGTGCGCTTGGAATTGATGTTTTGTAAACACACCAAGTCTACATTCTAGCTGCCATACAACCAGCTCATGCCATGCTACCCCAATGCCGAGGCTCTGGGTTTGGTGAGGCAGGATGCATTCAGGCAGTGATCTGGTGCTCTGTGACCGAACACATTAATGCACCTTGTTCATATAAGGGCAAACCAGAGCTCCATAAAATCCTGGCAGGATTTGTCTTACAAATAAGTCAGACAAGAGATCATCGACTTCCGGCAGTGGTGTCAACATTAAGACTGCTCGATGTGAATCTCCTGGCAGGCATGCATAAACAGGCAGGACAACGCAAAGGAGAGGGGGGGTGGGGGATCCCTTGGAGAAATTGGTGATATTATAGCATGATGCTGGAATGAGATTGTCAGTCTTACCGCGCATTCCAATGAAAGGTCATTCAGTTTGCCAGCTAGTTGGGGAACATGGCTCCTCATTTCTTTGAACCTCTGCACAATGGCTTCATGGGACGTCAAGTCGTCAGTTTCAGACCCTCCAGACATCCCAGAACAGTAATCTCTCTATTGCAGCACGAATTTGACGATACGAAACTGAGATGTCAAGTTGGGTCTGATCGAGAATTTTGGGATGTGCTCCAGTTGTTCATTAAGAAGAAGTTCGATTCAGGAAGTCGTCCCTACGCGATCTGTAATCGTGTGAGGTTGTGAAAGCACTAGAAGCGTTGTGCAAAGTTGGGCAACCCCGCTAAACCTACCCCGAATCAGCACGCTAGAATCCTACTCAGGCACTCACGCAGATATTGCTATCAAGATCTTGCACCTCCACATTAGAGAACATTTCGATTATAGGGATCGCTCTTCGGTTAGCAGCTCAAATTTGGTACATGTCTCTGCAGTTTCTAGTCATGGAGTAGCTTGGGGGCACGAAACTGTCGTTGATGGGTCGCCCGTTCCAGCAGAAGCTCAACGGCGCACGCGTGTACTCCTGCAGCGCCTGCAAGTGCCATATATCGGACCACGAAGACATAATCTCGAAGGTGCAACTCCCCCTTGACGAATGTAGTGTACTATTGGCCATGCGTCACACTGCATATGCTTTGCGATTCCAGTTATTGCGTTTCTCCAGCCCGTGACTGCTTGAGGCTCGTAAATTTTCGTTCATGGCGTGAATTAGTGCTGGGAATACCACGCCCATGACTGTGATTTGCTTGCGTTGAGAGCGCTCCAAGTGCGCTCAGCATTACTTGAGTGCACAGCATTTCAACGAGCATATCACTTCGCTCAAAGCGGGGCACTCCTTGACC
Source organism: Chloroidium sp. JM (assembly GCA_004335615.1). NCBI lineage: Eukaryota > Viridiplantae > Chlorophyta > Trebouxiophyceae > Watanabeales > Watanabeaceae > Chloroidium > Chloroidium sp. JM. Next base: position 1,043,281 of record QAXI01000419.1, read on the forward strand.
ATGCCGAATTTGCGCGTGACTACCTGTTGCACACGAGTTCAGCAACGATCTGTACTGTACTGCAGTCCTTCCAGGGGAGGCACGGCAGAGCTTTCCTTTTCAGCAACGTGTGAGCACTTTAACTCCTGCTTCCACACCTCTGCTGTTCCTCTTGAAATGCCTCATTACGCCAAAACACTTCCAGGATGCTCTCTGATCAAGCCAGGTGTAATAGCATTCGGATCTATCCCTGAGGGGTCACCCCTTCTACAATTACAATGACATGATAATGAAGTTTGCAAGATTATCATTTGTTTCGTGGGTGCAGTGTGAATGTGTCGACGGGTCAGAAGGAGGAGCGCCTGCTGCTGACAGGCCTGCACACTGTTGCTGACATCTACTGCACCAACTGCAACACCGTGCTGGGCTGGAAATATGTACAGCCCTCCCCCATCTGTTCCCTTTTTGTAGACCCATTGTTACTTTTCTCCTTGGAGTTGAATGTTTATTTTGTGCTGCAGCCCATAACGAGCCAAAGGCATTTGCAATGCCCAATCATGAGAATGCACTCCCCCTTCCCCTCGCTTCCCAGCTGTGAGCCACAAGCTGTGTCAAGTCGAATGCTGAGTGGATTCTGCCACTCAGGAGCAAGCCTTCGAGGAGAGGGAAAAGTACAAGGAGGGCAAGTTCATCGTGGAGAAGGCCAAGGTGATGAAGGTGGGCTCTCTTTCCAAGGCCTTTCATCCACAACAGGGTGCATGGGAAGCAAACGAAGATATGGGCTTCCAAGGCTCGGGGGGCTTTTGCGAGAGCTTTCAGGAGGTCGGAACTCATTGCTCATCTCAGGGTCCTATCACCTTCATCAGACAGGCAGGAGAAAGCTCATTTTGTCCTATAAAGATCATCTATCTCCTGAGAAAGACAGTCTCTTGAGCTGCAGCCCTAAGACCTCCTCATCGTGGTGCTACTTTTCAAAGGCTCAATTGCATGTCGCAGGAAGGAAGCTGGTGACAGCGGGAACGGTGATCAAGCCTCCTGGCCTTGAGGGTGTCGGGTTGGTGTTCATCCTGCGCTGAGAATTCATTTCTTGTGGAGGGAGCTGAGACTGCTTCCCCCCTCCCTGCAGTTCATTTGTACAAAACGTTTGCTTGATTTCTCCCCAACGTGCTTCAACTGGAGATTGTGCAATAGAGTCAGATACCTTTTGGGATCGCCAGGTGTATATGTTCTGTACCAACTCTATAACAAAGCCACCCCTTTTTGAAGGCATGGGATGCATCTTGAATATGTCCTGCTTGTGATTTGTGCAGTGTAACCTCCAGGCTTGTGGAAGCCACCTAGCCCCGATTGTTTTGTAGAAATTCCAAGTTTCCCCTCTTCGGTGGTAGGGTGGGCGTGTCGTGTGCTTGACATCGAAACCTTTTAAAATTGCTGGTTTGAGGGCAAGGTTGTACTCTTCATATATCATCAAACCAGTACAAAGCATTCTGATCAATGGAACAAATCCTCAAAATTGCAGCCAGCTAATCGGTGACAGATCAGCAAACATTCAAAGGCTGTCTTCGGCAAATCTGCTCACAAGAGCCTCGGCCTCCAGTATACTTCAAAATTTCGGTGCTTGATCTGGAACACATCAAAGCATATATCAAAATTGTGACCCTGCTGGTCAGTTTGCACCCAGTGGCCTTGAGGCGTTCCCTCAATTCCACTCCCCAGCTCTTCAGAACGATCAATCATCGTCACTCACGTAGTTGTACTCACTCCCCATGCCGATCGATGCGAGGAAGCCCTTCTTTGCTGGCTTCTCGTCACCTGTAGGAGAATCATCACTAAGAATCGCTTCAAGAGCATGCTTTGTGCTTTCAGCTTGCCTCTCATGGGCCTAGATTGACATCTCGTTTCATTGTGGGACTTGGGGTGCCAGGAGACAGGAGGAGCTGGGAGGGGAGTGGGGTCTGACCTCCAGGACGTGTTGCCTTGTTGGCAGCCCTCCCTGCCGCCCTGACGCCCCTGCTGACCGATTTGCGAGCCTTGTCCGCGCTCACCTCTGCCTGCTCCACCGGCTGCAACACCAAACAAGGCATGTCAACCATGTCGCGCTGTCTGCCAGCGACCTCTGTATCTCTGTGCTTGTCTGGGTTTTGCTTCGCAAGATTTTGAGCGAAGGCCAAGAAACTCTCTGTGAAGTCTTCGTGTAAAAGAAACCAGGACTCGGCTATTGGCTGGTAGCTTTAACACAACAGGCTGTAAATCTGTGCCAGCACCACCACTGGCCACACGTAGTCATCCTTGCACTATTTTTTGGGCAAGATTGGGCGTCTCAGCGAGAGTTCGGCCGCTTCAACAGCCATTCTCCTGCGTTGGACATTCCATCGACTCACAATCTTAACAGGCCAGCAAGTCATGAGCTTTTCCAATCCCGAAGCTGAGTCCCCCAAGAAAGGAGACAGCCGAGTGCAGGGCCTGGCACCTTCTTGCTGCCGAACAGCTTGGACAGGGCGCCTTTGGGGTTGTACGCTGCGTCTTCAACCTCCTCCTCCACCTCCTGGGCCTTCCTGCCAAACCCAAAGGCGGCCCGCTTGGCCTTTGCAGGCACCTGCTCCTCCACCTCCTCCTGCACCTTCTTGCCGATGCCGAAGATCGAGCGCTTGGCCTTGGCTGGCGCGTCCCCTGCCCCATTCTGGCTCGCAGCACCCCTGGACCTGCAGATCGAATGGGATCGGGCTTGATCGCTGTTCCTCCTGGTGCAGGGCTCACTGTTGCGCAGGAGGAATTGG
>QAXI01000419.1:1068489-1080305 GCA_004335615.1 Chloroidium sp. JM
CCCGCCTCCTGCCGCCCCCCCTTCCCCTCAACGCGGGCCTGTGTGTCTTCGACAATTGTGCTCTTATCCCCTACAGGCTTGAATTTGCTCAAACAGCGCCTTGGCACAATATTGCCAGCAAGAAATTGCAGGCAGGGTTCATTTCCTGGAATACATGTGATGTAACCCCTCTAAATTTGTCCCATTGGAATGTTGCAATGATGCTGTCTTCCAAGAAAGCATCTGGTCAAATTTGCAGCTTTGTGGATTATGGAATCAATGCCAAAGCACACTTGTGGTTCAGGGTATATGGTGGGAGCCGGGATGCCATACTACGCAGGCGTGGGTGCTGCAGGAGCCCACATGCTCTGGCAGGTCTGGTCTACGGACCTGGACTCCCGCGAGGAATGCATGGCCTCTTTTGTCTCCAACAAGTGGCTGGGATCTCTCCTGTTCTGCGGCATTGTCGCGGACAAGCTCATGTGACTTTATATGTACATAATAAGATACAGATATCTTATCTGCGGAGAGGACTGACCAGGGGTAGGTAGCTTGTCTGCCTGCTCCATCACTCCTCCAGGGGTATGCTGGTTTGCTGGCCAGTCCTCTTTAAGCCTGTTGGCGTAGCTTTCAGTTGATTTTCCTTGCATTGGACATATGGACGTGCTGCAAAGGACAGAGACAAAAAAAGCCATAATTGTAAGCGTACGCATGCCTCTTGAATTGCTGGTGTTACTGTGCACGAATTGCTGAGCTCTTGGATGCGGTGCTGATAATCCTGTCCGGCGTATGATTGTCGAATGTCATTATTGGGCATGTTCTTTCTGGTAGAGGAGAGCTCGCCGCTCTTGTACCCACTACCAAAGCACTTTTGTTAAGTTGATGCAGCGCATACAATCCGCTTTCTGCCACCCCAATCCGTGCCTTCTGATTGCTCTGATGAGGCAGAGAATTGGTGCGGCTAGTGAACTTGGAGGAGGAGAGTGATATCTGATGATAAGCAGGCCTTAGAAAGGGAATCCGAGAAGCAATGTAGAAGTATATATGAAGACAGTTCCAGGGACGGGGTGCATCGCCATTGAGAAGGTTGGCAAACTGTGGCAAACATCACAAGGGAGGTCTTCTGGCACCAAGAGTTGCAGCAAGTCAGCATGCACTCTGTGCATGCACCCAGGCTGGGACAATCCGCCTTCTTATCACAAGCTTTTATTTGCAATACATTTCTGACAACCGGGCCAGTCTGCTTTCACCGTCCATCCTACTCCATCAATTCTCCTTCCACCCGCTGAGGTACTACGGGTCACTTGAGCCTCAATGTCCAAAAATGCAATCTATCCAGACTTCTCGAAAACCAGCATGGACTTTCTCGAGTTCGCTGCATCTCACATCCTTGGTCAATCGCTGCCTCTCAAACCCTTGGCAAATCTCTCAGCCGGGTAATGAGCAGGGCTGTGATCAGCATGGGGGTGGTCATGGTGCTGATGCTCCGCCACCACCCTCTCCGCGATCGTTTGATTCCGCGTCCTTCCACCGCCCAAACCCCTGGAGGCTGGCCCCCGGCCGGTTCCATTTGAAGGGTCCTCGTTTTCCTGGGCCACATCGTCGCTCGGCCCAGCCTCCCCCTCCCCCTCGGCGGTCTTCCCCCTGGCAGGCTTGCGGCCCCGGGACGTGGCAGGCTTTGGGTCCTCCTGGTAGGCATCTGCTTTTTTGACAGCTGCGGAGGACTTCCCCCTGGGTTTCTTGACACCCTGTGCGGGGGCAGATTCGACGGCCTTGGACTTTGCAGCCGGCTTGGTTGCGCCCTGCGAGCAAATGTGGGTGCCTGTGAATTTGCTTGTATTCTTGCATTTGTATGGTGATCTTGTCTGTCCGAAGAATTGTAGCGTGCGACAAAGATCGATTGACTGGTTCCTGTGCAACCACAAGGATGGCTTAGAATCGAGGCACAGGACGACCATGCAAAGCGTTGACCATGCATGATGAAGGGTAAGCTGCATCCAGCATCCCCCCCCCCTCCTCCCCCATCCCTCACCCCCATCCCTGATGACAAATGAAGGATCAAATCCAGGATGTCTGATTTGAGAGGTGTGGTATGCACCCTATACAATGTATTTTGAGCAAGGGAAATCGATTGATTGATCTGGTCTCTCAGGCATGGCAGGGTGGTACGAGTGCAGAGCTACGTTGCACAGTGCTCACTGCGGGCTTTGTCTCCTTGGCCGCCCTGTTGCGCGTGCGTGTGGCGGGCGGTTCCCGAGACGGGCCAGCGTCAGTCTCGCCGTAGGGTGAGCGAGCATTCGTCGAAGGCTCCCCTGCGGCATCTTCCATCACCATGTCCCCCTGCCCATCTTCCTGCAGAATGTTTCACAATCTGCCAAAAATCGTGTGGTCACCTCCGTTCTTGCTGCGGCTTGGATGTTGCGCAGAGATCGCTGTGGATTGCTTCTTGCAGACTGGAAAAGGGGGTTGGCTGATGACACCACGACTGTGCTTCGGCTCCATTCGTGGCCGCGCATTCACTGGTCTCTCGTTGACTTTTTTTCTCAGAATTAATTTGAACAGGTGGTATGTTGTGTGCTAATTTAACAGCTCAATACAAACTTGTGCTCTGGCACAAATTTGCTGCAGTGGAGTATTATGGGCTAAAATGACAAATCGGATACACTTTTTGGTGCAAAGCATATACAGGGGAGCAGCGACGAGGCAAGGGGTCAGGTGACCGGGAAGGCACCTCATCAGAAGAGGCGCTGTGGCTCTGCTCCGGCTCCTCCATGATCGTGCTTGGTGCTGTGGCAGGCCTCTTGTACTGCAACCACAGTGCAAACAATCAGAGATTGGTCTTGCTGATGCTTGTACACCCTGACACGATGACAGATGCAATGGCAGCAATTTTTTCCTTTCCAAAGCAATTCATCAATACGCAGTTATGGCATCTCATCTTCGGCTATGCCTATCTGTCCTTCGGTTTGTTGGAGGTTGCGGTGAGGGGGGGGGGGCAAGCAGCACACTAAACATGTGAACTAAGCAGGAAGAGACCATAGCATATTGCAACAACAAATGGATGAGCAGCTGTGCCCACTGTCCTTGGAGGGATCAGGGATCCCAATATCTTGCTCTCAGCTGCTGTGTTCAGTACAGTATTGCTTTGTAAATGCCCAGGTAGCTGACTTGCGGGTTTCAAGACGTGAATCACCGGTGAGCTGACGAGGTTGGTCAAGGCCCCAAACCAGCTGTTCCTCTTTGCTTTGTTTGCACTGGCGCTCTGCAATACAATGTCTGATGATGACCTTGAGCAAAGCAAATGGTATGACTTCACAGATCGAGCCCCAAGCCTGCTCACCACGGTCCACAGATGTGAAAGCACTCCTACTCCGTGGAGAGCTGGTGGCTTCCCATTGATATCACGTACATGCAGAGGGCCAGATGAGGCATGCACATTCCTCTCGCATATCAAGGTTCAAGCATGTTTAGTGTGACGCCTGAGTGCTTTGAAGCCCTCCCTATGCGTGAAAGGCAAGGGATGCCTGCAGACACTGAGTCGACTTCACCATCGCCATGCCAGTTTCCTGTTACATGGAGACACAGGGGATGGTCCCATCAAAATATAGGCCGCTAGAGAGAGGAGAGGGAGGTACCGCTTCGTCGCCAGAGTTCCACCCAGCCACACCCTTGGACCTGTCGATCGCCTTCGCCGCCGACGCCTCAGTGGCCAAGACCCTCCGCTCCGCCTCCTGAGCACGCTTCTCGGCGGCTTCCGTCTCCTCCTCCGCCCGCTCGGCGCGCAGGGTGGCGGCCGACTCCCCCCTTTCCGCCTTCCCCCTCGCCAGCCTCTCCTCCTCCAGCGCGCGCTCTGCGTCCTGCAGGGCGGCTTCTGCTTTGGCAGCAGCAGCCTCCGCCGCGTTCTTCTCCTCAGCCAGCTGGGCTGCCGTCTCCTCCGCGATGCGGGCCCTCTCCTCTGCTTGTTGGGCCCTGCAGGTGAAAAGGGCATGCTTGAGTCGTGCCAAGCATCTGTAGTGCATACAGGAATGAGGAAGCTTGTCAACGGGTCAAACAAAGTCCTGACCACACCCTGTCATTGGGCTTGCAGGTGAAGATACTCTTTATCCAGGGACCTGGGGAATGATGGGTCAGCTTTGTAGCTTAACTTGCGTCCAGGCATTGCTGATTCCCTTGGGCATCAGTGCGTTGAATCTGATACCCCATTGCAGATCATCAAATTTCTGAAATGATTAGGTCACAACAATCAATTCTAACTTCCAATCTGGAGATGAGTGGCTTCTGGGGTTCAATGAAACATAAGAGGCCAGCTCCCCACCAAAGCCCTTCCGGCCTCCAATTCATGGCACACCAGTGGTGAAGGAAGGACATGAAGCAATGAAGCCTGCCAAAGGTCATCTGCTGGGTCGTATCAGGCTTGCTCTGGCATGCAGTGCTTGCCGGTGCAAGAGCGGCATATTCAAGGTTTGTGGTGGCGTTCACAGGCAAAATCTACCTGGTCCCTTCAGCCTCAGCTTCGGCTTCGGCAATCGCCACGTTTTTCGCCCCCTGGTCCAGGTTCTCCTCCTTGTTTTCCAGCTCCGCATTCAGGTCAGCCAACGTCACCTCCGCCTCTTCCTTGTCATACTGCCATTTTTTCAAAAAATTCAAAATTTTCCGGATTGCAATGAATGAATGCAGGCGCAGCATCGGTGGGCCAAGTTGGCAGCTGACAGGTCGAACAGGCGTTTGTCATGGCAATTCGACACCTTTATTTGCAGGGCAGAGCAGATGCTTTTGTTTGGGAGGAATGGAATCTATACAAGCCCTGAATTAATTTGAGCTCCCCATCATCTCGCATGATTGGTTCTTTGCCTGCCTTGAGTGCACATTTTGAGACAGCTGAAAGGCAAGGACTTTGACACCTTGTGTTTGGTCGCCTCATATTGGGGAGTGATGTTCAGAGGGGCCGGGCCAAAAACAAGACCATCGGTCAATTAATGTGCTGACAGTGTGATGTTCCCAATTTCAACATGAAAGAAACCACCAGGGAGAGAGGACCAAATTCGGTATGTCATTGACATCATGCAGCGTGTATCTCACCTGGAGCTCAGCAATATCTTCTTGCAGCGCGGCAATCTTGTCTTTCAGCGCCGCCACCTCCTCCGCCCTTGCAGTGTTGGCCTGTGTCAAGGAAGCCTCCCTTGCGCGTGCCTGCTCGAGTTGGTGCTCCTTCTCGGTGTATATCTCCTGCAAGCAGCCGCTTCTCAGCACTTTTGAGTGTGACGAACTACATGGGCCTGGTTTACAAAGAATGGGATGGCTTATCTGAATTCGCCCAAGAATGATCTCATCCGCCCTGCTGGGGGAAGAGTTTCTTTTATCAAGCTCAATCTAACTTCCTCGCATGAATAATATTAGTCTCTGTGCTTCTGAGGATTTTATTTTCACAAGCCAGAAGTGAACAGTTTCATGTGGCATAAGCATGCCTCTTGTAAAGATAGCCAGCAAGCAGGCTCATGCAGGTCTCACGTTCAGCAGCCTGCTTCCTTGTTCAAATGCAATCTCAGGCTCTCAAGCCAAGCCCTCATTCCTATCAAGCAAGCCCCAAAGAGTTTTGGAGGCAATATCATGGCAGCAAAGCTGTCTACAAGTTAGCCAACCCCTGATCTGATGACCAAGCTTGCTCCAAAATCCCGACATAGGCTGAGTGAAGCCTCTCTTCAAGCTGGGAAGTTTTGTTCAGTTCTGCTTGCTTCATGTCTGTCTTTGGCTGTAGCATTAAAGATCATGCAAACAAAGAATCCGAGGGCACACTCCCCTGTTGATACACTGAACTTCCAGATTCATTCAGGTTTCGAAGGGGAGCAGGGGGTTGGGGCTCACTTCAGATCTTCGATTGAGATTTAAAACTTCCCGCTCCAAGGCGCTTTGCCTCTCGTCTGATTTGGACTGACGCGACTTTGCCTCCTACAAAGCACATCTACTTGAACAGGCAATTCTGCCATGAACCGGATCCCCTTGTAAACTCGACGGGATGGAATGAAAGAAGACAAGCCAGCTTTATAATCAGCAACTCAAACTGACATTATTGGTGCATTGGCCATTCCTTGCTTGGGCAGAAATTGAATCGAGCGGTGATAAAGTGATGGGCTGGTTAACTCAGGCGCAAAGCACCTTTGCCCACTCACACTCTCATGCAACAAGCTCATCCCTTCAGCATTTGCTGTGGGGATATGGACGGCAGACAGGTGAGGCACATGGGAAAGGGGCGACACCTCCACTTGCTCGTGCAATTCACTTTGGGTGTTGCCTAAGCTTTCTTCCTTGGCCTTCAGGGCCTGCAGCACAGACACCGGCGGTGAACATATGTCCAATACAGATGAGTCGTGTCCCGAGTACTGCCCTACATACATTGAACGGTGTGAACACCCTCCACTTCCCCATCACAAATCCCAGAATGCTTCATCATCACAGTAGGCAGTACTATCTTGCAAGCGGGAAGGACGAATTGATGAATGTGGGGCGATGCAGCACTCGCAAATTGACCCACGAGGTGACAAAAGCCAAATGAGAGGCATATGGTGGTGCACCTTCGCATGCTGCTCCTCCTTCTCGGCCGTGCGCTCTTCAAAATCCTGCAGCTGCTGAGCAGCTTCTGCCTCCTGCCACATTCAATGTTCCCGTCAGGCAGAAAAGGCTTGAACAGGCTGGTATCTGACTCTCAGCATATACTGGGCAAATGGCTCTCAGGGACCCAAGGATTGTTAAGCCAAGGAAGGAAAGGGGGCGCACAAGGCACTGAGTGTACCTTTTCCTCAAGCATAGACCTTGCCTCTGCTTCTCTGTTCTTTGCTGCTTCCCTCTCTTCCTCAGCCTCCCTGCATGCCCACACTGCATCACAGCGTTGACAGGCATGTCCCACAGCCCCCGGCTGTGCGGGTGTGCCTGAATCGCAAAATCAGGCATCCATGAAGCAGCACTCAGGATTCTTTCATCTCTTTTGGGCAGGCCACATCATCCAAATATCCAACATGCCTGCCTCAAGACAATGTGCCGCTCATGGCCAATCCATGAAAAAGTGAATGAGGAAACATGGCTTAAATGCATCAAAGGAACTCATAAACCCATTTACAATATTGCCTAGGAATATGATCAGTGGCGCATATGAGATCTTCCAGTGCAAACCCGAGGCGCTGCTTGAGCTCATCGTTCTCCTGCTGCACTTGCTGGCATATATTTTCGATCCTCCTCTTCTGGTCCTCTTCGTCATCAATCCAGGCGTCCTTTGCCTGGAACAGTTCTCGATCCACTGATGATCTCATTTGAGGAGCTGTGAGTAATGACAGGTAGGCACAGGCAATCATCGAGAAGTCTCTCGGATAAATGCTGTGCTGGGTGCAATGAGAGTGAAAAATTCTGTTGCAATAACCAGAACTGAAATCTGCTTAGGAGTGGAGCCTCATGTGTGAATCTTGCAAAGGAGCAATCAAGAATCTGGTTGCTGCTGGCTTGAATTTGAGAGTATTGTACAATGATAAAGCATCTATCTTGTCTACAAATTTTGCACATCCTTGTGGAGCAGGTGAGGCTGTTCTTCCAGCAAGCTGGCAAGAATGTTGAAGCTATTGGCCATTCACAGCATATGACTCTGCCAAAAAGCTGTCAAGACAGGCACCTCACCTCCAGCTTGGCTATCAAAGCGGCTTCTTTCGAAATCACAGTGGCAATATGCTCCCCCTGGTGAGCTAAACAACCCTTGAGTTGATCTTTTTCCCCCCTCTCTTGGGCAAGCTGCCCTTTCAGCTGATCGATCTGCAGTGGGAGCAGAATAGTTGTTCGAGACAACAAAAAAGTCAGCACAAGTAATATCCAGGCTTCAAGTGGGGACTGGTTTTCTGGTAACTATAATAATTGCTAAAATTGAATGCAGCCTGTAGAAATCGCTTGTTTGGGTACTGTCAGATCGTGCATGCATCAAATATCAGCGTATATTCTACGACGCTTCGACGAGCAGCCTTGGGTTCTCAGCAAGGAATGTATGGACTTACTTTGGAAGCCATCTCCGGAATTTTATCTCTCAGCCTGTCGAGTTCTGCTTTATCCAGTGAAGTCATCTTGGACATGCTGGCCGTGAGTAAAAGCAAGGCGAGACAGGATTAGAGCAACAGTCAGCGTCAGCGATTCATACTGCTGTTATGAGTGGCAATAAAGTCGTTAATTTCGAGATTGGGGTACCCTCAAACAGCCTTGCCCGCTTAAATCTGGAAGCCCGGGGAATTGGAAGCGGAGAAATTCGAGGCAATCGCCTGAAGAGAGTGCCCACACATACAATCCCTATGAACCTCCAAGTGAGCACCAAAATTTGCACGTAAGAATAATTCATGTAGGGCACATCCAAGTAATGCTTCTCTCGTGTAGCCATGTCCTGACCGCGCCCACTCCTCATGGCACAAAAGGAATTCAGGCTGCAGGCAAATGGCAGTTGACAAATCATCATGAAATACTAATAATTCACCATGGTTTGTGAATCAATAGCTTCATTGTACTTTGCTATGAGTATTGTGTGCAGCCACTTCTGTTGCATGCTCGGAGGAAGTCACAATTCCAAGAGTGCTCTTCTTAAGATTTATCTACTGGCTCAGGCTGCAGAACACAGGTGAAGAGAGCATCCGAACATGAGACCTCGAACTGCTTCTGTCACAGGCCGTATTGTAATACACTACTCCCACTGTTCCATTCATTGCAAAAGATGCGGTTGCTGCAGGAGTATCGATCACCTCCCAATTACTACTCAAAATGGGACAAGCCTACCATGACACTGCGCTGGGGACATCCTGAAACTTTCCATATACAGCGCCGCACAGCTGGCTGTCTTGTGCAGTAATGAACAAGTCTGTACAATTGCAGCATGCAACACTGGACCCACTCACTCTGTACAGTGTTGCATAGTGATGGCGCTGTGCAGATTTGTTTGGGGTCAAAAGATTTACAGCCCTGTGCACGAGGGTCCTCCCATGCAATGCTGCTTTGGATATTTTGCGGTGTGAAAAACTCCAGGAGGAGGGTGGAATAGGATTGGGTATGTCTGATGGGGATATAGTGGAACGAGGGGAAATCATGCATGCAGTCGTGCATTTGAATTTCCTGTACAGTAACGCACAGCGTCATGCTGTGCAACCATGCACCAAAACTCCCTGTGCATATTTATGCTGTTAGGTCAGGACCTCACAGCCCCGCACTGGCACCAGGGTTGTACAGACTCGCACTATCCTCTCCTCTCAGATGGAGCCGAGTCAGCATGGTCTGAGTCATTCATTGTCACAGCCTATTCGTTACAGAATTGGGGTATTGATGCATTGCAGACTCTTTTTTGCAGCTCCCTTGGGTCTTGGAGATGTCTCTGCCGGACACCTCCACTGCTGGCCATGGCTCCTGTCCTGGTCAAAGCCTTACAGGACGAGGCCTCAGTTGCAGAATCCTGCCCGTTTCCCACAAGAATTTACTTCATTCAAGTAAACTTTGCTGTCTGGCAAGCTGAGAATTGTTGTCTTCTCCTTGAGCCCATTGCCCATTGGCAGTGCAACATGGGTGGGGGTGGGGGGGAGGTTTTGAAAGCTTACCCCTTCCCCCCTCCTTCTCCACGTACACACATCAGAGCCAAACTTATTTCCATCAAGTGTCCTGGTAATTAGGCAAGGGGACAAAGTAAATCAACCGACCTGCCCGACACGATTCCTGTAACGAAACTAAATTCGAACAGTAATTTGCTGGGAAGCAATTTATAAGTACTAATTGCTGTGCTGAGGTCGGCTGGACCCACACTTTCAGGCTGCAAAGCGTGTGAGATTTGTTGTGTTGCTCAAAAAATGCTGGTGGTGGCAGCTTGAAGTACTTCATATCTCCAAAAGAAGTATCGACCGGCCTAATCCAAGGTGAATCTTGATTCAATCGTCCTATACAATCTTTTCGAATGGTTCATCAACCTCGGACTGCTAATTTTCGCTTGAGAACCAAAGTTGCCGCACCGAGCCGAGTTCATTGCTGAGCACGTCTGATGGGCAGCTGTAGCTTAGGTACCCCGTCAGGCGCGATCATCGAGCTCTGGTTCCTTCAGAAGCGGCTCGCTGAAAACTGCACCGACCGAATGGCATGGCAACTCAGTGCTTGGAATTGCAGGAATTCGAGCAGGGTCGTTGGATATGATTAACAGGAGGCAATTTAATCCTGGGAAAATTGCCTGGCCGAGGGTGGGTAACAGAGCTGCCCAGATTAGAACAAAAGTGCTTGCAAGGCAACTTGCACCGGCCAGCAGCCAGAAATGCTGGTTGATTAGACAAGGTAGTCAGGCAATCACTCGCTGCTCGTCCAGCAGCTCGCTTGCATCATCTCAGCAGCCTGCCCTCCAGGTAGATTCATCAATTCAACATCTCCTTGCAATACGCAGCCACCTTGCTGAGTGGTGATGCAGCAATAAAGACAATCATCTGACGAATCAGCTAATAATTAGCGCCATTAAAAGTCACTTACATTGTGTGCTATTTCATATCAGCGCGATTTGTAATTGTCATATGTCATGCAGGACAAAGAGTCGATTTCCCCAGCAGAGGCAGGGTCAAGCGGAGAGGCCTCGTCTTCTCGACAAGCCTCCAACCAACAGGCTTCCACCTCAGGTTCTGCTGGCTCAGGTCCTGAGTATTGGCAGGTGAAATCACCTCTTACATTGTCCTGCTTCCAGGTCCCTTTCTGGTGTTATGAGCAAACAAGCTCCTCCACAGTGCATCACATCATCTCGCAAGTCTGAAGCAGGGTTCAAAATTCACTCCAGACGTAACCAAGCCTCGGTTCTAACTTCTGCCCATCCTGAGCTATACATTTCTAGCGCCAATCTGGAAAGGGTCTGCTAAGGGGCGCTCTGGAGCCCTTCTCTCTTGGCCTGTCTAATTTGAAAATCATCCATGTGTCGCCTTCAAGAGATGGCCACTCTCACTGACCTTCCCACGCCAGGATCTATTGGGTGTGCCTGAGGCGGATGAGCTGTTTGGGACGCGGGCTCGCAGCGCATCGGATGCGGGGGTGCTGCGCCGGAAGGGGCACCTGAAGGAGCAGGACCAGATGATAGAGTTCATGCTCAGAATGCATGAGACGCACACCAGCCTGGAGGTGATGCAGAAGATGGAGAAGTGGATCTCGGAACACCAGAAGGTGGGGCTCCTGCACGGCGGTTGCCTGAGTGGGAAGAGCAGTGACCTTGGATAGCAGCAGGCCCAGCCTTCCCAACCATTGCACCCTCCTCAGCAGTTCAAATGCACCGCTCTGTAAGAAGGACCTCGACCCCTCGTACCCCTGTCCTCCTCTTGCCTCCTTTCTCCCTTTTCACCCGACAAGTTCACACTACTAAACCCAGCAAATTTCCAGTCTTGCTGTTTTCAAATTGACCCCAGGCATCGCAGAAGGAAGAATGCTGGTTGATATTCTCATTTAGTTTTTGGGTCTCTCCATCCCAATCCAATGGACTGATCTTCCAGTGAGCCGTGATGCTTTCTCTTGCCACCTCATTCGACCCATAGTAAAGCTCATTCGGGAATTCGAAATGTCCTCCGTTCCTCCCCTTACAAGTGGAAAAAAGGAAATTTTGGCTAGGACCAGCCCTTTCTTTTGATCTGCAGGACCCCAGACGCAGCCGCTTACGGCGCATGGTGCCGGCAGTGGGTTCCTTCTTCACCCCCATCCGACTGGTGGATGCTTTCCTGGAGTATGATGAATTCTTTGCCCTGTCGCGCCGCCGCTACGTGCCACCCAATTTTGCCGAGCTGAGACATGTCCTCAACATCGCTCAGGTCCTCATTCTCAATTTCCCA
>QAXI01000419.1:1136958-1160268 GCA_004335615.1 Chloroidium sp. JM
GCCGCCCATTGAGGAGGCACCTGTGATTGTACACCAAATCGATCCAAAAATTGATTAGTGCAGAATTGCTAATGGCTTCCAGACTCGAATCTAGGTGGGATCAGGGGCACAAATGAGATGCTTTATGACCACAATACTTTCAATAACACCCAGGAGTGCCCACCTTGGACTGATTGGTCCTCCTCATCTCATCCAGCAGACCCTCCCGTGTGTCCTCATTCACCAGGCGGATCTTCTTGATCAGCGCCGTGTTCTTCTTGATGCCGCTGTCCAGCTTCTTCAACACCTCCTCACCTGCTCCACACGGGTCACATCAGGGTTAGCTTCTTTTCTCGTCGCTAAGAGGCCCCAGTCATGGCTATGATTCCTCCACAGGCTTCCTCGGCAAAGAATGGTCGCTTGGGAGAAGATTGGCTCTCGACCATCACTGTGGTGCACTATCAACATTTGGGACCCTTGCATTGGGATCCAAAAAGAGATCTTGCCAGAATTGGCTTGGAAATGAGATTTTGCCACTTCTCCAGCCAGCCTCCATGAACACTCACGTTAACCCAAAAAATTGATTACAAAACACAAAAGAAGAAGGGATAGTTGATGTAAGGCAGCAAAGAGGAAGGACAAAGGTGGGAGAGGACTGACCTGGCCTTTGCGGCTCAGTGTTCGCCTCCCTGAGAAGCCGCCTCTGGCGCAGGGTCTCACTGATCTCCCGCAGCTGTGTAGCAGCCACCTTCAAACACAGACATCTGTTATGAGGGGCTCGTGTGCACATGGTATAGCCATTTTCATTGGCGGAGTCAAATCTGGCCATGCGAGACACGACTGAAGGGGAGCCACAGTAACAGGTCCAGGACTAGTCGCAACATGCAATGTGGCTGTCATGGGTGACAGAGATGGAAGAGCAGCGATGCTGCTCACCTGTAGTGATACGACCAGCTCTGCGGCGTCGACCTGCTTGTCTCCATTTTCCTCGCCCTGTACAGACATCGTGATTGATGTCCTGTGGTGGTCGTCCTTTGCAGATGGCTTCCCCCTCAGAGGCCCGAAATCATCACGTTGGGTCAAAAATCATTTGCTCCTGTTGCTGCCAGTCCTCCAGCACGCCACTGCTCAAGCAAGGGAGCCCAAAATCATTAGGACCTTCGCACAGTCTATAGGTACAGTCTAATGATGAAGAGGAGTCCGGTTCTAAAAGGTATTCCAACAATAAGTCGGATAAACAAAAGAAAAGAGACCAAACCTTGGACTGAGCGGCCTCGTCCGGCATCAGACAGATCAGGACAGATCTTCCTCACATCTCCTTTTGCTTCGTGCTAACAATTTCATGAGCTTGAGCTCTTCGCTTCGTTTTATTCAAGAGAACTCCTCAAGGCCTTTATTCGAACAGCCTGGCGCTCGGACCGAGAGTATTTAAACAGAAGAGTGTGCCAAATATCCTGCCGTGCATAACCAGTGAGGCACTGGGCAGATTGGCCTGCCGCGACACGACCATCTCCGACGGCGAGGACGTGCAAAGTCGACCTCCTGGGAAGCGGGCAGAACGAGCTTGCAGTATTATTGAGGCTCACCTGAAGCGTGTTGGGCGTTTGAGAGGGCTGCAGATGAAGAGTCAAGCAGGCATTGAGTTGCTGCATTCTGGGGAAGCCGAGGACGGAATACAAACAATGGACTCAGGTAACATCCACAGTCAGCAGGATGTTTGGAAGGTCTGCCTTCATATTCCGACTAATTCATTGGCGGTTAAATTGTCATGACGCTATGCTGCGGTCTGCGTCCCTTCTAGGTAGTGCTCCAGACTAATCTGGAGAGGCTGTGCAAAGCAGTCTATTTGTGCAAGTGCCTGTAAATTTCCATCGCTATAGCATACCTGCTCTGCATGCTACAGCAACTGGCTGCAAGCAAAGCCTGTCGCCAAACGACTTACCAAGAATTTCGCAGCTATAGTCTTTGTCGACCCTGCAGGGCCGCCTGCCGATGCGGTGGTGGGAGGCCTGCCCAATGATGCGGCTGTCCAGGCAGAATACTGCTCTCCCACAGCAATTATTGCAGATCGGCAGAACATCATGAAAAGGGCACTCAGACCCTGCAATCGTGACTTCCAGCTCGTTCTCAGGTGTGACAAGCTGCTTCAAAGCGTCCAAAGTCAGGCGTTACTTGAAACTGGCCAAATCCTGCCCCTTGGTGTGATGTGTTCCTCTGTGTCATTGCCGTGCCAAATGTGCTAAGCCTCAAAAAGTCTTTGCACCTGTTGGCAGGATATGGCCAATCCATGTTGTGTCTCCATTTCGACTGTCCCTTTGCAGATTCTGGAGCCTGACATTTATCAAAGCAGAACCCCCCAAGAGGGGTAAGGGGAATATCACAAAGAAAGCTTGTCAACAATTTGCAGTGTTGTTACCTGTGCAGGCTACCGCAACAGAAGGCGGTCATGGACGCGCAAAAAACCACCCCAGGTACCGTCCACCTGGAGTTCTGACTCCCCTCAGCGTCTCATTTTAGAAGCAATCGTCAGCTCCGCATCATTGCGAATAAGATGTGAATCTGCTGGTTGCTGCAAATCTTGTACTGTACAAGCACAGGTGCTACCCAGAAAGATGCTCCCCTCGCCTGTCATTGTACTCTGACTTGGAGATTCTTGTGGATGCCAGAAGGGACACTTGGCAGATCCTGTTGAGCTCTGTTACCGCATTCAATCCTATGTTCTCCATGCCTCAGATAGGAAGAGGCCAACCTTGCATGTGTACAGAGCAAGCGATGGCTCCGATCCGTGACAGCGTGCCAGGTGGGGATGCAGAACAGCCTGCAGAGCCGATCAGTGACGCCCTGCCCACAGGTAATCACAAGCATCCTGCCAGATACTGCCTGTTCACTCAAACATGGCATGGACAGTCTCTTCCATTGGCAGATAATCCCTAATTGGGGCTCACCAGCAGTCCTACACATATCTTGATACACCTCCCGTATCGAGCAGAGTGGGTCGTTTACAAAAAGTCTGGGTCTTTTAAATAAATTCAGCAAATAATCTCCCTCTGAGTGTCCCCATATGTCTGCTGTTGCCTCTCGTCCTGGATCAGCACTGCTATAGACTCTGAATGAAGTGCCTCTCACCACAAAAGAATGGCACAGTCCCCATCTTCCACAAGAGATCGACAGCAGTAGTCACCTTGAGTGAATCCAGTACTCCTGCACAGTCGTACTGCAAGCCAGACCTCTGCTGCGCAAAGTTCCATGCACTGAGAGTCTGTTTTTATCTGCACGCGCAGAGGCTGAGCCACCCAGCGCCATGGAGGTGGAGGGCCAAGTAGAGCAGTGTCAGCTGTCAGCGGCGGAGCCGGAGCGGCAGGATGCTGGAGCTCAGAGCCCGGGGGATGCTCAGGGGGATGGAGAGGAGGAGGCTGCTGCTGATGCGCATTCATGGGCTGCAATGGCGACGGCAAGAGATGAGGCTTCCAGGTACAAAAGCAGAGCTTGCTGTTTGAGAGACAATTATACCTCTTGTGGTGAGGAGGGGGGTGGGGGTTGACATAATTTAGGAAGGCACTCTGAGCAACTTGAGCAACAGTTATTACCTCTGAAGAGGAGGCAAAAATGTGCCCTTGCTGGAAAGGTCGCCTGTGAAAGCAAAGCACATGGCCAATAGCTTGCGCCATACAAGCTGAGCTGCAAAGGCCTTCCACCTACAAGTCCCCATTGAGAGCCACATCGACGCCTCCTGCTTGACCTAAAACCCAAAGGGAGCATGCAAAGGCAAAGTTTCCATACAAAACGATAATCTAAACAAGCTTCACTGCACAGTATATACCATCAATTATGCCAGAAAATACATTACCTCGACAAGCAATAAGAAATCAGGGCACCTTGCAGGACACGGCAAGAAATGCGGGTGGCATCAATGGCAGCGTTGGGGCTGGACGTGCCCCTACAAGACCCGACCCCCCGGGGGTTCCGCTTGCACTGGATGAACATCCTGCCGCGGCCCATCCTGGCCATGTCCAGGCCTTCGCAGCAGCAAAGCGCTCAGGAGGTACAGCTCAATGCCTGGTTGAATTCAGAGTAAATTTACTGGCTTCGTAGCTTGATCCGCAGAGACAATGGGGCGCAGTTCATAGTCAATTGCATCCCTTCTGGTGCGGGTGTAGCTTCTACGCGCTCTCATACCCTAGCTGACGCCAGCAACAATGCAGGAGAAAGAGATGCCTGCCAGTCAGCAAGCAGACCTGGGAATGGATGGTACGGAGCTCCTCGAAGAGGACAGGGATGAAGGGGCTGAGGAGGCTGGTGCACAGCAGGAAGGTGGCACAGAGACACGGCAAACGCCTGGATTGGGGGGGATCGGAGGCCCGGCACGCAGCCCCCTGCAGCAGTCTGCTGGCTCCATGCATAGCATTTGCAAGTCCAATTTGAAGGGTGCGTCTTCCCTCAGCAAGTCAAAAGACCTGCCCACCCATAAAATTGCATGGACTCAAGATTTGAAAAGAGCCCCTTGTCTTCAATCTCCTTCATTTTTTGGGAGAAAAATGCGCCTAACAGGGTGAGTTCTGGGAGGTGCCTGTCGCGGGATGAGGTGGTCCCAGTTGCAGAGCTATGTGGGCCCTGCCATGTCTTGCTCTTGGCTGTCTTGCACTCACATCTCCGGAGTTTGACCTGTCCGCTCGGACGTCATTTACGTATCCTCCACCTCCACGACCGCAGCGTTCCAAGCCGTCCTGTCTGAATCTGGTTTTGACGAGACAAGCTGCATGCCGAGCAAGCCGATTCATACTCCCCACTTCTGCAGCTCCCTCGCCCCTTTCGTTCCACCAAGCTTGCAACAAGTCGAAATTTTTTACCCTGCCTGGTCCTCTCATGGAGCAGCTCCTCACATCTGGGTATTTGCAGGGACTCCTGGGGTTCGCAGCGCTACCCCAATGGAGGGCGTGCCCGAGCGTGCCTGGCGAAGCGCCACAAAGACGCCCTTCCCCGCCGCCCTCTCCGCTGCTGGTTCAGCTGCTACGCCTGCCGAGAGGACTGTCACCCCCGTGGAGGGGGTCCCAGAACGGGCGTGGCCACCGCCCAGCACGTGGACCACCGCCAGGCTCGGTGCTGCACGCAGGGTCGAAGCCGGCTGGTCTGCCTCACCCCTCCCCAGCGAGCAGGTGAACGGTATCCCTCGCCTTCTGACTGCAGAACTTGGACAGGAATTGCACCTTAGTGTGATAGATCAGAGACCACAGATCGAAAGCTGGTTGGATGGTGTTCAGGAGGTCCTGGGACTTCATGGATGAGAATCCTTCACATGTAAATCAGAGAGACTCAATTTATCAGAGAGACATCACAGATCAATGTCAGTGTTGCGCGTGGTATGTATAAAGGCAGAGTCACAGGCAATGCTTTGTCCTCATGTCCAGTGGATTCTCCATCGTTCCCCAGAGTTCTGGTGGTAGACGATTGACCGCATACCCAAGTCAGCTTGTGAATATAGGGGGAGGAACACAACTCTTGTGTGCAGCTGCAGGAGTACTGGCCCCATGGCTCCCCCCAGGTCGTCCGCGGGCGGAACACCGCCCCCTACGTCTCACCCATGCCGAATGTCTTCCGTCAGGGCCCTGGCATGGGTGCTGGCCCCAGTGGCCCACCGCCCACCCCCGGGGTCAGCTTGCCCGACAGCAGCGATGACGGGTACTTTGGCGATGAGGACATGGACTGCGATGTTGCCGACAGCCTTCAGCCGATGGCAGGCGAGTCAGCAAAACATGCATTGGCAAAGTATATAACAAGATGAAGGTTGACGTGATAGCGGGCATGGTATCATCCTGCCCTTTTAAAGGGCTAGTGTGTATGCTGTTGGTGATGCTCTGGTCTCAATTCAGCGCCAAGGAGGGCTACGGTACTCTCTGAGGATTCACTCTATGTCAAGATCGGGAATGGCATGATAGCAGAGGATATTGCGCCCGCTTTGACTTTGTCTCGGAAAGTTTCCGCCGAGGAGGTATTGAGGACATCGTGAATGCGCAGCCTCCACATCCTCTTCTTCCAACCAGTAGTTGCTGCAGAATCCCTTTAAATCAAAATCCGGAGTGTCCAGTCATTTCGCAAACCGGTTGTAATATGCCGCAGGAGAGGGGAGCACTGCCCTGCCGGCTGCATCCAGTTTGGCCGCCCGATCCCCCCTTCCCCAGACCGCTGACAGGCAGGAAGCTCAGGGGGCCAGCGCACACTCACCTGCGGCAAGCGAAGGCCAGCAGCAGAATCTACCCTCCCCTGCATCCACCCAAGGTGCCCAGAACTCTTGCAGTCCTCCTGACAACCGCCCAATCTTCCAGGACCTGTGGCTGATGCTACAGCCAGTTCTGCACGATCTTCCTTAAAATACCATTCTATATGTTTATCTTCCAGATGACCAGCTGTCTGGGCTGCCAAACCCAATCTTGCATGGTACCCTCCGACAAAGCAGAGACATTCCTCTCCAATTAACCCCGCAAAATGACCATTGAGCATGTTATTCCGACCCCGGTGCACAATATGACGTGGATATTGTGGGCATCCATGGGTGGCTGTTACCTGCGCTGATGTCTCCATGTCACTGGGATTCATTGCAAAATCTAGACCATCCAAAAGTTGATGTCATCGTCCATGCAGGTGATGCAGCAGTATTTGCCCAGGAGGATGCCCAAGAGGATGGCATGGACGTGGAAGACTCAGGTCCTCAGGAAGAGGGGGAGACCCGGGCTGCCCCTGCACAGGGCGCCGAGGGGAACAGGAAGCGGCCCCGGCCAACGGAGATCAACCAGAGGCTGAAGAAGATGTACCGCCAGCGGAAGAGCTTGGCAGGTGCGAATCTCCCAGCATGTGTGACGCTCTGAGGGCTCAGATGTTTTAAGATGGAAGGGAAAGAGGGGGGGTTAAGCATAAGCAGAACACTACAGCTTCTTATTGCTTTGAGGATTCAAGACCTGAGGCTGATCAATGAGGCATGCATCAAATTAACACCAGAGAGATTAGCTTGCCAATATTGGCAACTGCAAGATCACGGATGGAGACAACCCAGTAAGAAACACAGAAGACAGGGGACATCATGCAAAGATGATGAAGAAAAAAACAACTCAGATTAGCTCCCACTTTCAGGTTTCATGCTGAGAGACACACATTCGGTGCATCAGAGAAGGTTTTGGGTCTGGTGTCAAGTCAGGAGACATAGAAACACACTGCAGGTCAAGGGATGCAGTCGGATGATGGGCGGAGGAGGAGCACCAGGCAGAGGCATCGGCCCCTGGAGTGGTGGCGCCAAGAATCCAAAATCTACAAGCGGGAGTTCAGAAGTGAGAAGCTCCAATCTCACTACCATTGGTGTCTTGTTTTCTGCCTCAGCCATGCATTTGATAATCCTCAACAGACGTGAAATATTGTCCTAGGAGCATCAAAGATTTCGCTCCAGACTGCCAAGATGGACCATTTTCTTAAGTTTATATTTGCTTGCAGTAACCTGATACGCCTGTCCTCTTCACTGGCCGGTCCTGTACAGTCATGTCTGCCGAAAGTTTTCTGAACACAAGAGAATGCCTGTTTCTTGCAAGGCAAAGGTGCACACATATCCAGAGCACTGTTTGATAAGCGCTATTGACATTCAATGCAGGCCTGCCCACAGTGGATCACTTGACCACACATACACCAGATGGCATGTGGAAGACGGTCGGCAGGGACACCTACACTCGGAAGATACCAAACAAGAAAAGATGACATTGGAGAGGAGTACTATCTTCTGTCGTTCCTTGGGTGTGATCCAGGTTTCTAATGAGTATAATCACTTCGTAAAAAGCAAACTAGGAACAGGACAGATCTGTGCAATCACTGTGAAACGTCAACCCTTGCGGCTCTGAACCAATCTTGGGATGCTTTGCTTGCTTGCCAAACATGTGTCTGTAATACAAATCGATTCAATGGCATTGGACTGCCATTTCAGCTGGTCCTGATGGATGCTTTTCAGCGCTGAGGTGCGGGCGGCAAGTATCACCTCCTGTAATACATTACAGCCAGTTCAACTGCAGCACTCAGGAGTATACCACTTTCAACAACCTCAGACCGCCGTGCCACTTGGGCTAGGCTTCAAGAAACGTTGTACATTGTAGAATTCAAGGGTTGTCCCAACAAAGAAGGCAAGCTTTCATGCTATGCAAAGACAGCAATGCAAATGATGGAAGGTGTGATGCTGTGCTTGCAAGACAGCTTATACAACATGAATGAATCGTCTGACGGGTCAAGGGGACTTCACCTTCTGCGCTGGCGCAGGCAGGGCAGCAATCCGTTAGAGAGCCTGTTTGGCAGACTTTGCAGACTCGCCCATCCAAAACCTAAAGGAGTTTTCGTAATTCTCTACAGTCCTGACCAGCTGCGTATTGGTACTCTCCTTGTCAAAAAAGAGGTGTGGCCACACAGGATTTGCATCTGGTGAAGGGCCTCCACCACGCTGTCTATGGCAATCATAGGATGATTGCAGCAGAGCAGGCGCACAAAGTTGAGCAGGCCATAATCAAACAAGACAAACGGTGCCCCAGGCTGCAACAGCGTGGCGTCTTAATCCCTCAGCAGGCAAAGGGGTGTGGGGATTTAGTCCTCAAATGAGATGATTTATCTTCTATTTTTGGCAATCATAGGTTGGCAAAACTTTGTCTTCTTGTTTCAGCAAGAACGACTTTTAGATGACAGGGACTATGCCTACAAAACAAAAGGCGTGCGTTTGTCCTCTCAAGAATACACCCACCTCTAAATTTATGTATCACATGCAATGAGATGAGCATGAACCCAACCCATTTACATACCCAACAAACCACCTCAGCATTTGGGTAGGGAAATACCAGGCTCTGCAGCAGATCATATTCATGCTGGGTTGATACAGGATAAGCCCCCACCAGGTGTGGGTCTGCATAAATGAACACCTTGCGGTCGACTGTGGAGCACCTGCATGGCGGTGATTTCAAATAAAGGCCTGTTTGCAGCACAAGGCTCGATCATGCAATCGAGGGCGTGGTGGCAGCCTTATTTGTCAGTTTGTCAAACAGGCCACACCACCGCAGTCTGAGTCTCCTGGGAGGACATCGTCTTCGCACATCATCAACGTTTGAAGGTCCAGAGATCCCATGGAAAAGCAGTCTGTCCAATCAAATCCTCTTCCCTCAGACCCCTACCTGGGGCATTCGTTGACTGGCACTCTCAACTCGAAGGTGTCACTCAGGCTGACGTAAATGACAACCACTTCTGGCCTGCTGGCATGAATCACTGGGCAATCCTTTACAGAGCACCCACAGGCATCGCAGCACGGCAGGCGACCATTTTTCCTCGAGGAAGGCAGGTAGACCCTCCTTGAGAGAGGCAGCCTTCCTCCGCTCAGCCTCAAGGAACCCAGGTTTTTGCAGAGTGAAGAAACTCCTAGCTCCAAGGTTGTAGAAAGTCTCGTCCTGATTATTCACGGCATAGTGTCGACCCAAAGGTCTTGCTGACTCTGTGAATTCCTCTGTATACCGTGATTGCGCATGAGTTGCCTCAGATCTGATACTCTCCGCCTTTGGATCGTCCGCAAGATGGTCAGAGCAGCGACTAGGAACTATTGGCTAGTCAAGTGCCTTCTTTTGTGACCTTCTCGTAAGATCTACATTGTCTCGCCTTTTCGATGGCTTCAGCTTTCTGAATCGGACACCCATCCAGGGTCTGATATTGCAAAATGTGACTGACAATCTTTCATCCTTCATCCCGCCTTCTCACATTCACCAGGGTGTCCATGCAAAAGCATTCTGGGATCTGTGCCAGGCAGCAGACGCTACAAGCAGGTATGAATGACTGGGATGATGATTTTCCCAGCGCAAATACCCTGATCGAACTTGAAAACCAGGCAACGTCCAAACAATGCGACGCACAGGTGAGGTCTCTCTCAGATGTCTCCTGGAGATTAATTAAGCTGGCAAAAATCAATGCTCTCTTGATATGCAAACTTCATGTGACCGAAGATGAGAGAGAGCTCTGAAGACCGACATAAAATCCTTGCATCTTGTTGTCTACAACAGTGCTTAGCCGTACAGTTTCTCAATCATTCCTCAGCGTAGATCCACGGTGCGGAAGCGGTAGCAGGGCGGGAATGCGCCTCAACCAGCAGTGAAATGCACCAGGGCAGGCCAAGGTGAGCAATGGTCGAGTTGCATGCACACATGCTTTTCGAAAATGCAATCAGCAATGTTGAATTGAGAGTCATTAATAGAGTCTCCCGACGAATTAATGCAAGCATTCCTCAAACCTCCTGTGCAAGGGTGGTTATATGTTTAAAAGAAGTGAGGGTCACATATATTTGTGGCCCAGCCCTCTGCATTCAATTGAAATAATTCATACTTGGCAGCAGGGTGATTCTGAGGTTCTTGGAGAACGCAAGACATTCGACCTCTGATGTCAGAGCTACATTCATGGTGGCACGGCAGCCACAGGCAGCTGCAACGCCGCCTGGGGATCCCCGATTTGCCGACCAGAATCAGAGTTGCGACCACAGCATGTGGCCTCTAAAAGCGAAGGTAAAGCTAAGCCTGCGGCCAGCTCTCTCAGCGACATTTCCATTCTTTGGTGCTTATGTCTCTGTTGCTGAGAGGTGGCAACATGCAAAAAGGAAGCCACTCAATGCTTCTGTACTCAATGCTTGGCTGGGAATATTGATGCCCGTAGTAGACTACTTGCTTGCACTCATTGCAGGAGAAAGCTGTCCCTCAGGCACAGCTTCCAGAGCGTGCACGGCCGCCAGCGCCTCCCATAGTGGCACCCCAAAGGCTGCTCACCCATGAGGGCGCAGCAGCGACTTCCCTTCCCGCCGCTGGACCTCTCCACACTTCACCTCCAGTCCTCGACGCCAGGCTCGAGGCCCCTGGGCAAAGTCTCAACCCACACGGCTTCCCTGACCGCCTCCCGCCCCAGCAGCACAGCAGCGGCCCTCAGGTCAAAGCCACTGCTGCAAGCAATCCAGCTGCAAATAACCCAGCGCATGCCAGACATGGGTCAGAGGGTGGCCTTAGACGTGCTCCTGGGGGGTTGATGCCTCAAAGTGAGGCTGGGGGACCAGCCAGGCCTCCTCCTGGATTGCGTTGCAAGGCCACCGGCATCCCCGGGGGTGAGGGTAACAACAGCTGTTGTCAAGAGCAAGGCCAGCAGCATCTGCACACTCCAGCTTTGCCATGGCCAGCAGGAAACGATGCAGCAGCCCTCAGCAGCTCCATGTGGCCGAATAATTCAGCCTGGCCAGAAGACAACACAGAAGTTGCAAGCACCTCCACGTGGCCGATTGAAGCTGGGCCCATCGACACGGCCCAGCAATGTGTCGTGAAGGTAGAAGTCTCATGCCAGGCTGCAACGGGTTCTGCAGAGAATGCCAGGAGGGATGCCCCCACAAACCACCTGCCAAGCGGCAGCAGATTTGATCCGGCCAGGGCAGCATGCCCGACGGCTCAGGATAGCTGGCCAGGTGGCGAGTCATGGCCTGAGGAGGGGGATTGGCCGGAGGAGGCGCCGGGGGATGATTGGCCAGAAGACGGTCAAGGGCTCTGGGCAGGGCAGGTCTCGGGTCAGGAGCCCAAGAGGCGTAAGCTGGACGATTGCGCAGCACAGGAGTCTGGGGGAGTCGGTGGACAGGGAGGCAAGGGGCCTGGGTGTGCACCGGAAAGGCCGATTCCAGGGCCAGTGTTGGGTCAGGAAGGAAGGCCAGCTCTGGAGGGTATGTATGGCAACAGGGGTCATGGCCAGGATGGGCAAACGATGCCGGCTTGGAGGCCACAGATGGCAGCCCAGGGTTGGAGGGGTAGCTTGGAGGATGGGCCAGACAGAAGGCCTCCTTTCCAGCCTCCTGGCAAACCCCAGGCCAGCAGTTGGGAGACGGGCGGGGGATCCCACAGCAGGGGTCAGTCCAGCGCTGTGGGGAGCCGTGGGGCGAGCTCAGGCGGTTGGGGGCCCATGGGTCAGCAGGGGGGAGGGTGGGATAGCGACCCAGGCCCTGGAAGGGGTGCCAGATCAGGGGGTTACCCACCCCTACATGCGCAGCGGAACGGGCATGGAAGTGCAGACCAGCATGAGAGCTCGGGGCAGGGGGCACTTGGGCAGCATGGGTTCCAGCAGGGCAGGGGCCGGTCGAGCAACAGCATGCCCCCGGCAAATTTTGGTGGCAAGGGAGCGAGTCGGCCACCAGTGAGTGCTCCTGGCAGGCAGGCACCTGGCCGCGGAGCAGGCGAGGCCGGTGCGCCAAAGGAAGCACCAAAGGTGCAGTCCTCGTTCCGTCCTGAAATGGAATATGCCTCTGTTGTGGGCTTTGATGCTGTTCTGTCGCTGGCAATCTCTGCAAGGTGTCTTGTCCTCAGCACTTAAACAAGAGGGTCCGTCCAAAAATCAGGTGGTAGGTAGAAGGCATCTTTATCCCTCCCTCTCAGTTCGGGCACTGGGAAGCAGTGCAGGAGTATCACTGCTTTGAACTTGTAAACTCGGCCTGGAATTCCTGAGCCAGATTTGGTTGAGCTTGAAATGGCCGACAACACTCCCCAACGGTTTGGGCCTTGCCGACAAGGAGGAGACGAGCTGGACTTGTATTGCTTGCAGACAAGCAAACAAATTCTGAAGTGCCTCCACAGCAAAATTCCAGTGTTGGGTGTACCGCAGGACTCACGACCGCCGGTCCCCGGCACCGGAAAGAGGATGGTGCAGAGCGGCACGGTGCTGCTGGGCCCGTTGGGCAAGATCGACTTCCAGCTGCCCCAACATGATGCCATCAGGGCAGCCCTCTTGAGGTGTGTGTGGGCATGATTGCAATCTCCTGAATCCTCAGAGGCATGCCTTATGTGCTCTCAGCCGGACGGAGAATAGACTGCTGAAGCGATGGCGGTGATCAGAGTCAAAACTTCCGGGTGCAATCCCACAATGGTAGCAGTGCAAAGGGCGACTCACAGGGACATCAGTCCCCATTGAGAGTGTGATCAAGGGGCAGAAGGAGCATCATAGAGTCTTCTCCAAATATCACTTCCTTTCCATCTCAAGTAAGACTTCACCATTACGGCATTTGTTTGGAAAAGGTGTGTGGAAGCGCAGGCTGCCCAATGTGGACCTGGTCCCTGGCGAGAGGGGGATGGTGTGGCGCACCACGATGCGGGGCCACGACGCCGTGATGGAGGCGCTGGAGCGTGTGCCAGGGCTGGATGTGCGCGTGGAAGGGCTGCATGCCGTCCCCAGGTCCATCCTGCAGGTGATACAATTGCTGGCCGGTAGACAAGACAAACCATCAGTGCTCAGCGGACTGTGAACAATGGACATGCATGCGGAAGCCCTTCAAGCTTCTTACCCCCCCCCCCCTCCGACTGCAATATTAAAGCCTTCTCTATTTCCTTGCTTGCTGCGATACTGGACATGCGCAAGGACTTCATGCCAACAATTCTGACGCAGGAGGTGGCAAAGAGGCCTGACGAGAGTGAGAAGTATGACGCCATCCCCCAGAACGTGCGCGACAACCTGATGGAGTTCCAGAGGATCGGTGTCAAGTTTGCCCTCAGCAGAGGCACCAGGTAGGGCTGATGCTTGCATAGGGTGTTGGAAATGCCTGTTGTCGCCGCCTCTCATGTTGAGCTGTACAGAAAAGGATATGCAGTCTCATCAATGCTGCTCCCGTCATATCAGCCAAACCTGGTGCTGAGTAATAAGTCTCTGCCAGGGGGAGACGCCGGATTGCTACACAACTTCTCTTTGCTACAATGTATTAGCAGCAACCCGCATGTCTGTGATGGATGTCTTATACTGACTATTTTGCTGATTGCAGGACCCTGATTGGAGATGAGATGGGACTAGGTATGCCACATATCACCTTCGCAGCAGCTGGAGATATCTGGCTGCACACCTATCTCCTGCCCTGTTTCAGATCACTGCCAATATCCTGCTTCATTCTGGGAGGAGAGACAGGCGAACATCCTTCTTGTGATGGTCTATTTAAAGCAGACATCCGCTGCAGCCATCCAAGAGGTCCTGATATCACAGGCTTGGTTTCCAGCATGCAGGGAAGACAGAGCAGGTCCCAGCCATAAAACAATGTCCGGGTGTCTGTTGCACAGCGCTGCATGTCCCGCCCATCCCCGCGATCTACTTTTCAAACTCCTGTTCTCGGGTGCAGGGAAGACGGTGCAGGCTGTGGCCCTGCTGGCTGCCCACCGTGAAAGGTGGCCGGCCCTCATCGTGACCCCGGCCTCCCTCAGAGGTGCGCCTTACCAAACCAAGGCCCTGCCGCTGCTTGCTTTCCAATTGCAACAGTGACATGATGGAAGGCGTCTACGAATGATCCCAGCCATACGGATAGACTGAACTTGAGTGTCCGCCTACAGATAGACCCGGCAACCAAGGAACAAGCACAGGGTGGACTCAGCCGCCCCTCCGCCCCCCAAAAATGTATATAACAATGCAGAAAGACACATTTGCCTGGAAATGGTGTCAAATTGCATCGCCAGGTTGCGACCATGGCAGGTTTGCAAGTAGCTGAGCATGAAGAGGGGCAAGCTGCTCGGCACACTAGGCCATAAGGCATAGACTCGGTCAAGCCCACGGTGGAGCAAAGGTCTTTCGCTTGGCAACGTGATTTTGAGAAGGTTCCAAAGCTACTCACTGTTTTCACAGACACACAGCACAGACTACACACCACTCTTCAAATGCTCAGGCCTGCTGCAGAGCAGTGGGCCGACGCGCTGCACTCCTGGCTGGGCGTCCTGGGCAAGAGCGTGCTCATCGTCAACAATGGCAAGGATGCGGACCTGGCCAAGCACATCTTCGGCGGCAACGGCAAGGCCAGCCGGGACTTTCTGATCGTCTCCTACTCCCTGGTGGGCCGCATCAAGGAGGATGCCGTGCGTCAGGGCTTCAAGATCGTGGTGAGGCCCTCCCTTTCTGTCTGCCTGGGCAGACAAAGGCCTTTGCTGCTGCTGTGCCCCTTCACCCGCCTGTGTTGCCGCTGTTTCTCACTCTTCACCTGTGCAGCCACTTGTGTGCCCTGGCCTTGAAGTGGGACTCCTTCCAGGATGCCTGAGGGTGGCAATGGGTTCATAGAGCCAGCAGGACTGGAAAATTGAGTGGGGAGGGGAATGCCAATCTTTAGAAAGCGGTCAGTGAGGGAGCATGATAGACGGCTGGTATGTGCAGGTCTTGGATGAGTGCCATTCCATAAAAGATTCCAAGGTGAGCCTCCCACCCCCGCCATACCATGCTCCAAACATCCAACCTTGATTGCACCAAATTCTCTCGGGAGAAATTTGGGTTAGTCTGTGGACGGGTTTGGGATGGGATGGGGAGGGAGCGGTAACAGTGTGTTTGGGTTTGGGTGGGGACTGTGCAGGAACGATCGCCCTTACACTTCTCTGGGGCTTTCCTTCGACAGAGTTAGGGGGAAGGCCCTATTCTTTTCAGATACAGTTTGTGGGGAAGATGGAGGGGAGGGGCAATCACAAAGGCTCTCCCACTGAGCCGTGGAAAACTTGCCCGACACCCTTGTCTCGCATCTGCAGACGCAGCGCACGAAGGACCTGCTGCCGCTGGTGAAGGCTGCCCAACACGCCATCCTGCTCTCCGGCACGCCCATGATCTCGCGCCCCAAGGAGATGTGGACCCAGCTGGACGCCCTGGTGCCCGGGGCCAAGCTGCGCATGAACGCCTTCGGGGAGCGCTACTGCCTCAGCAGCAACCCCAAGGCCTACAGCAAGTACGACGGTGGGCAGCTCCGCCTCTTCCGTCTTGTCCCTCCTCTCTTCTCTCTTAAATTGCCCTTCTGTTCTGTATCGAAGGGATGAACATGGCCGAAGTCGTATGATTTTCCCCTTTTCCCCTCCTCCTCTCCTGCGCCTCCAAGCCCATCTTGACTCCCTCTGCAAACTCATCTGCAATTTCATCCGTAAGGCAGCAGTGGCCCATAGCTGCGTTGTCAGCAAGCTTGAGTATTGTCTTCCCCATGGCTCAGTGTCTGGAAAAGTAGAGGTTGGCAAGAGCTGCGTATTGGCCTTCATAACACAGGTCGTTTGGAGTACATGCCTCAAGCCACCCCTGCAGAACAGGCCAAAGCTCCGCGCAGCCTCAGCTACTGCTGAACCCAGCCCTAGGCCTGCTGTGATGCACTCTTTTGCACTGCAGGCTCCATCAACCACCAGGAGCTGCACCAGCTGCTCACCAGCACGGTCATGATCCGGAGGCTGAAGAAGGACGTGCTCACACAGCTTCCAGCCAAGCGCCGACAGCAGGTAAGCCCCCTACTCCCCCCCTCCCCCCTTCTACCTTCCACCTTCCTAAGAGCCTCATTAGCGGTGTAGAGCATCCAAGGCCGGCAAATTCTCTCTGCCTATATGTGATTCATGTTATCCCTTGGTGCCATACTCGATGCCACAGATTTGGCGCATTATTTATATATATATCTATACTTCATTTATGCAGGGTGCTTGAAGAGGTTGCAGGTGGTGTTAGAGGCCAGCAAGGGCCTTGACTTCCACTCCATCATGCGTGCAGGTCTTCCTGAAAGTACAGCCCAAGGAGCAGCAGAGGCTGGCCAAGCAATCAGCCGCCATGGAAGCTGTGCGGAAGCTGCTGACGGCCGCGGAGGAGGGCGGGGGCAAGGGCATGGGGCAGCGCTCGGATGTGATGCAGCTGTACAACATCACTGCCGAGGTCAAGGTGAGGCCTGTTGATGATGCGTGCAATATGAAGCATGCCGCAAAAGCATTCATTTGATCGCTAGGGCCAGACATTCCTTGTGGCTTGCCTACATGGCCTTGATAGCACTGAAGGGCATTGCTAGGACGTGATAGATGGACCCCACCAGCCTCGAATATGCAAAATTTGGGTGAGCTTGGAGAGTCCTGTGCTGGCTGTGTGCCTTTGCAATTCAAGTGCAGTCTTTACAGAGCTGTGCTCCCGGCAGCAGGAGGAAACTGCAGATTATGCTTGCAATTGATATGGACCTGGTGGCTCCCAAAGAGAAGGGGCGTGTTTGGGCACCCCCTTGGGCATCAGGAGTCAGTATGTAGACTCAACTATGCACCGCTGAACCATCACCTCGGCAGAATTTGGAGTTTGCAGAACAACACACATTGATGCATGACAAAGTCTTTGCGGAAAATGACGGAGGTTGGTTGATATGCGGCCCTTGTATGCAGGTCAAGGCGGTGCAGGAATACCTGGAGGATCTCCTGGACCAGGACCAGAAGTTCCTGGTCTTCTACCACCACAGGGTCATGGGGGAGGGCTTGCAGGAGGTGCTCAATAAGTGAGTCCATACTGTAGCCAACAAGACAGTCACACCACTTTCGAGAGCCTTAGTTTAAAAGATCTCGGCTGCTGAACCTTGGTGTAAAAAAGATAATCCCGTTTTGCTAGTCTGTCTGCCAACTTTGGGAGCGATCCCTCACAGTGGATGGGTGAAAGGTATGGGGCGAAGGAAGGAGCAGAGATCTGCTGAAGCAGCAGTGACAATGGGACCTGAATTGACATGTACCCGCGTCAGACTGGACCATCTCGATGGAGGAGCTGGGAAGAGGCGTCATTGCAAGATCTTAGAGTCAATGTCTTCCAGATCATGTCATGACTCTGGACTTTCGGAATGTTTCAACCCCTGTCGTGGCTGCAGGAAGAGGGTGAAGCACATCTTCATCGACGGCTCTGTGCCGGGATCCAAGCGCCAGGACCTGGTCAACAGCTTCCAGCAGGACGCCAGGGTGCGGGCTGCGGTGCTCTCCATCAATGCCGCAGGGGTGGGACTCACCCTCACGGTCAGGGCTCCCCCTCCCCCCCTCCCCCCATTCTTCCCTGTTGAACCCCCCTGCCAGCTTCCCAGAAGAGGAGGCCGCTGTGTGAACAGCGAATCCCTGTGGTCTCAGCTGGATCAGCGTCTGTCTCGACGTCGAAAAGGAGCTCTCTGCTCATTGGCAGATGATCCCTCATCAAGGATGGCCGCTGTAGAGCCCGAGACATCATGACAAGTGAAAGGATCAGCAGTTTGCCTCGAGAAATGTTGTGGCTATGCAGTCTGCCTCCATTGTGGTCTTTGCCGAGCTGGCTTGGTCACCAGCAGACATCTTCCAGGTGGGACTTTGTCCACCTGCAATCACGGTCCCAGATCTCACAATCCCACGTCAAGGGCTTACATGTTTGAAGGACAGCAGTGTGCCATGGAAAGCTGAAAAGGAGCTGGCATATTCACGGTTGGCGCTATGACGCTTGGTGTGTCTGCATCCAGCATCAGTGCATGTGGTTTCTCCAGATTGCAGCACCTGATGGGGGAGTGCTTCAGCGGGTGGTTAAACTTCTTATACAACGGTGTGCAAGCTCGGAACTAGCTCCCAGCTGAGTGCACTTGTGACCCCTTGATTGCAGGCAGAAGACAGGAGCCACAGGATTGGACAGGCCTCCTCTGTCAATATCTACTTCTTGCACGTGAAGCAGTCTGCTGACGACCTGATGTGGAGCCTTATCCAGCACAAACTGGAGAGTGTGGGCCAGGTTTGATTTGCCACCTCCACTTCTGCCGCCTCCATTGGCCCCCTTAATTCCCTCTGAGGATGGTGTTTGCTGCTCACAGGCAGGCCTGTGGAACAAGTTTCCAGAGATTGGCACACGCAAAGTCTGCTTGTGGCTTGGTGACTGAAAATCAGTCAGTAGTTCTGGCCATAGCCATTTACAAAGGGAGCAGATGGAGGCTGCCTAAGGGAAGTGTGAACGAAGACGGAGCCATCAAGGCTGTCTCAAGGCGGAGTGGCGAAGATCATGCTCTGGCAAGACCGTCCCACAACAGCATTCTCTTGCCCTTTCCACCTTGAGACAGCCTCCAATGGCAGTCATCGATGATGTGCCAAGTATTCAATGCCACACCCTGTTCGTATCACAAACACTGTCAGCTGGGTCAAGTCAAAGATGGTCCATGCCACCCCTGCAGCTTCAGTTCCTTTGTGAACCGAAATTCACAAAAAGCAAAGGCTAAAAAGCAATGTCTGCTTTGCAGGCCATCAACGGCTGCAAGGACAACTTCAACCTGACTCAGGCGCCATCCAACTTGCGTGAAGCCAACCAGGGCAACCTGGAGGGTTTCCTGCAGCCCACACAGGTGCCAAGCATCGAAATGGGCAGGATTGAGGGAGCTGCAAGGAGCCATGCTGGTCAGCAGCAGCAGCAGCAGCAGCCAATGATCCCCCACCGCCAGCAGCCCAAACAGTCCAGCTTACAGTCTTTCTTTAGAGATTGAGGGGGAAGGTTTCGGTGCTTCAGTGGTACTTGAGGCACAAGTGTGCTGTGCCCTGCAAATGGCAGATAGCACTCTGCTAGTATCAATAGAGTGCTCGATCGAATCTAGGCCTAGATATTGCGTCGTTTGACGGGCTCAAAGTGCACCAAGATATCGCGCAATAATGGCTTCAAACTGCCATATTGATTGCCTTCAAATTTCGAATAGACGAAGCATGCGTTCTGGAACTCGAATGCGCGATATCGATCTGTTGATGAGACTATTCGAATATCGGCTTGCCCGAAGAATTCCCTGGAAGGACCAAAATTCGATTTTTATTTTCACCTGATTCTCTTCGAAGTCAGTGTTTGTTTGTCAGGTGTCTTGTGAAAATGACAAGAGCCATCACCCCAAAATGTCGTGATGAGACAACCTACAGATTACCAAGCCTTCTCTGCCAGCGCGCAACAAAAGGGGTCAGTTCCTCATTACAGTTCCATGCGCATCTGATGATCGTGATAGATGCATAGATGGAAGGCAATTCTTGCGCAACAGGGGGCTTGCTCCCCTCACAGTCGGCCACGTCCCTCCCTTCCCGTCTTGCATTTCAAAAGGCGTCGGCTTCACTCCAATGCAGCGCAGTGAGCTCGATGTGGTCCCCTCTGTTCACCTCTGCTTCAAAGGTAGCGCTCAGCTTCAAAAGCATGCGTCCGAAAATTCATGTACGTCGACTGGTGTCTGGACAAACATTATCGAGTGACGACTTGCTGCTGAGCCACTTTGTTGTCTGTCAGGCCAGCGAGGATGCCGGTAGCATTGCAAGGGCAGCTGAGAGGTGCTGAGGCAGCAGTGGCTTGCAGACCCCTGGTAGCCCGGCTCATAAAGGAGAAATGTAGCAATAGAGGCATGTACACAGACCATGATAATAGCCCTGTCCCAACGATAAGGCCGGATCATTTCTTTGTGCCATGCATTTCTGATAGCAGCCCTGACTGCTTGGGCAGAGGATTGGTAGCTTTTTAAGGCCCACTGTTGGCCTAGACATCCCAATTTTGGTTTTGATGTGAGTCTGCAAAAAGTTGAAAGGGAAGACACAAGGTTGAAGCTTTGAAATTAGCAATCCTGCAGTTCTAGCACTCCAAAAACACCTGCGTGTTTTCACGCATGGCCGTCATGGCCAAGCATTGATTGTTGCTACAAATCTTTGCAGTTCACAGCACCCCTGATTCATCCCTGGGATGTTGAAGCGCTAGCTTTAGAGGGAAAGCCTTGTTGTGCACTTTGCATAGCAGACGGCTCCACCCACCGATCAAGTTTAGATCACCATTCTATGACTATTCCCTAGTGACGGATCTTTCTGTGGACCCCAGTGGTGCCAGTGCGTGGAGGGATTGCGAGCAACCTCGATACGTGCAAGTGTAGGCCCGGGCGTCTTGTTTATAGCTGTTCAAGCCACCTTGGGTTGGGGTTGGTTTCTGCACTCTCATTGCCAGGCCCCTTCTCCGTTGGGAGGCTCTGGTATACAGCACAGTGCAGTAGGAGTCTCCTCTGTACTGCAAAATCACCATTCAGTTGTCATAATTGCTGTTTTAAAATTCCTTGTCTACTGTCGTTAGAGTGTCAATGCTTTGCTGTTTTAGTCTAGTAGACGATTCAGCCATGTCTGAAGATAAAATGCACAGTATCATGCGCTCAGAATGCCTGGCATAACTGATGGCACCCGGCAGCGATTTCACCGCTGCTCGCTTATTTAGCCACAAGAAGCTGTTGCTTTCAACAGATGCATTTAGGTTGTGTATGATCGAGCTCGGCAAAAGTTCAAGGCCATTCAGGATGAAGGAAGGCATGTTACCAAAGACTGCTAGCGCCATGCCTTGTAGTTTCAAGCGTTTAGTTGCCATGCCATGCATTAGGTGTTGTAATTTGTTCTCGCTACTGGTCCTCAAGATCTACCAATGCTTGGCAACTACTACTTTGGTGTGAGCATGAGGACTTGGCTGGAAGTGAGGCGCTATGATACATTACTCACAGAAATGGTGCACCACATTGTATCAATGATTCTACTCTCCCCTTCATATCTCTCACTTCCAGACACTCATGGCCGCATGTTCTTCAGTCAGACTTCTACCCCTTATCAAGGCTTTGAGGTAATTTGGATGGCTAATATTACCGGAAATGATCCACTTATGGCGGTCCTACCAAGTCCCCACCCTGTCAAGCATCAGTTGTCAAGCAAGAAAACAAATGAAACGACGAGTTGAAAAGACACTTCAAATGCTTTGTTGATATCATCCATCCTATTTTCAACAACTTTAATGTCGTTGAGGAGGCAGGATGCCAGCGATGATGACAATCAGTCTGGACAAGAGGAGGAATTCTTCACAGACAGTGACTCTTCAATAGCAGGAGATGAAGGTATTGTAATGATATCGCCATCAAACATCGCTTAATCCAATCCCTGCTTTGGCGCAGAAGCCCACATGCGCACAGTCTCTTGTTGCAACTTGTAGACAACGCCACTTCTCAACAATACATCCTGATAATGGGTATACCAATTCAAATTCTAAACAAGGGTCAATAAAGATAGTACTTTTGACTGGGCGTGGGATTGCCTTGGATCACTTGAAATGCCACGAATGAAGCTCATCCACAACATTCATCACTTGGGGGACATTTGAGAAGTGTGTCATTCGCGATTGGGTTGAAAAGCAAATTCGACTCTTCCCAGACATCACAACCGGCCGAAGCGACCTTCTGAGGTGTGGATCACTGGTGGCTCAGATGCCTGTATTTCATGCCCAAATAGGCTTTGACTGTATATCCAAAGTCAGAAGAACAGTGCATAGATTCTGTATCGTTGCTGCAGCGCCAGCTGGAGAAGCCTCTCGAGACAGGGAGGCTGCTGAGGCAGAGCTCACGGCTGCCACAGAGCGATTAGAGGTGCATGATGCAGAGGGGGAGGAGGATGGGCAGGCTTCAGGTGCGGTCTTGCACCCTGTGGGGTCCCTACTGCCTTTTGGAGGTGTAGCAAGCACCCTCAAAGAGGTTCTTTGACATTGAGCATGGGGGAAATGGGTCATCACCACACTTACTTGATGATCAGAGCTGGCGAAACTCTATAATGAAAGTCCTGTGTACTTCCAATTGACAATCCACCCTTTAAGGCCCAAAGCCAAGCTCATCTCTGCTGTGATGCTGAAAGCATCCCCAAGCCATCCCGTCATGACCGTCACCAGCAGCAACCGTCTGATTGATTCCTAATTTGCTGCAGGCTCTGACAATGATGGTGTCATAGACGATAGCAATGCGGTGGACCTGGACAGCGAGTCGGGCTCTGTGACGCCCTCGGAGGTGTCCTCCGACCCGATCTCGCAAGAGGCAGAGGAGGGGCCTGATCTGATCTCTGGGGGGGACGGCTCTGGCGATGGATCAAGCCAGTCTGCTGGTTCTGAGGTGACTTCTCTGGCGCAGCAACTTTGATTTTTTTGCTGTTGCTTGGGGCCTGAAAATGTGGAGATTGTTCATGGAACCACTGCTCCAGTACATTAGATGGTCCAAACAGATTAAAGCAAGGGGAAGGGAAGCGGAACATTCCGCAAGATATCGCTTTCCTGCAGTTTAATTCTTTTGCTTTTTGTACTGTGGACAAGCAGTTGAAGAAGGGATGGCGGTGTGTGCATTCGAAAGAAATGCGACGGGGAGATGCAAATCTCCCTGCTTATTTCCCCCCCCCCCCTCTCCCCCACCAAGCAACGTGGTGGATCGCGCATTGACGCAAATGCAAGGTTGAATTTTCAAAGCAGGTGGACATTACAGCCATTGGGGAGGATCTGGAGGCCTCCCCTGCTGTGGTGGACAAGAGCGAGAAGAAGCCATACGAGGTGCCCACCGGCAAGTTCTGGCTGCATGATGACCGAACAGATGACGATGCAAACAAGAGGTGCAGGCTTCTCATCGTTTGGCAATTCATCCCTGTTTTGAATTCTGCATGCTGCTCACTTTTGGTCTCAAATCATACATTTGCAGTCCCAAAGGGCCTTGCAATGTGTATATTGTCAACAGCAGATGGCAAAGCACTTTGTGCTAGGACCCCCCCC
>QAXI01000419.1:1160899-1201009 GCA_004335615.1 Chloroidium sp. JM
CCCCCACCCCCACCTCCACCTCCACCCCACTCCCTGGGTGTAGCCGGGAGATGACATGGCATCCTGCGCACATATGGCACCTGATTTTCAGGAAGATTGTGCCAACAAATCTTAATTTGGCTGTGGTGAGGTCTGCAGGCGACCCACTGGCAAGCACAAGCTCTGGGGAGAGGATGATGACTCGCCCTGGGTGCATGACAAATTTGACTTGCCGCCTGAGGAAGACGACTACAGGGTAGGGCTGCTTCTTTGAGTTCGTATCAAAGCCCGCTTCTTAAAGCAATTTCTTGCATCGGATACAGTCTACATTGTGGGTTAGACATGAGCCAATTTTCCACAATTTGTAAGCCCAGTGTTCTTCCAATAAGTTACGCTTAGCAGTCAAGCACGCTTCCAACTAGGACTGCCATCTCCCTGAATTGCTGCTGATTCTCTTCTCAGCTCAGGCATGCTCACTTTTTCTGGCCACTGCCTCTGACTTTAAGGTACTGCTGACAATAGAGCGCTACCTTATGGCAATCTTGCTGGCAGGGATTCCTCGGAAGCCAAAGAAGAGGAAGGGGGCGTGACAGAGGCAGTGAGGGTGGTGGCAGTCAACGTGGGGGATATCAGGGTACCTATGAGGGATATGGCAGTGAGGGCAGGGGGTCCGGCAGTGGCGGCAGGGGGTACGGCGGTGGTGCAGGGTATGGTGGTGACAACTTTGGCCGGAGAGGGGGACACCATAACGCTGAGGGCAGCGGTCAAGGTTACAACAGCTACGGGCAGGTCCACTATGCAAGCAATAAGCAGCAGGGAGGCAGCTATGACTACAAACAACAAGAGGTATTTGCCTTTCTGTGAGAATGTTGACTAGTTGTATATTCATACATTATATAAGCATGGCCTTTGAGCAAAGGTGTTGAAATTTGCGGGACATCAAGCGAGTTGCTTGATGTTGGTCACTGACGTTCCAGCTGCTGCGCCAGAAACATCGTGGAGGCTGTGTGAGCCAGGGGGGAGAGAAACATAATCAGCAAGAAGTAAAGGTTGCTGGAATGTGCTATCTGGGCTTTCATAGGGGGAGATGGAAAGGGAAAGGAGGTCGATAAGCTACCCCAGCATCTGAGCAATTTGCAAGTGCCAGCATTTGACCAGCTGACAAGGAAATTTATGCCAATGCTCCCATGTTATCAGGCAGGAGTCCATATCAGTTGCCTTACGCAGCTGAGATCAATCTCTGTGCAGCACAATGCCAATGGCTATGGCTACTCTAGAGGAGGGCGTGGCGGGGGCTATGGTGCACATGGACGAAACAAGTGCGCTTCTGAAATGCCTTCCATGTAAATTGCTTTTGCAGACATTAGGAGATGTAAGCTTTGCAATTGACACTGTACATGCTTTATCACATAGCAACCGCTATCTATGTCTGCAGCTACGCCATGCAGCCGCCTCCTGGCTACGGCGGCCCTCCGCCTGGTTATGAGCAGCATGCTGCTAGGAATACTCCAGCCCAAGGTTGGTTCCATCTCAATAGAGCAATCGTGGATTGCTGATGATGGCCTCAAATTTTGCTTTATCACCCCCTTCCCCCTCACCTTACTCGACAATGGCCCCCCATGCCCTCTCGTACTGTCTTCCAATGAGGGCTCCAAAAAGCCAAAAAGGCTCCTCACATGCTATGAGAAATGCTTGAAATTGCAAGTCTGGCAGATGCGAGGAATGACATCAACAACCAGCCTTAAGCACCTGCAATTGGCTAGCTGGTTTTATTCTCCACACATTAGCGATTCTCCTCGTTGCTGAGCACTTCAACATGCTTGTTCTCTTCCAAGCCTTTCTGGTGCAAAGCTCTCTGGACAATGCCCTTGGTCCTTTCTGTGCAGGCTCCAGGCCATCCACTCCAGCACAAGGGTGGCCCAGTCTGCCCAGACCGCAACCCAAGCCTCGGCAAGCTCAAGCCAACCCCACCCCTCCCGTTGCCGGGGACTGGGGAGCAGTGGACCCGTCCGCGGCCCCCAAAACCTCACAAGCCCATGATGGTGACTGGGGAGCTGTTGCAGCTGACGGGTGGGATTCCATAGACCCCCCAGCATCAAGGTGAGAGCCCATGCTATAGCATCCCAAGGGAAGCGCGGCCTTCAGACACTAAGCATGCCCACGAATCGAAGTTTTTTCTTGGGCTTGAACGCGGTCTGCTTGCCACATAATGTCGACTGCCTTTCGACTTCCCTGTATGCCATGCTGTGTTGCAATCCAGTTCCGCTCAAGAATCCTTCTGTTCATAGGCAGCTTGAGGTCGAAACTGAGTGGAAA
This sequence comes from Chloroidium sp. JM, assembly GCA_004335615.1. Lineage (NCBI taxonomy): Eukaryota > Viridiplantae > Chlorophyta > Trebouxiophyceae > Watanabeales > Watanabeaceae > Chloroidium > Chloroidium sp. JM. Next base: position 1,163,195 of record QAXI01000419.1, read on the forward strand.
ATCCTAGTATCCCACCTGTTCTCTTCCTAACGACATGTTCAGAAACCTCTCATGGATGTCTGCTGAGTGTCAACAATCTTTTTGGTGGAGAGCAAGAAATCTTTGAAGAGCACTGCACAGAATACGGCTGCATGCCTCTCTACCTCAACTACCTCAAGCCAGCAAGCAGGGCAAGAAACTTGCCTGTTGAAGACCTGTTGCATCTGTCTGAGCAACAGCGATGCTTGATTTGTGTCAGTCCGCCAAACGGTCATCTGTTTCCCATAATAGAGAATTTGGGTTCTGCATGCATAATACAATACCCGCCCTGATAAGCATTTGTCTGCAGCGGCAACAGGAACAGGAAGGGATCTGCCAGCCAGGCCCACACCAAAGCGGAGCCAGGGAATTGGGGGGCGGTGGACGTACCTGCAGCCCAATACACGGCAGCCGCGCCCTCTACTGCCCACACCTCCGCCCCCAAGGATATAAAGCCGGGAGACTGGGGGGCTGTGGAAGAGGAAGTCCTCAGCCAGGCCCAGCCCTCTCGCGTGCAGCCCGGCCCCCAGTCCTACCGGCCCCAATCCCAGGAGCCGCACCCCTCCCCGCAGCAGCAACCCCCTCGGCACGGCAACGGCGTCTCGACGGTCGCGACCGGGGACTGGGGTGCGCTCGACGAGAGCGGGGTGCAGAGTCGGGGGCCAGGGGTGCAACCTGCCGCGTATCAGGCTGGGAAGGAGGACAGAGGGTGGGGTCAGGGTGGTGGGCAGGTTCCGAAAACCGAGGAGGCTTCGGGGGGCTGGGGTGCGCCAGACACGGCAGAGACCCTTCCGACCCGTGCTGCAACGACGGCGGAGTGGGTCCCTCGGCCCACGGAGGAGCCTTCCCAGGGGTGGAACGCAAACCCCCAACCACAGCAGCAGGTGTGGTTTTGACTTCAACATCTAGCCCTGTGCTCCTATCTCTCAGTCCATAAATTCATGTGTCTGAGCTTGTCAGGAGGAAATTTTGCATCACCCTTTAATTGACTGGATGGTGTTAAAAGCTTTGCATTATCCTTGGTCTCAACGCACATGCTACAGGTTTTACATTTTTGAGGCTGAATCTTTGATTGTCAGTGAATGCAGTGCTCAGGCAAATTATGCCACTGAATTTCCATACTGGGAAGAAGGCCTTGTCCCGCCTGGATCCTGCATGCGAACAATGCACATTGTTTCATGGATGGTATTGCATGGAAGAGGACTCGATGACTTGTAATCTTCAGGCTCCAGCAAAACCTGTAGCCAGCGGAGACTGGGGGGCACTGGATGACTCAGGGGAGCATCAGAGGGCAGGAAATGGCACAGCCGCTCCAACCCCCATAGCTTTTGGGAGCTGGGGTGATGATGCCGGTGAGGGTCTGGCATCCTGCAAGTACTGGCCAAGCTTTGAGCACAATATGAAGCAGATCTCCAAACTGGCGCGCAGATGTCAGCATGCAGTTGTAGTCCCTGTTCATGTGTATTTTTTCTCTTCTCTGCCGAAGGCACAGCTTTGCGCGAGGCACAGCATATCCACTCGAGCAAAGATTGGATTCCGTGTGCATTTTTATGGGTTTAAATGGATATGGAGCAAGAACCCTCCAAAAATACAACGAGGCGTTCTTCAACAAAGGCGTACTGGTTCCGAACCCAGTGCTACTTCACCTCACCTGCACCCTCTGGTAACCTCATTAGACTAAATGTGCAATACGAGCATGCTGGGGCCACATGCACTCTCGCACGCAGGCTCGACAGGCAACCCAGCGCCGCCGAGCGGACCCGGCAAGGGGTGGAACCCCAACGCCCGGGAATGGCAGGGCTCCCAGGCCTCCCTGAGCTCGGCTGGCGCCCCCACCAGGCAACAGCCAGGCGTGTCCGCTGCCACTGCCGGTCAGGCCGCCGCAGCTGTGGACAGGCCGGCAGGAGGCCCCGGCCGCCAGCAGACAAATTTGAACGCAGCTGCTGCCGACTTTGCCCCTGCACGTGTCGGGGGTACACCCTTGCCTTTTCTCCCCAATCGAATCCCTGTCTGATTGGGCTCAGATCGTTTGTGCCTCCACTCAATTCCAATCAACAGACGTGTGATATCCATCTGTAGCTAGAGAGATAGGTTTGGAAACAGCAGAGCCATAATTAGTGAGATGAGTGTTTGTGAGAGGTACCTTGTTGTGCCCAAACCGTGATGGTGCCTTGCACACGCATTCTTAGTTTGCCATTGAGAGTGAATTGGGCTGGAAGCCTTCTCCACTCCCCAGGAGTAATTTTGATAGAGTCTGGTAAGACCAACTGAAAGCATTGCCGGGAAGGTTGCTGCTCAACATGTTCCAGCCAGTGACATTCCAATATGGCTCACGCATCTCACACTGGTTTTGGCAGGGCGCCCCTCCCCTCTGGACGACCGGCCAATGGGAGCACCGGATTTCATGACCTTCGTAGATGGCAGTCAGCAGGTACTTCACAATCTCCTTTCTGCAACTTGTACCGTACACTGCTTGCTCTTTCCTGTTCCAGGTGCTTACTACATCCTATTCGGGAATCAACCCGCCTCAGATCCTGCCATGGCGTTCCAGAGCACTTCAACTCTGCCGCATGATTGACTATTTACATGGATCTTGCCATAGCATGCTCCCGCAGTTCCAAACACTCTCTACAGGCAGGGAATTGGCAATGCTCTTGGATCATTGGCCAGGCAGCTTTGATTCCGCCACCCTTCACCAGCAAATCACCAGATTGGATGCAATACATCTTTGGCTGGATGCAGGGGTTCGGCTACGTCCCTGGGCCGATGCAGCAAACCCAACAGCAGGGTGTGCAGCCCCCCGTGAGGCGGCCCATCACCATCGAGAGCCCCCACGAGCAGGGCGGGGCTTTCCCCCCACCATCAGCTGGAGGCCGGCGCTATTCCGCCATGTCCGCCCAGCAGCATGGGTGAAGAAAGGCTTGACTGCTCCAAAAGCTACAACATCGACACAGACGTGGACAGCTCGTGCGGCCGGCACAATTGGCTTGAGGAGGATTCTCTTCAGAGCAGGAATGCAAGGCTGCCATCGACCAAGCAGAAATTTGCACAAAGCGATGGAGAACGAATGAGTGCTTGGCAGTTCAGGATCTACAGAGTCTTGATGGACAATCCACCAGCAGGAAGGAACTTGCTACGACCTCTGAATTCGCCACCACCTGCCCGGGTTGACACCTAGGTAGGATTCGTAGAGTGAGGGGGGAGGTCGGCAACTGGCATGGATGATTGCCACTGATAATCAGTCACTACCACGGCAATAGTAAGATGTGATAAACGAATTTTATTGCTTGCATATCATTGGTCCAATGCACATAGGCTGGACATTTTAGGGTGAGGAAGTCAGAGCCTGCTAGTAGTAGCTGAATATGTCTTGCAGTAATCCGCTTGGAGTTTTGAGCTGGGATGTTGGGATGTTAGGGTGGTGTTTGCATGCTCTTGTCAGCATTGCTTGACAGAATGATGTCTAGCCATTTCGACTTTCTACAGGGATAGACTGAGACAAGCAGCGTTTGTGTTAGCTTTCATGACTTCTGTGCAAGATCTTTGCTTCAGGAGTACCAGCATATCAATCTGTTTATTGATTGGAAAGGGATGAAGCTTGTGAGTTGCCCTAGATGCAAGCATGGCAAGCATGATAAAGAGTCAATGCAGCTGAAATACAGCTTGCATCAACAGTGATGGAGATGCCATATACATTATACAGCACGGCAGGAGTCGCACGGTTTCAGCAAGAACGCAGGAGTACACTGCCTGGCAGTTGTTGCCACTCTACGATAAAATAGTATATTTGGCCCTTCAGGCAGTCTGAGACGACCAAAATTCATGAACAGAAAACCATGCAAGAATATATGAACCAGTAACGGTACAGCGTGTTGTTGGAAAAAGGCCACTGGGTTTGGCGTCAGAGAATCAGCAGGCAGAAAACAGCAGGTCATTCAGGCACACAACGCTATTTGCCCAACTCTTTTTATCCATTTAATTTGCTATTCTCAAAATGGCTAGCAGTTGCTGCTTAATAAGGGGCTGTCTTGGCCCATTTTCCAGAGGAGATCTCTGTCTACGCCTCTGCTGCTCTAACAGTATTACTGTTAGGCTTGCTGATCTTGGCCTGCATCACAAAGTAGATTTAGTTCTCAAGGAGTAAACTCATGATGAAATATCTGTGAAATGCAAGACCACCTCAAACCTATCAGGACTTGCAGGTGAGGGGCCGTGGCCATGGAGAGACGGCCATCCTTTTCACAGTGTTTGAAAGCACAGTAACTAAACCAAGAGCAAGCCCACCCCAAGGAGCATGCCATGCCCCCACAGCCCACAGCACTGTTTGGACTTGTGGAAGAGAGTCTCACCTGATCAAGCAAGTCCACAAAACTGGCAGGTGACATCTGGATATGCCTGCTGATGCAGTGCGCAGGGTCGTGGCGGTCGGATGTGGGGCCCAGGAACATCCATTCTGTGCCTCCACCAGCCCTGCATGACCAGAAGTGCAATCTATTGAACCAGCTCTACATCTGAACTTGAAGGGGAGAGAATGTTCACTGAGGCTAGGATGTGCGCCACGGTCAAGCTAAAGTCAGCAACAGGATGCGTACAACTGATTTGAGGGCGTCATGGATGGTGGAGGGAAAAGGGGGGAGGAAACAGGGCAAGGTCTGCAATTTGACGTATCGGCGATCATGATGGAAAACCTTTGGCATGCCTGGGCTGTATGGTCAAGCAGGAAAAGCTGACTGGGTACTGTATCGGCTCTTGTCCATGGGACAGTGGTGTGGAATGAGATGGGGTTGTGTAGAAAATCATACCCAAGGGTCGCCCACTCCAGGAACTGGCAGGTACGCTTGCTGGTGATACGCCCCCCCATCTGCAGCACCACGTCAGGCTGCAGGGCCGGCCACGAGTCCTTGTCCAGCAGCAGGTCGTCCAGATGACTCAGCACGGCGGCACCCTCCTGCTCTGTAGCCCCCACGCACAGGCCTGCAAATCACGCATGTGTGCTCTTTGCCACAGCCAAAATGCCGTTAAGACTTTCTGCAGTGTCATCTTGACCCCAACCTCTTCTTGCCTCAAAATCAGGAGACTAGAAATGAAAATGAGGTCCATCTTCAGGAGCAATGCGTCGGGGAAGTTCGCAGGCAGGTATCTGTACACATCACGAGGATTCCTGGCCGGACTGAGTGGAATGCTTCAGTGGTGGATCCAAGCGAGATGAAATGAAAGCAGTTTTGGACTGCTCCACACCATCCAGATAGCCAATTTTTGCTGTGTCGGCCAAAACGTCTCGGGTCATCAGACAGCAGTGCTGGGCCTCAAAATCCCAGAAACAAAGCAAACGATTGTAAGATGTGCTCCATCAGCACTGTTATGAGCAGCAGAAGAGTTGAGATAGCCAAAGGTGTTCGTTCCTGTAGCTCTGAATACAATCGCAGGAGAGGTAGCCATACCTGAGAGGGCATCAGCTGCCAGGGGCCAACCCAGGAGGCTGGCAATCCGGAGGCAGGCCAGCGAGTCGGCAGGATCCACCTGCTCACCCACCACCACCAGGCCTCTCCTGCTCAACCAATCACACGTTCAGTGATGGTTCTTGCTTATCCCCCTCTCACCCCCCGCCCCCCCCCCCTCCCCCCCCCCCCCTCTACCCCCCCAAATTCCTCTTAAGGAAAGGCTATTACCAGGAGGTCCCCTGGGGCGCGTCCCAGCGACAGCCTCGCTGGCCACGCTGCTCCCTGATCGCTGGTACAGCAGCTCGGGTGTGCTGCCCAGGAAGGTGGCGCCGCTGGGAAGCTGCAGCAGCAGCTGAAAGGCACGCGGGTCCCGCTCCTGCATGGGCGCCACTTGATACAGATGACAGACATTTGCAAGCATGGGCCAGCTCCTTAGCTATTAGCCGCGAGGCAAAGGCGCCAGGGAACACTGTCAATACCCTCAAGCTGTTGCTTGACAGCTTGCATTGTTGCAGTGATTTGGACAGCATAGAGGGGAAGGGTGGGGTGAGAAGATTGCGTGCTTCTTATGCATGGCAAAATCCAATTTTGTGCTGTTCAAGTGCACATTCTTGAAGAGAACTTTCAAACATGCTGGCAGCTTTAGGATTTGGAGGGTGTGCTGTCCTGCGTACTGCCCATGGAGGTGACTGGAAGGGAAGGCAGGGAATGAACCTGAAGGGTCTCTAGCAGTCCAATCGTATCCAGATTCCCTTGGAAGGAGATGTTTGTGCGCCTGGCCAGGACGACCTTGGTCAGCTCCCCTTCCTCCAGGTTGGTGGCCGCCTGCAACAGGTGGCAGCCTGTCAGCATAGAGGCCCCAGGCTGCAGCTCGCCTCCCTTGATGTGGATTCCGCTGATGCAGCGTAAAGCTACCAAGTCTCATTCACGAAAATCACTTGTGACAGAGCTGCCATACCTTGCAGACTCACTCTTGAGTGCATGCAACCACATCATCGTGTGTAAGAGTTTGCCACGAGGCCATCCTGGTTCAACACCTACTTCCTGCATGTAGACCAAACAGCTACCGTTTTTTTCTGTCATGCAGCAGATGTTCTGTAGGAGGAGCCCGCAATCCCAAAAACAAAAGTTTCGAGCCCTCGCACCCCCCTGGAGGACCTGAGAGCTTAGATCTGCCAACGCACAGCCAGTTCTCATATTTGTGCTGCAGCCAAAGACAGCTGGGTTTGAGACAAAGCCAAGCGGCCTCGCCACGCCCATCATTGTCAATGCTGGGCAAGAACCCAAACTTGTCCTGCAAAGCACATCTTCATGGCTGGCAGCTTTCCTGTGCTCTGGATCAAAGGAGCCATGTTTTTTGACATCGAACGACGGTCTCAATATCTTCTGAGGCTGAGCATAGGATCTGCAGGGCTTCCTCCTATCAAATGCCAGGGCTTGCTCGAGCAAAGTCAAAAAATTACAAACCCGGTAGCAGCATCCACCCATTGCAGCTTGGTGAAGAGGGAAGGGGTGGGGGGGGGGGGGTGCGTTCGGAAAGAGGTCAGAGATCGGGAGGCCTCTGTCAGAGAATGGGAGGATGTGCCTGCTCAGAGCCATCCAGATTTGCCAGCAGAGCATCCAGACCCCCCTGTCCGTTGGCCTCAAATTCCCGAAAGGCCATCTGGGGGTCCACCCGGCTCAGAGTGTGTGCCCCCTCTTCCTCAGCGCACTCGCTCAGCGCATCATGCACAGGCTCCATCATCTGGTGCCATCCCTGCTCCCCCGGCAGGTGGGTCGTCTCCCCTCGCTTGATCTGCAGCAGGAGAAGGATCCTGAGTTGCGCGGCATAAATGTACCATGTCGCAAGCATGGTGTCAGTTGACATGAGAAGCTCAATGATCCAGCGTTGGCATGTCCGCTGCCCATTGCACCTGTTTAGACTGGCATCTGCTGCGGTTGTAAGAGCTTCAAGTTGGTGGGACAGCAGAGTTGGAGTTTATCGCAGTCTGCAATTCTGATGGGCAATCCCTGAGCTATGCTGCTGGGGCATTGGAACACAACAACAAATGAGACTTCCAGCAATGCATGTAGGAAACACCTTGCACGGCAGCTTGTCTGCAGCAGTAACTTGAAACCAGATGTGATTAGTGCTTTGCACATCTCAGTACCGATTAGTGCTTTGCACATCTCAGTACCCACAAGCTCAAAAAAGCAAGCCTGCAAGCTGTTTGTGGCCCAAAGTGCTCCCCATGCAGCGGCATCATTTCCTTGGTGGCGCCGAACCTGGATAGCAGGCGCCGTTGCAGTGGCAGGCGTTCGCATCTGTCTCAGCGCCTCTTGGGCGTCCCAGGCAGCCGCATGGAAGCTGCCAAAGCCTCCACCAGCATCTGGGTGCCAGGCAAGGGTGCAGGCCAGCAGGCTACAGTTTCCTGCCTCCAGGACCTCTAGCCTGCAGGCAATAGACGTTTGCAACATCAAAATCAATTACCATCTTATCCCCAATTCTTCTGCAGGATGTGACCTACAGCCAAAGCTGTCCTCCCTAAATCATCTGCTCAAAGAGTTAAGGGATGCTTCCTTGCTGCTTAGAACAGAGCAGGCGCTGGATATCTCCAGTAGAAAGGGCTGCAACAAGGGGAAATTTCATTTGAGACCCAACAGTGCATACCTGGGTAGCATGAAGAAATAGGCGCCGAATTCCTGCCATTCCTCTGAAGGGGATCCCACTGGGTCGAACCGAGCACCCCCCAGTACCCTGACCCTCGGGCTATCCCTGGAGAGGAAGGCTTGGATCCCCTGCATTGCCTCTGCATCCAGGCCACCTCCAGAGGACCCCTGCCACCGCCAAGCCGCCCCCACACCTGTATGGTCAGGTTTCATTGCTGCAGTCCAACATTCCCCTGGACAGCAGATTCCCAGGCTGTGGAATGAATGCACCGCCGAACTATTGATTATGTTTTGCATTATAGAAGATACTGAATGCAAGAGGAAACACTGACCACTGAAGCTGACACACAACCAGAGCGCCATCCGAGCATCGCATTTCGTGCGAGACTGACTGCAACCTGACGGCAGATCACTAATGCTGAAAGCCTTAGCCAATTATGAATCTCCATCCACGAGAACCAAGGATGCTCTAGCTGGTCACAGATCCTCCAATGAGAATATTGGATAAAGATCAAGGTGTGTGCAGCTGAAGGGGAAGCAGGGTAGGGCCTGGGGCCGGTGCTGAAATGTAAGGTGGAGGTGGGGGGAAGGGCCAGACCTGCCACCGCCTGAATACCCTCTGCCGCTTCACCAGCGGCCAGGATGCCAGGTGTTGTGGGTGCAGACGACCTTCGTGGTGAGAAGTATACGCTGGTCAGACCCCTGGCAGGGGCATCCTGACCCCTCAGCCATCTTGACGCCGACAAATCAGGGGGCAAGGGCACCTGCAAATGATGACAGATGGCTTTCAGGATCAGTTTTTCAGCTGCTCCGCACATGCTCTGACTGTAATTGCGCATGCGGCAGGGTGCCTCCATGGTGCTGCAAAAGCCACAATTCCATGGTGCTGCTTAAGCTTGGTGTCATGATCCCTGGAAATGACACCGCTGCTGATAATTTCCTACACAGACCCTTGCTCTGCTGCAAATGCAGGACTTTCTATGCGCTACCCAATGAGAGGCAGGATCAAGCTGCTCCTCCTATCCACTTAGAGCTGATGATGGCATCTCACCTCCAGGCGGAGCACCCCGCTCTTGTCAGAGGTACGCCTCTGATGCCTGTCCAGCTCTCTTGCCAGAGCAGCCACAGCTGCCTTGCAGCTGCCCTACAAGAACATTGCTTGCCTTTGAAATGCAGGAAAGTTCTTGCTTCGCCACAGCAAAGCAACCGTTGACAGGAGGGGGAATAACAGCTGCTCAATGCCATGCAATCGAGTTTTCAAGTCTTCATTGAGGGATGCAGCCATTTCAAGCTTGGGGAGGCGGAGCATTCAAAACTCCAATCAAGCTCGCAGATGAAACTGCACCAGTTGAGAGTCTGAATGTCTTGCAGAGTATGCTGCATGTCTAGTGGGAATACAGGAATGCAGTGCTTAGAATGAGGTCAGAGCAGAACCTTTCGCCCGTTGATATGTCATGAACACGCGTTCCCCCTTTGCTTGCAGTAGTCTACATGATTAACACCTATGAGTGTAAGGCCGCAACCCCCAGCCCTGCCAGAATGATGCTCTATGGCTCTCACCTCAGCAGGCAGTGTCACGGTCAGACACTTGTCCACGGACAAATTTCCTGCATTCTGCAGCCTGCCGTTTCTGTGCACAACTTCCTCCTGCGCATGCGACGTGCTGGTGGACAGGCCAGAAGCCCTCCTCTCCCTCAGCAGGTCCTCCTGCTCTGCATCCTCCTCTGCACAGATGAGTGGAAGTCGAGCCCAGCGTGCCCCGATCCTGATCCTCTGAAAGCATTTTGCCAGCAATGACAGAATCTACGTTAGTGTTGTGGCGGCCTGGTACATGCTGCAATGAGACGGCGGAGGGGCAAGAATGACCTCCATAAAGCTGCACGTGGGGTGGCTCCGAATCGTCATCCAGGTGAATGATGGGCTCTTCAACTGCCTGCCTCTCATTCACAAGGGTCTCTGCAGAACGAGCCCATCGGCGGAGCCTGAGGCACCGCTTGGAGGTGCACAGCGCTGGGAGCTGCGCCCTGCTTGATCTCTGCCATACAGGCGGCCTGCAGGCAAGTATATTGAAGTTTTGGCCAGCAAAATGATCGACCCACAAGAGGTACAGCAAATCATGAATGGAAGAGGAAACTTGTCCAAGAAGTTTGGTGAAAAGTGTTTAGACAGAAATTACGTTGAAGTCTTCTTACCTCGTCATGCAAAGCACATGCTGATACTGCGGATGCGAATTGCCCAATGGCAGCATTGTGGCGATACAATGGACGCTAGCCCCTGAACACCATTACTGTCTGTGAGGATACGTCAGCCGTTCCGTAGTGCTAGTTTTATCGTTCGCTATTGCTCACTAAAAGTGATTTGCTGCTTTCCAGCTAACAGCATCTAAGATGTGCCATCAAAATGGAAGCCTTGCAAGCATCGAGGCTGGCTAATTTGTAGTCGCAATCGCAATTGCGTTTAGTCAGAGAAAATCTCGATGGAGCCCTAGACCCTCATCCGGTTAACGCCTAAGGCTTCTCCTTTTGGGCTCTTGGACAATCCAAGGCTTCCCCACGCCGCCTTTGACGCTACACATTTGGAAGGTCAGAAGACCTCCCAGCAGTTTTGCGCCGCACCTGCTTCTCAGCTCGCCAATCCCGTACGCAGCCCTTGCCACTGCAAGCCTTTCGTCGATGGAATAGATGGAAGCACTGATCTCGTTGCTTGAGCTTCCCTCTGTCCTGCAAGCAGGGATTCGCATCCTTCGCTTACTTTGCTGGAGATGCATCCCTCACTTCCCATGCCATGCTGCAGGCAAGCGTGATACGAGGATTCCTAGGAACCAGTGGAGCCCAGCAATCACGCAGCCAAGCCGGCCTCAGCCCAATCCCAGGCTCAGCAGGTCTTTAAAATCAGCTCCTTTCAAACTAGACACAGAAAGCTGAGCCCATACTTGTCTGGGATGGGCATGCATATGAAGACGAGATGACTACCTGCTGTATCCCAGTACACCCCTTGCGTCCAATACTGTGGACTGTCTTCAAGACTCTGGCTTATAGCACAATAAACTTCAGTTATGGGCATCTATGGAGGCCTGTATCTCTGCCAGTGCTTAGGCAGCTTAGGCTTTGTGAGAGGCTCCATCTACAAGTAGATGGGTAATGGAAAGCCACTGACCATATCGAAGCCCATTCCACAAGGCCACCACTCAACACATCCTCAGAGCCTTTGCACGGCTCATGAACAAAAATTGCTCTCTTGCTCCAGTGGCAGGACAGCTGTTCCATTGCCGGCAAGCAAACTTTATCACCTCTTGCAGATGTGGGCCTCGCGGAGCAGGTGGACTTCAACCTGAAAACTGATGTCTCCAAAGCTTTCTCCAGCTCTGGGGACGCAGCCTTCAGGCGCCAGGCCCTGATGTGCGTGATGCACTCCACATCACCTGCCCAGGTGGTTTTTGCCTTGCCACCAGAGTGTCTGCAGATCATTGTTTCTTCATCGAGCGTCTCCCCCGCCCTCCTCCCCTACCCCTCCTTGCCCTCATCAAAATGAAGTCACAAAAAAACAAAACACGCTCTGCTTCTCAGAAACCTTGCACTCCCTTTGTTGCGCAATGACGTGAAAAGCTGTCGGCACCCCTAGTAACCCCTCTCAGCGTATTTCTGGATTCACTCGGTCTCTTCATTTCCCTGCCTTTCCTGCCTTTGATGCTTGGACTCGAAGGCTGGCAGCATTGCGTCCAATGCTTTTAGAGCTCCGCCCTACCTGCATGTTTGGCTGTGCAGGCTGCACAGTTGGTGAAGCTCTGTGGAGGCCTTGTTCCCATCATGACGGTGTTCTCAGAGGTGCACCCCTCCCTCTTGGCATGCTCGGTGTCTCATGCTTGCTTATTACTATTGAGCTGATCCTTGTTGGTCAGCCTGTTCATTGTAGAGACAGAATTTCGTGATACAAGTTTCATATTTCCTATGCTCCACAAAATATTTCTGCCAATGTGTTATCTCGTAAACATTCATTCCTACCGTCAGTTGTGTTTCATGTGAGAAGGAATCTTGAGACCGCAAAAGCTGCTTCAAGATGACTGATTGCGATGGGTCGCTTGCTCCTGCTGCAGATGTCCATGTCTAGTCTCTCGAAGCAGGTTCTTCACGCCGTCTTTGCATTCCTGGTCAGGATGGCAGACAAGGCCCCCATCCAGGAGAAGGCAAGTGTCTGCCCCCCCTCCCCTCCCACCCAGCACCTTCCAGGGGTTGGGAATGGGAGTTAGTATCGCTCACAGTCTTGGCCACTCCAAAGGTACAGCATCCTTAGGTAGAAAGAGGATTGGGCTCAACTTTTCATGGATGTGAGCATTCTGCAGCACAATTGTCCACAGTGCAGACAACTCCATTTACCATGACGACATGGGGGGGTAAATACTAGAGTTCGATTCAACTCTAGACTGACAATTTTGCCAAAAGCTGTGCCAAAGAGGGTGGTGCTTCGTCATGTGTCCACCACAAACGCCTCACGACTTGTGCATCATGCCGGCAGGGGCACCTGGTGATGGTTCTGGCGGTTCTGGACTGTGACTGGTTTGCAAAGAATGGGACCCCTGGCCTGGAAGAGGCTTCAAAGGACGCCGTCGAGAAGTTCCAAGCCATCGTTTCTGACTGCGCCAAAGTGAAGGTGCTCCATTTTGCATATGCTTCACATTTCCAAACATGGTCATGTCGGTCATGGTCATCCGTATTCTTGCTTCGGTGGAGAATCTCTGGGAATTGGCTTCTTGCCACACTGCTCCTACACAGGAATTTTGCACCTAAATCAGAGGCCCTAGCACAGCGGATAAAGGTCAACGTTTGGTAGCTTCACACTGGCCCTTGCCATATGAATGTGATTATTTATGCCAGCAACACGCCTGTCTTGAACTCACTCCCAAATTCATGGAAGCCCTTGGGCACACAGTTCAGTGGCAGAACTGGACATAGCTCGCCCTCAGATCCCCAACCATCCCTTGCAGGACAACATTTTCCATGGTGCGGCACGCTGCGAGCCCCTGGTGCCCTTCCTGGCGAGCCAGCTGCGTGGCAAGGCACGCTGTGAGATGTGGGACAGGCACCTGGAGAAGCGGAGAGCGGCAGAGGCTCCCGGCGAGCTGACCCTCAGCTTGGAAGTCATCAAGCTTGCGCTGGTATTCTACAGGGACGTGCTGGACCATGTGGGACCCTATTTTTTCCCATTTGCTCTGTCATCCATCGTCTGCCCTCAAAGATGGCATGGATGCAATCTGGATCTGCAAAGAACCTGACTCTGATGTTTGTGCACTTGCTGCTGAAGGATGGCCTTTCCACAGATCGATTTTTTGCTTCAAATTTCCAAAGTTGTCCGGGTTCATCAGTTATCACAGAAAAAGCGTATTGATTGGAATTGCCCCCACTGCCTTCCAGACAGATGACGGTGGAACCTGTACCAACGACGGAGGGGATGACGACCTATGACCCTCTGAGGCCTATGTCTATGTCTGAGAAATGGTGAAAATTGAAAACAATTAAATTGTGGTGTGGTGCAGAACCCTCCAATTGATGGACCACCACCCGTGTACAAGCATCTGTTTCCTGAGTTGTCTCGCCGCTGGAAGGGCCTCCGGGAGCATGCCGAGAGGGCAAAGACGGTGCGTCTCTGTTTCATACTGAACATCTTCAATTCATTGCAATGCACAGCAAGCTAGCATGTGCAACCCAATTTTTTTTCACAGCCCTGAGCAAGGGGCTGTCCCCCTTGCAACAGTGCATATAACAACTTTGTACTGGGCTGTGCCATAGGAGGGGGGGGGGGGGAAAGGGGGGGTGGTTGAGGAGGGGTGGGCAGGGAGGACAGTCTGGGAATGCAGAAGCACATGGTTTTTAAATATAAGTTACAATACTACCTTGCCTGCTCTTGAGCTAAAGGCTCACAGCCACACAGATGCACCCTGATCATGCAGTGCTGCACCGTCTCCTACCCAAATCAGACGATCTGCAGGACGTCGGAGGTGCGACTCCCCCGCTCACCCTGGCAGACCTGACCAGCGCAGACGTGCGGAGGTATCTGGTCGCCCTCGGACTTCCCATGGGACCTAAACCTGTACCAATAGATGGAATGGTTGCTGGGTTCCTCAAGGACCCATCGTCGGCGGCGATGCTGGGTGGAGCCGTGGAGTTGCGGAGGGAGGAGTCCAGTGGGAGCACCGGCTTGAGTCAGAAGGAGGAGAGCGCTTTCATACTCTCAAGTCTGAGAGCTTCCGACCCTTCTGAGGGCTTGTAGAAGGAATCGAGAACGAAACGGAGGGGCAACAATCACGACGCTGCTGAGGCTTCCGGAAGGAAATGAAGATAAATTGCAGGGGCAAACTGAACGGAAGTTTTTTAAGTATGTGGTTCATTTCAGGTTGTCAAAAGCTCAAGGCATTGTATTCATGCTGCTGGTTCCTCAGATTGGATGGTGGTTCTGGTTCACTGTACTTTTTAGATGATGGAGAATGCTTTGGCTCAACAAATTGATGCTGATAATTCCTTAGACCAAGTGAGCGCTGACCATATCCTATCCTGGGGCGAAATGATGCCTCCTGCGCCTTCTGCGCTGCTACTTCAGCAACTTCCGGACAAAAATGCCCGTTTGATGGTAGGCCGATTGGCAATTCTCTGCATTCTCTGCAAGCAGAAGACATCCTTGGAGTGGCAAGTTAATTGCCTTGCTTTCTGTATTGTGCTTTATAGACTACTTTTGTGTAGTCCAGCAGACTGTGGTACACACCTGCTGAAATTTGAAGAACCTTGAGATGTTTCATCCTAGGCCTGCTATTGCAAGCAAGCAGGTATTGCTAAGTAAACTTTCGCTAAGGTAGACTTTGCTTTTCATGACATGCCGATTGGACTGAAGTAGGCTGCTTTGTTGCAGCAGTGCTGTGCAAGATTCTTAGGATTTGTAGGGCGCATTGTAGGGGAGGCATTATGGTGTTCTTGCACTATGTTCCACAGGGAGACTCTAGGATCCGAGATTTCAGCTATGGTGCTTATAATTAGTCAGCTTGAAAGCTATAGAAAAAGGTTTGCAATCGATTCTGTAGAACGAAAATGCTACAAGACATTGTTGGGTGACATCCTGAGAATTGCACAGGGAAGGATGATGCTGCAGTGCTAGTACTGTAGCAAAGGACCTCGAAGGATGTTCCATTCAGATCAGGCTAGATTGCAATAGAAGGGTGTAGCTGTAAGGAACAATTCTCTGCTTGACAATTTTCTGCTTGACAAGAGCAGTCCACCCAAGTGAATACTTTGGGACATTCTCAACATGCTTGAGAAAGCCTGAGCATGGTTGCTGACATCCAATTAATTTCAATTCTGAAAGATTTGAAATCTCCCTTATCTCTAGAAAGATTCGAAAAAAAAAAGATTTTTTCTGCTGAACCCTAATGTTGGTATTAAACCTCAAGCTCATACAATTCATGACTACAGAAGATGCCCATTCCTAACTGATCAAATGTCTTTCCTCGTGCGTCCTTCTCCTCCTCTTTGACATTTGGATCGTCCTAGAGGCAGCTAGACAACCTGCTCTGAGAAGGTGCATTAAATCATGGTCTCAGGCCTAATCATCACTCAACAAAAACAGTATGCATCTCAAAACCCCTGATTATCTGCAGCATAAGTGAGGGCACTACACGTTTGACTGCCATCTTTGTGTAAAACCCTTACAGCTCTTGCCATTTGCATAGCTCTCATGGTCAATCAGTGAAATACATGTGCGACTGTTTAGCAAGCAAAGCTCTGCACTGTCTGCTGGATGGGACTACTCAATCCTCTCATGTATGCCACAGACAAGTATGTCAGGTGCAAGCTCTGGTGCCCGGCAGTCTTGCAGCCAAGCTGACCACTCCAGCTCGGGCTCAGACTCAGAAGGTCTCCTCCTCCTCGCCCCACAGATCCTAAAAAAATGTCTCCAGTGGGCATGCATGCGGGAGTACCCATCTGCTTCAACCATGTGTAAAACGCATGCTTGCTTCAAGCTCATCTGCCATCACTGGATTGCACATGTGGAGTTGGCATCTAAAGGGTCAGTTCCCTGGCACACGAGAGCATCTGTGGAACCTGTCTCTGTGGTGGTCCACATCGGCTCAGCGCTGGGAAACCCTTCCCAAGAAATATATTCTGATTGAATGCAGGAACAAATGCAGATCATCTTCCGATTGCCATCATTCAAACCAATCATACACGTCACTAACTGTGAATGAATTTGCTTATTTCAGTAGCAGAATGACGATCTTCCATAAGCATTCTTGTCACCACATGCAGATGTGGGCGACCTGGAGCAGGTAGACTTCAACCTGAAGCCCAATGTCTCCAAAGCCTTCTCCAGCCGCGGAGACACAGCCCTCAGGAGTCAGGCTCTCATGCGCGTGATGCGGTCTTCTTCCCCTGCCCAGGTCTCTTTTCGCCGCCAGACACTCTGCTCCTCAGAAAAGACCTGACCCCCGTGGGCAACGAGTGAAGCAGCCAGGATTGTCTCCTCATTTCTGCTTGCTTCTGGATGCAGTTTTGCCTCTTCATTTTCCCTGGCTGTAATCCTTGGACTCAGAGATCGGCAGGCAGCATCGTGACACAACTGCCTGCCGCTTTTGGTATCTTTGCAATCCAACATGTTTGGCTGTGCAGGCCAGACAGCAAGTGAGGCTCAATGGAGGCCTTGTTCCCATCATGACAGTCCTCTCAGAGGTGCACAATCCCCAATTGGCATGCTTTGCGTCTTTGAAGCCAGCTTTATGCTGTCAAGCTGACACCCCAACCCATCTTGTTGGTCGACCTGTTTGTTGCAGAGACGAGGCGATCAATTTCTGTGTTTCCCGCTCCCTATGCTCCACATATCATTTCTGCCCAATCAAGAACGTCTCTCATGCACGTCATCCCTGCCAACAACTGTGATTAAGGTGATGGGGAATTTTGAAAGCTAAAGCGAAGCCCCCGCTTGACTTGACCATGATATGTCGTGTGCCCATGCTGCAGATGTCCATGTCTGGACTCTCGAAGGTGGACCTTCAGGCCGTTTTTGCATTTCTGGTCAGGATGGCCGACAAGTCCAACATCAAGGAAAAGGCAAGTGCACCGCCGCAGTCCACACATGTGTGCTGGAAATAGGCGTGTCATGCCTCACCTGTTTGGCATGAAGCTGCAGCTCTGTTCTGTAGAGCCGGGTTTCGGCCAGGGAAATTTGTAAGTGAGCCTTCTTCAGCATGGTTGTCCGCTTTCCAATTACATGATGGCATGGGGGCAGCATTTCAGATCAATAATCCCTAGAATGGAAAGTCGAATAGTTCAAGCAACCAGCTTGACTTTCTGCATTGTGGGCACCATGGCTGCAGGGGCTCCTTGCGATGGTGCTGGCGTTCCTTGACTGTGACTGGTTTGCACATAAAGGGACCTCCTCCCTGAATGAGGCTTCAAAGGACAACATCAAGCACTTCAGAGCTGTAGCCTCTGCCTGCGCTGAAGCCAAGGTGCTGAACTCCACATTTACGCACTGTTCAACGATAGCCAAGGTCTTATTAAAATTCCCACTATGGTAGATGATCTCTGGATGTTGGCTTCTTACTATAATTTGTACAATGGGTTTTTTCACCTACAATAAGGCCCTAGCACTGCAAATCGAGGCCACTGCAACGTAGCTGCAAATCAGCCCTTGCCATTCATACAAATAGGTCCGATCGTTGCTACAGTGAGACAACGGTCTTGAAGCCACTCCAAACAAGCTCATGGCACAATTGGACATGGCTTGACCCCATGAATATTAATATGATCCAGCCAGGTTGACAGTTCTTGCAGGACTGCATGTTCCATGGTGAGGCATGCTGTGCACCCCTGCTGCCCTTCCTGCAAGAGCATCTGCTGGGCAGGGCACACTGCCGGATATGGGACAGGCACCTGAGGAAGCGAGTCGAGGTGGAGGCTCCCGGCGAGCTGACCCTCAGCCTGGAGATCACCCAGCTTGCACTGAAGATTTACAGGGAAATGCTTGACCATGTGGGACCCTCCCTCCTCCCTTTCTCATCCATTTTTTGCCTGCTGTGATGGCATTGACAGAGTGCGTGCAACCTGGTTCCTAGTCTGCAAGCAATTTGGTGTTGTTGTGCCTGCACTTTTGCTGCTGAAGGCCGCTGTTTTGAAACTCCCAGGGCCTTGAACGTGAACATCTCACGCCCAAACAGGACAGCTTTTGGGTTGAATCTTGCCTGCATGTGAGAGAAGTGTTTTGGAAAGATAGAAGCAACTGTGGTGCAGAACCCTGCAATCGAGATGCCGACCTACAAGATGATGTTTCCTGAGCTGGCTCGCCGCTGGAAAGGGCTTTTGAGGCATGCTGAGAGTGGCAGAATGGTGAGCTTTTTCCTTCCGTAGTATCGCACGGGGGGCTAGCATGTGCAGGCCTGTACAAGTGCTCCGTACAGACCCACACAGTGGCAACGGCATGACTATCTGAGGGAAGAAATTCACAGCTCCATGCATGGGACCAGCCTCCATGCAATGCAATGCCGCATATAAACAACTGTAGGCAATGATCCAAGGGGAAATGAGAGGATTGTGAAGGTTGTCAAGGAAGTCTGGGCAGGAAGATCAACCCGGGTGTACAAAGATGGTCTGTACAGCATTGCACTTGGCCTGCTGTTGAGCTGAAAATTTTAAACACATCTGCACCATAATTTGTGCAGAGCTGCACTGTCTCCACCTCCCAAAATCGAGTGATCTGCAGGATGTTGGCCAGGAATATCTGTGCAAGATCGTGCGAAGGGGCTCTCCACTGCCGGCCCAGGCCACCCTGACCGGCCAAGACCTGCAGAGGGTCCTGGTCGCCCTCAGACTTCCCCTGGGACCTGGAGCCGTAAAGCTGGATCCTGACACGGACTCCGAGCTCCTTGGAAGTCCCACAATGGCAGCGATGCTGGGTGGAGCTGTGGAGCTGCGCAGGAGGGAGGAGGAGTCCGGTGGGAGCACCGGGCTGAGCAGAGGTGATGAGGATGCTTTCATACTCGGCAAAGCGGATCGCTTCCTGGCCACTTGAGGGCTTGAGTGCTTGGGGCGCTTTCATACTCAGCAAAGCAAATCGCTTCCTGGCCACTTGAGGGCTTGAGTGCTTGGGATGAAATGAAGGGGTGAGAAAAGGTGTCGGACTTCATGGAGCTCCATCATCGGCTGGAGAGCTTCCTCCTCCCCACACCCAAAGACAAATGTAGCAATGCTGTAACTTTGGGTGACTCCAGGGGACATCCATGCAAAGAATGGTACTGCTGATCCTGTTGACTGTTCTGTAGATTTTATTTTGCTCGAGGTTGTTTAAAGTTCAAGGTTGCTTCAGTTCAAAAACTTGATGCTGCTAATTTGTTAGACTGAGTGAGCGCTGACAGTGCCTTTGTAAATTTTATTGGGAAATCGTGATGCCTCAGGCTTGACCGCCTTCTGCCCTGATTTTTCAGCCATCTTTGGAGTAGTGAATGGCCATTTAACGGCAGGCTGAATTGCAATTCTCTGCAAGCAGAAGACATCTTTGCAGCAGCTAATTGAGCGCCTTGCTCTTTGTATCACATCTTGTAGACTGATTTTTTGCTCAGCCTTGAGCTGATCGTATTGCAGACTTGCTTAAAGTCAGTGCACCTCATGGATTTAGGGTTGCACTTTCGACAAGCAGAACTTGCGGGGGACATCTTTATGAAGGCAATTTTATCGCCTTGCTTATTTGCTTTCTGTGTTCTGCTATTCAGACTGAGTTTGGTGTGGAGTGAGGTGATTAGTTGCAACGTTGCTGTTGAAGCTGTTCAATATTTGTAGGTTGTCGGTGAAGAGCATTTTGAGGTTTCTGTGATTGAACATGGTCTGGCAAGGTTTCTCTTGCATCAACCTTGCTAGCAATAGGAATCACTCAGTTTACAGTCTAGAATTAGTGCTTCATCATCGTGGTACGATGGTGCTACTGAAATTGTTAGGAGAGTTTCTGAAAAAGTTATGCAGTAGAGGATGACTTGATACAGCAGTGATAGCATATGCTCTTCCTTTCCAACTGTGTGGTTTTTAAAGTAAAGGAAGCAGCTGTATCTCGGTAAGAAACAATTTTACGCTTGATGGCAACAGGTCTCCTCAGGCAATTATTATCGTTTACATCTCCGAGACCGAGAAGCGCGACAGTCTGAGCACCTGCGAGGATGAGGTACCAATTTCCTGATCCCGAAATTTTATACCTTCCTTCTCGGTCAAACACGGTTCTTCAAGACGCTGAGGACGTTCCTCTCTCATCGACACATGATGAGATAGCGGATTTTCTCAAAGCAACCTTGAGCGCTTTGCCTCTAGAACCCTAGACCCCCTTCGAATACTTAACGCCACCCCCCAGATCCCTCCCTGATGCATGGAGAGGAATATGCTCCTTTCCTCTCAGAAATAAGCTTCTTCTCTAGCGCTCTGTCCTTAGCCAAAATTTGAATTTTGGATTGTCCAAGAGGCAGACAACCTATAGCTAGGCCTGCTCTGTAAAGTTTCTAGTAGATTTGGTCCCAGGTCACATCATCAGATTGAAAAGCGAACGGGAACTGAGAAGACAGTGAGCAGCTTGAGACAGCGCACTGCCCTTCACCTCACCATTTCAGGTGCAGCCCTTGCAACTGTCATTTGCAAAGCTTTTCATGATTGATCAATCATAACTTCGATTGCCCTTTTTCAGCAAAGCTCTGCTGCTGCATGGGGACTCATGATTCAGGCTTGATCAAGCCTGTTTTGTATGCCACAGGCAAGCATGATAAGAGCTACCACCAATGTATTCAATGCCCAGCAGTCCAGCAGCAAAACGGACCACTCCAGCCTTAGCCCAGACTCGAAAGGTTATCTACTCCTCATCAAATAGTTTGGAGTACATTCCATCTATTGTACGTGTAAGCATGCTGCCGCAACATCCATCAGCTTTTATTCCTGTGTGTACCATGCATGCCTGCTTCAAGCTCATCCGGCAAACACCAGGCTGTGGCCTAGGTCACTATATAGCTAGGGGACACTTTACCTGGCATATGGTGGGCTTTGTGAACCCTGTCTCTGTGCTGGCGGCAGAGTGGCCCAGCGTCGAGAGGTCTTCTCAAAATGGCCTACAGTATTGCACTGTACTACCATCACTCAATGCATTCCCAAATTCAGGTCATTAAATCTGATTTAAGTTGTACATTTCAATTGCTGAGCAACACCATTCCATGAGCAATTGTGTCACCATACGCAGATGCTGGCAATCAGGAGCAAGTTGACTTTGCCCTGAAGTCGAATGTCTCCAAAGCCTTCTCCAGCCGTGGAGACGCAGCCTTCTGGAGTCAGGCTCTCCTGAGCGTGATTCGGTCTGTATCCCCTGCCCAGGTGATCTGCTTCACAGGGATGGTGTGAAGGGTTTTGGCATGCAAATGAGCGTACAGCAGCATCCTTGATTGCCTGATTAACGGCGTGTGGACAAATGTTCCAAAGTTTCCCCAAGAAACAATGGTCAAACGAGCTTCAACAATTTGGTGCAACATGACTCGAAATTTCTGTGTGGGGTGAGTATTGCATTGGTGTTGAAAGGCATTTACATTCCCCTGGAGACTGAATGCCTGTAGAGTAGGTACACCAGCACATGACATTGCCAGGAACAGCCGCCTTGCAGTGTATTTCAACTCTTCTTGGGTCTCATGTGGAACTTGCTGTACCCTAGATCCCAAGCATTGCAGACAGTAGATGACGACATGTACATGCAATACTGATAGCAGAGTTTCCTGTCAGTAGAGCGAGCTTGCCATGAATGACAAATGTTCAGTTGACAACAGGCGGTATTAAGATCGTCACTATGATTGATATATAGTAACAACTAAGAGGCTTTAAGCATTGGTAGCATTGGCTGTTGCACCATTCAACGAGTTGAATAATTTCATGATTCTGAGCTCTTGTCTCCACTCTGGCTATGCAGCTTTCAATGTTTGAATCCCTAGTGACATCTACACTGTGTCAAGAGTTTTGAGATGGGTGACAGGAAGTCCAAGAGGAAGAAGAATTTATATCTTCCAGCCACATTAGGCTGAAAAAGAGAGTGCCTTGTCAAAAAACCCTACCCCCCCAAGATGAAGTTTCTCGCTAACGCCCGAAATCTCAAATCTCCTGCATGCATGAAGGGTAATCTCTTTGCCCATCTTCTACTTCAAGACCATCTTCTGCTTCCCTGGATTTGATCCCTTTTCGAGATCATGAAGTTTGGATCGTCCAAGAGGCAGACAACCTGCGCCTGCTCCTGCATCATCCCAGCCTCTGACCAAATCATAACTTCGAATTCGCAGTCAGCATTTGAATATTGATGGTGCGCGTCTCACCCACTGTTGAGACTGTTCACATCGTTAGATAGCATATTGCCATCAAACCTGCCAACATTTTGTGTGCAGCCCTTGCCAACTGCAAAGCTCTACATGATATCAAGCAATTGTTTAGCATACAAAGCTCTGTGACGCCTGCCCTTTGTGTAGGCTCTCAATTTCCTGTTGTGTGCAGGCAGGCAAGTCAAGTGCAAAAAGAGGTGCTCGGCAGTCTCGCAGCCAAGCTGACCGCCCTAGCTCGAGCTCAGACTCAGGTCTTCTACTCCTCCTTGCTACACATATCGACGACCAAACTCTGTATTGCGGACATGCTGCCAAAGTGATACATTGCACTGTAATCTCCTATGTACTTGTGTGCATATTTTGGTTCTAGCTCCTCTGGGCAACTACTGAAGTGTGGCCTTGGGGGACACCTTACCTGTCATATGGGTGCATCTGTGCGACCTGCGTCTGTGCTGGCGTCAGCCGTTGGGAAGGAGTGAAATGCTGACAGAACGCAGGAAATAGAATATGTACTGCATTGCCTTGCGCCCCATCTGCCATGCGCAAATCCATGCACTGAATCTATGTCACCGACTGTGAGCGTAATGCACATTTCAGCAGGAGAACCATGCCTTTTCGTGAGCAGTTTGCAGTTTGGTGACCACATGCAGGTGCTGGTAATCAGAAGGTGGTAGAATCTGGCGCCCAGACTGGCAAAGCGCCTGTGGTACGCCTCTTAAAACTCAAGGATGGTTCCCAGATAAATCGGAGACAATCTCAGACCTACCCCAATTTTGGATTGAACAAGATTGGTGTGCTATTGTCAGAACGCTACTCTGGAAGCTGCTGATCTCGCCAGCTTGGGACCAATCTTATTGCATAACGATCTCCTGACGATATGCAGGGCGTCAGTCAGGGACCCCAGGGGGATGCGGGCTGCAGGCAAGGTTCCACGCCCGCGCAAGTGAACCCCAACATCCACGATCTGCGCAGGGTGATGGTGGCCCTTGGCGTGCCCCTGGCGCCAGGAGACAGACCTTCGTGCCCGTAACCCTGAGACTGCTGAGCTCCTTCACGGCCCAGATCCAGTCATGCAAGCGATGCTGAGGGCAGCCGCAGACATCCGCATCCGGAAGGAGCAGGGAGATCGGGAAGCGGGGCTCAGTGAGGAAGACGAAAACTCCATCATTATAATCGCCGCTCGCATCGCCGATCGTGCCGCTGGCACGCGTCCCAGGGCTAATTGATGTGAAGGCTCTCAACATACTACGGCTTGAGCAAACTTTGGGCTGAAGAATCTGATGCTGGAGGGTTGGCACTCCTCTGCACAGAGTGTCCTGGCAGGAGTTGATGGATTGTTTCAGTATGTGTTCCTTGGTATCTTGTAGTCTGAGCTTTGATTCGTGTGTGGCCAATCGATGTGGTAGAGTGTAATCTTCTTGATAAGGGTGCATTGCTAGGGGAATTCCTGGAGATTACAGGAAGAAGATGATGAGATGCCGTAGTGCAGCATCAACCCTCAAATTCAGATAGTGTAGAGGCACATAGGAAGAGGAAAGTGTGCAGAACAATTGGATGCTTGACAAGAGGCTTCACCCAGATTCACTGGAAGCAATGCCATACGCATTCTCATGTTGAGACAAAAATGATCAGGGACTCGTGTATTCCTTTCAATCTTGAGTGTCGCTGAAGCCAATCGTGCGACAAGGCAAGCCACACAAGCTAGGCACTCACATCTTTCCTGCCAGCAATTGCTCTGTCAGAGCGCAACACAGACTTTCGTCCTACATCCGTGAAATAGCATGGCAGCAGAGACAGCCAGTCCTGCTGTCAAACTCAAAGCAGCAAAGAAGTGCCTAAGTGTCGTCAGTGTACAGCAAAACAGTCAGAACAGCCACAGGCGCTATGCTCAGGGTTGGGGGGCCGCGGCCAGCTGACTGGGTTCTTGGCCTGCCTCCCTCCTGACCTGGCTGTACGTCACAAAAGGCAGCAGATCTTGCATCCTGCATACCATCACACTGCGCTCATGATTCGCCAGCTCATCCAGCATCTCCTTCGAAGCCAAAACTCCTCCCCAGTTCAAAACTCATCCTGGACTTGGAAGGGACCAGATGAGTATCCATGCAGGAGCATTACAAACATTCCCTTGATGAAAGAATTGAACCTATTGAGCACTTGGGAAGGGATCAGAAAAGTATCTGTGGAGGAGCAGGGCTAAGGGGATTTCCTTGACAAAAAAAATGCACCTGTTGAGCAGCAGGGTAGAGGCGGCCACCAGCACGTACACGCCCATGGGGATCTCGGGCAGCTCCCGGGCGACCCGCGGGGTGAGTATGCGCGTGAAGAAGACCTCGCCCGCCACTGCCAGCAGCTTGGCCGTGAGCAGCAGGCCTGCGTACGGGAAGGCGACCACCTTCCACAGGGGCTGCATGGCCGCCTTGGACTTCTTCACAGCCTCCTCCCCCTCATCGCCTGCATTTTGGGGTTGATTTTGGAATTTTCAAGGATTGGGTTGCTAAATGTGGTGGTGATGTAGGTGTACTTGAGTGGCAGGTTTCTCAGTTGTGTCGTCCCAAGTGAAATGGCTATTTGCTGTGATTCACAAAATGAGGGGTGGCTGGCTCTTCGAAGATGTGTGTGGATAATAAAACACGGGTTTCCTCCTTCCTTAGTCACAACGCAAGCTTCAGTCTTCCCTCTCCATGAAGCAATGAAGTGCCAGCCTTCTCTGAGCAATGCGGAGCCAGGATTCTGAATTTACCCACCCTGGCTAAGCTTGCTTTCGCTTTGCCCTTTTACTGACATCACTATCATCCTCCAAGCTCCTCTTCCAGCCTGCAATTCCGTTCAGGTCTGCATCATCACAGTCCCACTTGCAATGCGACACGACAACAAATGGGACCAATGCATCGGTGGCTAATTGTTTGTCCAATAGGACCAGCAGAACAAGTGGGGTCCCAAGTCTCCTCCCTGCAAATCTGCAGGCTCCCATTCCAGCAGCTTGGACTGAGTACATGGTCCCACCTTCGAAAAGGGAGATTGGGGCGGCCAGCTGCAGCTTGAGGAGCCTGGGCAGACTCCAGGGCAGGGGGAGGACCAGCAGGGAGAGCGCCTGCAGGGGCAGGGCTTGCACAGCCACCAACAGGTCTACCTGCATAGCAGGGCTGGAGCTCTCAATATCGGCCCAAATCTGAGGGGTACGATTGTGTGGGACACTGTCGTTCAGCCTCAAAGGAGAGGAGCATCTGGTCCGTTTGTTAACGCACAAGAACTGGACAACTGATGCACCACCTTCCCGCTTGACCTGGAACAGAGTCTGAGCAGACTAATTTGGTGATTTGCAATTGCCAAGCCCTGGAAGGTTTTGCCAAGACGGGTGGCACAGGGGAGATGAGGGTTAAGTTCCAGGTGCGTCTTGTTGTCACCTGCCACAGCCTGGAGTAGCAAGTTTTGACGCCTCTGAAGCCCTCCGCTACCTCCCTCTGTATCCTGCGCAGCGGTGGGACCCACCCTGGGTGTTTCTTGTCGCCTGCAGAGAAATTCACCTTTCCAATTGTAATTCTGCATTTGTTTGTCTCCTCTAAATCAGATACCTCGTCGAGTCAAAAGTTTGTAAGCAGAAGAGAGACAAGGTGAACATATGGAGAATTGATCCATTTGAAATTGCAGAGATCGGCAAATCTACCGTGATGTCAACAAGGCAAAGGATGCAGCTTGAATCAGTAATCCAAAGCAGGCAAAATCAGCAAGTTACTGATGACCGCGGCAAGCAGGATAAACTCCAGAGCAGCCGAGGCTCTCAGCTTGCGGCCAGTCAAGCAGACCAGGGGAGTCCCAAGGTATTATGATTGGAAAGATGCTTGCGACAAGGTTTCCCTTCATGGCTTTCAGGCCAAACATTTGAGATTGAGTCACCTGGGCTCTTGGCCAGGAGCAGCTGTGAGATTGCAATGGCCAGCGTGCGCAGCAGGATGTTGACGGGGAACATGACCACGAACATCACCCCCACCACCCACTGATAGCCTGCAAGGACACACGGCCCTCTGACTGCTTATTCTTGGCACAGCCACGAATTTTCTTGCGTCTTCACTCTCTTCCTTTGCTGCAGTGAGAACTCATTGGCTCCTTTGCAGCAATGTAATCCTCTGAGAGCTACATAGAACGCAATAAACAGGTAGGCAAACTTTGACAAATTCTGTGCACCATTTTGCCACAGAGGACTGCTTGAACCAGATCTCTACACATTCATGCACGCCCTGAAGAAGGAAACAGGGCCAAAATTGAACGGAAGGCTTGGATCGGCAGTCTCGAAGATGATGACCCACCAGTCTTGAAATTTGCGACGTCAGGGTTGGTGGCCAGGAACCACAGGTTGCGGCCGATCAGAGATGAGGAGGGTACGTTTTTTGGCAGCAGAAAGCGCAAGGCAACTGCAGGCACATCATTGCTTTGACCTTTGGGAGGTAGGCTCTGCTGGCACCGCTGGATGCTGTTTCAAATAGAACAGCTACAAATAATTCAGTTCTCTCCACAAGCATAATGTAAATGCCAGTATAAAATCTCCTGCAAAATTGACCAGGTAGGATTCTTCTCCTGCCTGCTCAGTGCAATGCAGATTGTGGCCCTGTCCGTCATAGGATTTACACTTCGTGTAATGTTGCATACGACGGCTTCAAACAGAACGTACCTTCATTTGTGATCCGATGGCAAATCCTATGCAGCAGGAAGACTGCCGCATCGCAGGCAGCAAACAGGAGGAGGATTTGCCACGCGTTTTGCCACACCAGCTGTAGTGTCCGACGGGTCAGTTGCCACCCCCTCAGCCTGTGGGGTCCAGACACAATGGTGGACAAGCAGCTCGCCAGGTCAAGTTGTAAGATTGCTATTGCCGAGGAATTCTCTTCTACTTCATGGGCATGGAAAATTCTGTACAGGTATTCATCTCCCCATTCCCAGTGTTGCCCCTACGCAATGCAGGTGCTCACCCTGGAGCAATACGATTTCAGGCCTTTCTGTGTTGAACAGGCACTATCTGCACCTGAGCACCCCAAGGCAAGCCGCTGAAATGGATTTTCTTTGTGCTGACATTGTTCGCGGTCTGCTGGACAAGCCTGCTGTCATAGAGGCACTTTGAGAAATGCTATCATGCTGTACCAGATTTGCTGCTCGGAGGAGAAAATTGCTTGTTGTGCTGGCTGCTGCTGGCTGCTTGAAGCTTCACTGGCTGAAGTGGACGGAATAGTTTCTTCTTCCCTGGGAGGCTCTGACGGAGGATCCTGGGCCCTAGAGCTGCCTGCTGCCTTGTCCGCGCTGAGAGGCACCAGCCTGGGGAAAGTGTGGAGGCTTTCAGTCCTTGATGGCACCGTGGTGTGCGTGGGGAGGGGTCTATTCAACAAACATCGCGACAGGGGATAGGTGCGAGGCAGCGGTGCGGCATGCTCAAGACAACGACTCAATGCACATCCTTACTTCAGATAAGCAAATATGAGAGGTCAAGATGACAGGATACACAAATGAAAAGCACAAATACAGCATCTCTTGCTTGCACCTTTGCCGTTGCTGTTCCCGAGGGCCCCATTTCCCCGGGCGTACGTGCAGCTTTCCTCTGTCGTGACATTGCGCCTTGGCCGGAAATCTGTTGAAGAGGACTGAAGAAGATTTTCGCCATAATTGTCCCTGCATTTCTTCCACCCAGAATAGATGACCTTGTGAAGTTCACTGTCCGAGCTAGTGTATCCGGCCCTCAGATGTATCGAAGCTTGCAGGCACGGTCGTTCTTAGCTTCCGGACTGTTGCAAAATTGATCTGGCCCCCAACCTGGAAATTTACGGAAGTAACGCATTAGTTCGACCTTATTTATCAAAATTTGAATCGAAAAGACGAACGATGAGCATGATGCTGAGAGGAAGAAACGACACTTCGAAGAGCAGCAGTAGAGCTGTGTCTGGTGTCATGGCCCCAAGTCCGTGGCAGACAATCCACAGAGACTTGTTCCAGACTTTTTGCAGATATTTGGATCTACAGGAGAGGTATGCAGTCTGCAACCAGGTCCTGGGCTTCAATAAATGACCAAGTCGCAGAAAAGAAATCTTGGATGCACCAATCCAATTTGGTCCTTTAAATCTTCCACAGTGTGCCTTCGTCTTAAGAAAGTCAACAGCATCGGATGTTGATACCTGCAAGATTGCCTTACTTATTCACCCTACTGGTGATACAATAAATACGTTTTCCGGAGACGTGACCAGGAATCTGATTGGAGTGCAGTCTGCAGCAGCCCAGTCAACTCAGCCTGGAAGATGATCATCCTTTCACTTGTTTGCAGGTTCAGCCTGATCTTGGTCTGCAAGAAATGGTGTTCATTGGCCTTGGAAAACCTCCCCCTACACCAGAAGCTCATCATCTACGTGCATGCCCAGTCAACAGATTACCTCCTCAGCATTCCAAGACTTGGGAGTTGCTTGGAGATAGTTGAGATCATCCTGGAAACAGCAAGGCCCCCCAGGTAAAACTATAGTAGTCTTCTTGCTCTTTGCAGTCATGCTTTGTTGTCTTGTGTGCAAATAAGTATCTTCTGTTTGTAAATTGAAATAAAAATTTCTAAATTTGGAAGAAAACCTTTCTTGCCGTATCAGACAGGGCTGCAAAACAGGCTTGTGACTGTCAAAATGATGATCAAACAAACTGTCAAACAAATCGACAATATTCCAAAAGCATGTGCTTTGACAGCAGGATGTTCATATGCTACTGTCCTGGCACGATCATTGTTCTTATGTTGCATGAATAATCGGCAATTGCTGAAGCATCCAGAAACATCGATTCATCCATTTGGAGGTATCTGCTTTTGGTAAATTATCTGGCTCCAGGATCCGACTGTGTCTGTGCTGGTGTCAGGACTCTGATGCCCTAGCTGCTGACAGCGCTGGCATTCTGCTGCCCCAACCTGCGCCGACTCAGCATCAAATTACCCACCGAGTACCCTTGTGATTACAAGGAGTATCACCACGAAGGGATGATAGACGATGGTGGAGACTGGGACACCTGGGCAGGGTGTCTGCCCCTTTTGCGCCAGCTGGAAGTTTTCGTTTTGGATGGCCTGAACTGCAGGCCATGGTCTTCCATCTTTATGATCAATATTATCATCATGACCGTTTGGTGGAGAACATTATCAATGGAGGTCCAGGTTATACCGTGGAGGCTTTCCTCAAGGGGCTCAGACTCAAGGTATCATCTCTTTGCTCACTTATCCTCCTTCATCATTCCTTTCTGCCCCCTTCCAAACTCCTATCTGCAAGGGGAATAAATGGACCTTTTGCTCTGAAGGTGATTATAGTGTAGCTCAGCTCCTTCCATAGAAACATCCTGAGCATCTCGGAAGAGAGCAACACGAACATCACAGTGCATGCAGCTTCCATGTTGATTGCATCAGGGCAATTATATTGGTCAACTCACGAACGCACTGTTCACAATTCCAATAACTGGAATATATGTCACAATATCATGCTCCCTGCCTCATTCTCTGCGCTATTGCAGTCTGCTGATGATGCACAGCAGAAGGTGAAGGCTTCTTGTGCTGCCAAGAGCTTTATGTCCATCATTTGGAGGAAATCAACCCCATGGATCCCATGTACTGCATTGCGCTTGGCCACGCTTTGACAGCACTCACAGATGTGACCCTCATTCACCTGGAGTACAGCCACAGTGGAAGTTCAGATGAAGGAGACATTGAGGATTTTGTCTGGGACAATATAGCGTACAATGTGTCGCGGCTGCGCTCTATACGGTGCGCCTCATGAACTCAGGCCCGAGTCGCAAGGGTGCGGTCTGGTTTAGCTAGGAGCAAGGCTAGCAGGGAATGTGTAGGGAAGGCCACATCTCTACCAAAGAGCTACAGGTTAGGGTGCACAGATGCTACAGCTTTTAGCCTGGAATTCATAAACGAGCAATGCTTCACTTGTAGGTCTGTGACACTGCACAGCAACAAGAGGATGCTTTTGGACCCTGAGTGGCAACAGATGTACAACCTGACTGCACTGGACCTGAACGGGCAGCTTGAGCGTTGCCATGAGATCAATTCTTTACCAGCGCTCCGCTCCCTGTCGTTGCACTGCTTGAAGGACCGCTCATCAGCAATGAATTTCCTGACACCACTCTCTCTTGGAACTCTAATTGGGCTTACCGCTTTGGCGATCAGATCTAGGCGCATATCAGGCCAGTTTGGCGGGGCCAGGAGAGGAGCTCCCTGGCTCAGCTAGTTCTTTGAGAAGCACGCACTCCTCATCGGCGAGTCATGCCTGTCATACGGGAATGTGTGCTGCAGGGAGCTTTTTTTCCAGGCAGACGGAAACTTCACGCTTCCCCATGAGGCCTCCAACCTGCGTGCCCTGACCCTTCTCGCCCTGGACGGCTGCAAAGGCGGCCACCACCACCTGGCAAACCTGTCCGGCCTCCGCAACCTCGGCGTCGGATTCCGCATAACCCCTGATGACCTACACCCCGACAATCTGGGGAACGTGGGACCCCTGGTGTCGGCGGCCATGCGCAACCTGACTCGGCTGGCGATCTCGGGTTCACATCCTCGGTTCCAGGTACTGCCACTACACAGAAAGACAGCCACATTATTGCGCAGCATGCTGAGAGCAAGGGTGGAGGGGAACCCCTCGATCGCTCAATGAGGGCAATATTGAAATGAAAGAGAGACTGGTTTCTATCAGTACCCAAGTGGATGGATAAGCTTGTCATTGAACATGGATTCTCACCCGCGAATTTGAGAGTGTCCAGTGGAAAATATACATCTCACCCTTGTCTTCCTGCAGGACAGCGGGTACACAAAATGTCCTCTTTAAACCACATGCCTCGACGCGTTTTTCCCATCTGGGACTTCTTGCGATTGGCAAGCACTGTTAAAGCGGAGTCAGATGTAACAAGCTCACTTGACTCATCATGCCTGATGCAGGTGGCTCTCTCGAGGGTCCTGCCTGTCGCTGCGTTGAAGAAGATGCACAGCCTCATGAATTTCAAACTCCAAATCAAGAGCTGCAGAGATCTCGATATGCTGTCAGAGAACGGCTTGCAGGGCACTCAGCAAGGCTTGCTGAGTGTCCTGCCACAGCTGACCAGCCTGGACCTCAGCGGCAACGACTTGTGCAAGATCCCCTCCTGCAGTGCCCTGACCAGTTTGGTAAAGCTGGATATCTCCAACATGTCGCTGCAGTTGTGGCAAAAGCATTTGGAGGAGTGGGGACTGCTGTCGCGCTTGCGATGGTTGAACCTCACGAAAGGGGATTCTTACAGTCAACCAGTGTGGTCTGTCCAATCCTTCAAGCATATGAAAGCTATGGAGAAGGAGATACCTGACCTCATAGTGAAGATTAGGTGATATCATCATTTCATATGGTGCTTTTTTGTCATAATGTTACCTGCAAGTACCTTCATATTGTATTGAAACAGATGGGCCAGAACGTACTGTGACTGTTCAAAAAGGCACATTTGCACTGAACACAGTCGTGGAATTCTCATTGCTGATATAATTTGCTGTGTGTGTCCCTACTTTGTGGAGATATAGATCAAGAGCTATCATCAATGAGCAAGTCCAAAATGTCTGTGATATCCCAAATTACTTGCAACTCTACCTGACCCTTGGTTCTGCATTTGAACCGCAAGCTCGACCCTACTGTATTTGATTGTGGAAGGTCCGTGCAAATGCAGAGCAAAACGTAAGGACGATATTCGTGGTAAGCATGTTATAAGGTGTTCAGAGACATGTTCATGGAGATTTACCACTATTGTTCTGCGATCACACTTCAGCACTGTACTCTGAACTCAGCATGGCTTTGCCACAGCATCTCTAGGCTGAGACCTGCCCATGGCAACACATCTGGCACTGCTAACAATCACAGGACCAAGCAAGGAGTCTCCTCTCCCATTATCAGAGCAGCATTTGCTTGGCTCTTTCTGAGGCAATCTGCGATATCTTAAAATTAATGTCTTCCTGCCACAATTTGCCACAGTCCAGCCATCCCGACACAGGCCAAGCAGGTTGTTCATACCCCCCCTAATATAGACCATGAGGAAGTGTGTGATAGAATGCACGGCAAAGACAATTCCTTCGAGTGTTCTTCAGGAGCACTAGGACCCCTCCTCTAGCGTGCCCAAAAGGCGGCGTATTAGGGTCCACTCCCCGGCCAAATTGGCGCGCCAGAGGTGTACAACGGATCCCTGCAGGGACACCGCCAGCCAGCCCTGCGTGGGGTGCCACCCAATCCTGACAACGGGGAAGGGGTGGGCAAGCTCGGCCACTTCCTCTACCTGCGGCACCCACCAAACGTCCAGATGCTGTGGATTTTGGGAGAGACAACTTGAGAAGTGTGAGGGCGGCTGAATGAGGCATTCTTTACGACAATGCGCCTCTCACCCACACGGCTTGGGAAGCCAAGGTTGCGCAAATAGATCACAACAGAGACAAAGCAATCCTAAAAATAGACCAGCTTGTCGCCTCATGCGTGTAGGTGAACGTGATGTACACGAAACAGCATGAAATCATGGACTGGGGAGCGCTGGACCACGAGACTGCTGGAGAGCCAAATACACCTGGACATTCACCCACGGTCCATTGATATCCAAAAACCCTTTGCCCTGATGATACCAGGCCCTCTAAGCTAGCCAATTCCTGTGCAGGGGCGGTCAATGCTCTCGGCCAGAGGATAGGTGAGGAGGGAAACCGGGGTGCGACCTGCAAGTTGTCTACCGCTCCCTTCAGACCCAGCAACTGGACCGTGCTGCCGTGAGCCAATGCGATCAGCTCCTGAGGGCGGGCCCCCGATTCCTCCCAATCTACCGACGCTACCTGCAGGCAGGAGGGAATGCTGCTCAGGAGAAGGGGGGGGTCGCTCTGTCGTTGAAGGCAGAGAATGGGAGCCTTTGGCAAATAGCCTTGGCTGAAGAGCAACGAGGACTGCATGCTCATGTGCCCCAATTCTAGGATGCACTCTCCACACATGCAGTGATGACCCAGTAGTTTCTGTTTCTGCAGGCAAAAAAGAGGGTGGAAAAGGGGACTTGCCTCAACGTTCTGGGCCAGTGTCTTGACTTCCCGCCACTTCATCAGAGGCTTCTCGTACATCCACACCTGCAGCATTGCAGTCAGATTTAATAAAGGACACTCTGCCCTCTGAAAGAGGAAGTGAGGTAGTTGTGCTGATCTTTGAATGTAGAGACAGGCGGCAAGCAGTCGCACGAGACTGTAGAGTGGCAGCTTTCCAAGTCAAGCTGCAGAGTTTCGCTCACGTTTATTCTTTTTGTGTGGCATGTGTAGGATATCAAGAGAATGCAGGCAGGAGTTGTAGTGAGTACCTTTGCACCTTGTGTCGACCCCAAAAGCAGGACTGGAGGTATGCCCTGGCTGAAGGGCTGCCAACAGAGGCAGGTGTACTGCTCTGCGCCGCTCATGTGGGTGCCCACCCTTGCCCCAATCTGCCACCCGCCTGTCCCCGACCCTTTCGGCCGCAATATGCTGCAGAATACGAGGCCTAGTCAGACTTGCATGCTGCAATGCACTTGCCCCTCCCTCATTGCAAACCCATATAGGCGACAATTCGCGCTCCTCATCTGGGCACTTCCCGCAAACCTCAACCTCTGGGTACTGCATTGAAAAGGGCTTTCCCTTTGAGGAAGAAGCCTCTCAAGATGAGGTACCTTTTGAAGGAGCAACGCACTGTAAAGGTTAGACATAGATCAACAGCGGTCACTAATCCATTTGCAACCTCACTTGAGGACACCAGATAGAGAGGAATGGCAAATTATGAGTGCAGGGATGAGGATTTTCAAGGGACCATGGGAACGGTGAGGGTGTGACCTGCAACCACTGCTGGAGGCAACTGCAAGGTGCAGACCCCTTTCCCTTGCTCCAAATGCCAGCGCGTTGACCCTACCTCCCAGCGAAACCGCACCCTCCAGCTGGAAGACGATGCCCGTGGCCGCTGAGTCTGCAGCACCTCTGGGTATCGTTCATAACCTGATAGCATCAAGCATGCAATCATTAGATATGTTGCTATTTGCATCAGTTGGGGTCCGAAGGGCAGGAATTAGTTTGGACAAGGGTAGGGGTTTCTGGATGGATGGGGGCTGTGCCTGTCGGGCTCTCCAGGAGTTCCTTTGCTGTGTTTGCAAGGCGCCTCCAGAGGCTAACTTCTCCATCCCTCCCTCCCACAGCCAGGAGCCCTCCAAACTCCGGGTGCGCCCATGTCACCTGCAGGGAAAGTACAGATGGCAATGCTGCTTAAATGCAATTCAAGTGTGAACCATCATCAGAGATTATCATTGCATTTATATGTCCATGAAATAGGGAAGGTTTGCCATGGATGGTTGCTTATGTTTGAATTCCAGGGCACACATTTGATCTTAGGCTTGGATAAACTCATTCAGGTTTTCTGTGCTTAGTCTGCAACAGATTTGCAATAAATGGTAATTGCAGGTTCAGATGTATCTGCCGTTTCAGCAAAATAGGGGCTGGCACTGGATTATGGATTAAGATTTGATGGATAAGGATCGGCACAAGCAAAGGCCAATGAGTGCAGACCTGGGTCAATGGGAATTGTTTCTCTGTCTTCCACTCTGTGAGATATTGCCATTCCTCAGACTGATTTTGTCTGCTGAAGACGCTGATTGTGCCCTCTGAGGTGACTGTGGCGAGGTTCCGCTTGGGCAGGTCGTATGCTACACTGGTCACCTCTCCAGACGTGCCAACATAGGAGCTAGGGGGTAGGCCATCCTCACTGATGGCGTCTTCCATTTCTAGCTGAGATGCGTAAAGGGAACTTTGAATTCAGGCATGCATATCAGAAAGTGTGCACGCTCCAAGTGTCAAAAGTCACGGTGATCAGCGAGTGCATGTTGCAGTCTACTTTCAGATGTACTTTTCTTTGAAGGAAGCATTACATCAGAGCAGCGATGGTGTGCATTCTGTACGTTCTCGGCTGGACAAGAGAGAACTTTGAGAGGGTGGGAAGAGGGAGGGGGGTCGGGGGGGTCGGCTGCCCTCGAGGACCTTTTGTTGCACTCTGCCACTAACAGGGCAGAAAGCATCGATTGCGACGGAGACGTGTGAGGATAGAGAACGAAAAGACAACTCTGATCGATTTCTTGAATAATCACACACTCTTTTGGAACGACGATATTTGCAAGTAGGGTACACTTAATATCTCGGTGCGACTTCGAGACGAGTTGAGCAGACGAATCTGCTCACTATGGTGGGGTATCGCATGCTGCCGCGACAAACTCCAGGCAGCTTGCACACCGCAGAACGTGGGCGGCATGCATGGAGTGTGCCCAAGCAGAGCAGCCGGTGAGAATTCCAGAATCAGCCCATAATGCACTTGACTGACTACATGAGACCTCCAATGCATGCTTGATAGCAGTCTTTCATTTCTGATTGTTTGGGAGATGTATTCTTGCAAGCAAGAATACCACTTAGGGCAAACCAACAATAAGAGTATTTTATCAGAATACAGCAAACAGTGTGTGAGGCTTCAAAATCATAGACTTGACATAGAGTACAAGAATTGAGCCCTAGCTTTGTTTAAGAAAAAAGCATCAATAAATTCGTCCCCCTCTGCAGGTCTGGAGGCAGAAGCCAGCAAGCAGTGAAGGCTGCCAGCCCTGTGAAAGAGCAGAGTGAGCTGCCAATCCAATTCAAATGCTTTTGCGGTCAATAATTTGAGGGAACTACAGCTCGTCGTTATGATGAAAGCCGTCTTTGGTTTTCAAACAATCGTAATTATGACAGACCTCTGCTTATAATTACTCACCTCCCCCAGGGTACTCCTGTTCCCCCTCCACAAGGCAGTCCCTGTATACCATCGCTTTTGCATTTCCAAATGCGGACTGTGCAAAGTCTGGTGTTCTGTTGGTCACTGTGGAAGGAATGATGACATTGAACAAGTGGAGACACCAGTCCGAGTCATGATTCAATACACCACACCTCTTTAACAATTGCTCAAGCGTACTGAAAGTGGTGTTGAAAAATTCTCTACAAATTTTTGTGGTTCTGATTTGTCTTTCCATCTGTTGAACCCCCAGGAACAGTTTCTTATGCTAGATCACAGTGCAGCCCCATCCTCCCATCTCATTTGAAGTAAAGAAATGAAATTAATGATGACACGTTTGGCTGCAGCCGCTTCCAATGGCACTGCCGGCTCAGTGTCGCCGCTGGATCCTGCAGCTCCTGTCATCGACAACGGGCGGAAGACCCCCATGGTGAACAACTTGCAGGCGTACGGCCTCCCAGAGGAGAACTGGGACACAGCCACCCTCAGCTTTGTGGTGGTGGGAGCCTCGGGTGACTTCCTCCCTCTCCTCCCACGCATCTTTTACCTGAGCAACACATGCGGGGACAACGTTGGAATCTCACCTCTCCCGACCCTGTTTCACCTGTCCCTGTCTCTAGGACCATGACCTGCATGATTCCCATTTGGACCTGCTACCTCCAAGCGCCTGTATTTCGCATGTTGCCTGAAAATATAGCCCAATCTGCTGCAGGTGACTTGGCGAAGAAGAAGATCTACCCGGCCCTCTTTGCCCTCTACTATGAGAACATGCTGCCTAAGAACTTCAGCATCTTCGGCTTCGCACGCTCAAAGATGGACGATGCACAATTCCGCGATTACATACAACAGGTCCGGCCCTGGTCAACCTCTGCCCTGGTAACAAATGATGAGTAGTCTGCCAGGGTATGTGTAAAAAACCACTTCCTCTGCTTTGCCCTCTTGATTACGGGACAGGTATTAATTTTCATGATTGAGCAATCGGTGGATTCTTACACTATGATCTCTTGCAACAAATCAGGTGCCCCGGCACATTTGTGTGAGCGGGAAATCACATCATGAAGACTGAGGGTACCTGCAAAGATGGCTTTGTTGCCTGAGCAGTGGCACATCATCCCATGATGTCATGTCAAATCACCATCCATCGCAACCATCGCCATCCATCCACCCACCCATTCAAAAAGGGGACAGGGTCCGCCTTCCTGCGCCCCAAACACACGCAACTGCTGAATACCTCAAAGTCGGACGTTCCCGGAGTTACAGCTTCTCCATCCAAGATTCCATGTTAAATCTTGGTTGTGCAGAGCCTGACCTGCCGCCTGAGCAGCAAGGACGAGTGCGGGGACCGCATGGAGGCCTTCCTGGCGCGCTGCTTCTACCAACCGGGCCAGTACAAGGAGGCCAGCGACTTTGCCAAGCTCTCCGACCGCATGTCCGAGATAGAAGGGGTACAGCTCCTGCCGCTCCACGAGAAAGCACGGAGTATCAAGCATTGACTTTTGACTGTGTCAAAAGCGGGAGCGTGCGTGTGTGTGGGAGGGGGGGGGGGGGGGGGTTC
>QAXI01000419.1:1246065-1259180 GCA_004335615.1 Chloroidium sp. JM
GGGGGGGGGGGGTAGCGTTTGCTTTACGAAAGACCCATGACCATCGATGCTTTACCCGATTTTAATGCAACCTCTTGTTTGAATTCTCCTTCATTGTGCCAATTGCCCAAAAGCCCTGTGAGAAGATTTACAGATAGGCGTTTGTTTTGGTTGCCTGCAATGGCTCTTGGGCAATGTGTAAGAGACGATGAAAAACAAATTAGTTGCCTACTGAAATAACAACATCGACACGCCCCTGAAGGGAGGAGAAGAGAAGACGGGGGAGGGGGCTACTTACCGTGCGCAAGCCAGGGGTGTAGGTCCTGGGCATCGCAGAAGCGCATGAAAGCGCCCAGCACCAGCTTCAAGCGCTCCCTGGCGTACCCCAGGTCAACAGGGAACTCTCCGAACCTGAAAAGAATCAAAAGACGATGTTCAACGTTGGGATCTACATGGTTCGCTCAAATTTTCCCAGCTAAACAAGTGCTGCACGATTGGTGAGTGCCTGCCAAATTAAGGGGTGCTGGGGCCTTCTTCGTCCGATTCAGGAAGCTCCCCCATGCCGAGGGAGCAGAGCGGGCGTGACAGCATTCTGCCTGACGTTGTAGGGATACTGGATACTGACTGAGACAAATATGTAAGCATATTTAGGTGTGCCGGTCCACCTCGACCCCACAAACCTCTACTCCGTGATTTGGCAGGTCTGGCCGACTCACCTCATATCTACGTGATGATTCTTGTCATAGAAGTACTTGTTGTTGCTCTCAAGAAAGGCCCGCAGCTCCGGGCTCTTCACAAGCTGCAGCAAGTTCTCGGCCCAGAGCTCGGCAGAGAAGACCTCCATCCCAGCGCTCCAAGGGGCTCTGCTCGCGCTCTGAAGGCAACACAAGGCGGCATGAGCATGTGCAGTACACACATCTTAGAGCGACGCCATTCGAAAGGACACTCGGCTGCAGCTTCCTTTGCACAGGAAGAAAATGTTGAGGAGTTGGGATGGAGGTTTGGAGAGGCGATACTGCATATTCAACGACACACATGTATCCTGCAATATGCCGCAATCCAATCAGAAAGACTCCCTCTTTCTGGCCTTCTTCCCGGCTTTGTGGAAGCAATCTGATTAAGGTGAGGTGGATTCAATCGAAGCTGGTGCAGCAGACCTGGAGGGGGGCGGTGCAGGCTTCCCTGATGCTGGTAGCTTCCTCCATAGTCGGCAGCCGAAATCCCTCTGCAGGATGCTAAGAAGTGAATCAATGGAAGCCCTGTTCTAATGGCCCTCTGCATGTACTCTGTGCGCAACTGCAGATTTCCAACCATGCAAATGCCCTCTACTCAATGCATTGATACATGTCTTTGCCGATGTGCTTCCATCAATGAAACACCCCCCACCACCCCAAACCCCCCCCTCCACCAGAATGACATAGCCACTCCCAACATTGTCCACATATCCCTGTGCACATGTCTGCCTCGATCTGGCATAGTACATGTAACCCAGCTCCCAGCCATTTTGCAAGGCAAAAACAGCTCACCATCAGCCAGGGCCCTGCGGTGCCGCCTCGATGTTGATGACCCTCTCAATTTTGCGTCTGCAGGATGCATGGCAGATCAGAGGGGCGTTCTTGGCTAGGTTGAGGTAAGCATGCCAAGCCTCTCACAGTGCATATTAGCCCAATGTAATACAGAGGTAGACAAAGACATTTCGGTCACGGCTGCAAGAGTCTTTGATCGGTCTTCTGACGAGCTCTCCTCCCTCCACATCAATTGAGCCTTATGGTTCTCATGGACTGCCGACTAGAGAGTGCAGGAATTGACCTCCAGGCGGCATCTGATATTGGTCATATCTCACTTCAGATCAGACCAGGAAATTTTGAACACGTCATCATTTATCAATCATGCGATCAGCGAGTTGAAGACAAGGGTCACCTCTCACAAAGCTTGGCTCCCTCCGAGTTGCCAACAGGGACCTGCTTACAGGAAGAGCTCCAGGCTGGCAACCTGCCACAAATCCGGCCCCCATGTCACCGGCTACAACCTCCACCTCCACTCCTCCAGCTGATTGCGCCACTTGCTGGCTTGCAACTTGCGTGACTGTGGAAGATGCTTCCTCATAAGGGGCATCCTGCATCAACCACACAGCAAATCTCCCACCATTGTCTGGCTATGGTTCCCATCTCATGCCATGCCCTCTTCAGGCTTCCTTGTGCTTGGTGACTCCTGTCCCTTCAGTTCGTCCCCACCCAAGCAGCCACACACTCAGCTCTTCTCACAGCTCGTGAACCTATTGCTCTGACTAACGGCTCACGTCTAGGCAATTACGACGAAGACTCCTTGCATTGAATAGTACACAGAAGGTCCCAAGGAAACAAGAGGTCATGTCAGACTCACTTGAAGTCTCCTCGTCAAGTGGCTGAGTGCTGCTGCATTATCATTTATCGTACAGAGCAATACGCAAAGCTGAATCCAAATGCTCATGTCACTTGAGGGAGTGCCTTCGGGTGGCTTCGATCAGCGCGATTCATGCCTCGCGAACAGCGTGTACTTGACACCGAAATTCCCAACTGGTTTTCTTTTGCGTGCAAATTGCTGAACGCCACCCAGAGAGGCACCC
This sequence comes from Chloroidium sp. JM, assembly GCA_004335615.1. NCBI lineage: Eukaryota > Viridiplantae > Chlorophyta > Trebouxiophyceae > Watanabeales > Watanabeaceae > Chloroidium > Chloroidium sp. JM. Next base: position 1,248,650 of record QAXI01000419.1, read on the forward strand.
AACCTCGTATGAACTTCCTTTCAACGCCTACCAGGCGTTCTGACAATGGCGCTTTCGCAAGGGCTTTTTTGGGGAGTAACGAAAGCAACAAAGAATTCGCTTGCTCTCCGTGGACTCCACTCACTCTGCCGTGTGCCATGTGCGATCTACGACGCATATATGGATCCAGATGAAGTAGCGATGAGTCATGCATGGGTGGTCCCATTGGAGCGCACCTGGCCTCTGCCCCTTTGCGCTTGCTCAGTGGTCCTCATCCATGACCCCTGGGCAATTGGCCGCCAAGTCGTCTGGGCTGTCATACTGCAAGGAAGCACAATTTTCAGTGTGGTGTGGTGTTTGTGACCCATTCCACAGCCTCTGGCAGGTCTGCAGAAATGCATAAGGGACCTCGAGAGACATTCAGCCTTAAATGCAAACCCCAATTTTGCCTCCAATTTTCCCTTGAGGCCCAGCTTAATGGAGGGAAGCACATGGCAAAGCACGCTCATTCAAATCCATGGAACGATGCCTCATTTGATGTGTCGTACACACAGCTGCCACAGAATGTGTGAAGTGGGTCACAGATCTGCCCGTCAAGTGAGCCAATCCTGCTTCATTACCCAAAGAAGCAAGATCCAATCGTGCTCTTGCCCTTGGGCCAGCCTTGAGGGGATGGGAAGCATACCTGGCAGCCGCAGTGCAGGCAGTAGCAGTGCTGGCTGCGCAGATAGGTCAGCACGGTCATGAGCCTGTCCTTGACAGGCTGGTCTTCCCAGCCAGGCTCCTTGGCCTCCTCTTCTGCCCCTGCCTCCTTCTCCTCGTCCTCTGAAGCTTGCGGCTCTGGAAGCGGCCACAGGAAGCTGGGATCGAGGCCCTTCCGCCTGTCCAGCGTCTCTAGCACCTGTTCCATAGACCTACTTCTAATTATGACGTAGCAGCAGTAGCTATGCAGGCTAAATTCAGCTTTGACAGGCCCAATCTTAATCCCCTTGCCACATTCAATTCAGGCAGTTCATCCTACTTCTCTGCGTGATCCGAGGTAGCTCCTGAACCGACCCTGCATCTCCAGCCCCAATGAACTCCCCCGCTGGAATTTTCCTCAACAAGACAGAGCACTGTGGACCAGGTGTCCATGAAAGGCTGGCTGAGGCATAGTCGGCGATATATGGACCTAAGATTCATGCAGGCCCACCTGCCTGCCGCTTTTCAGCTGGCCTTCGTAGCGCCTGTCAGCCAGCCTTGAAGCCTGGGCATGGGAGAAATCCTTCTGCATGATGTTCCCCACCAGCTTCCGCTTGGCATCTGCAGCACATGCGTTGCAGTCGAGAAAAGCGAAACTTCGAAGTGATGAGGAGGCATGCTCTTGCCGAATAGGAGTGGAGCATGTGGTGATGGCACACGTGGATGCACTGCTGACGAAATGCGTGAAGGGCAACAGATGTCTGTGTTTGAAAAGCCCTCAATGTTGGCTATGCCACCCACACCCTGCCTGCCACACATTTATCCTCCATAAGGCCTCCAAACAGCATCCTTGTATTCTCTGCTACAGCTGGTGCAGCTCGGTGAGTAAATTGGCAGTGGCTGAATTCTGCCAATATGTGAGTATTGCTCCTCTGCACACTCAAAATCCAAGTCCTTCAGTGGGTCGTGTGTGTGTGCAGGAGGGATGCGAGGAAGGGGATATTTCGGTCACCTCGCAATGACTGCATCTTCTCGGCCTCTTCCCGCCTGCGTTTCCTGTCCTCCTCCACGCCCAGCCCCGTTTTCTTGTCCCTGATCGTGAGATCGATGGGCTCCTCTCGCCCATCCCGGTTCTTCCCCAGGCCCTGCCCCTTCTTGTATCCCATCTGAGCCAGCATCATGAATCCCCTGCAGACATCAAGCATGTGCCTTGGATTTCCCATTTCCAATACCAAGGAAAGATGTGTACTCCGGTGTGAATTTGGGGCTCAAAAGTACCATTGGGCAACACAAGCAAAGCAGTGCAAGATCTCCTGCAGCCTGCCTGCAAACCGGTGGGGAGTGGGTTCCTCTTGGGAATTTCCCTGGATTTCCAGCGTGTTTTGGAGGTACTAACCAGGCTACCATGTCGTACACAGGGCAGAATAGGTGAGGAATACTTGCTCTGCTCCGAGACAGGCGCTTGCAAGCCCTCTTCTCGGATCTCCTTCATCCCCCTGGGCTTGCGAGGCCTGGCAGCCAAGTCCTTCTGGCTGGCCTGCTGCAGTGCCTGTGAAGCTTGCTCCTCAAAGCTGCGTGTCAGCTTATCCAGCTCATCCTCCGAGTCTGAGGATGGCCTGCGGATGTGTGGGCGCTAATTTTACACAGAGGGCCCCACTGTCATGCTTTGAAGGTGAGAATATTCGAGAACATGGATATGAAAGGTGGAAGATACAATCATGGGATTTCATCCGCTGATGATAATACTGCGTCCAAGGTTTGGATAGCCGCGTGAAACCAGAAGAGAATATGAAACGAAATGCTTCTTCCCTTTCGCAAAGCCTTACCGGTCCATCGAGCTGGCAGTCCACTTCTAACGAGATTCGTGTTCACCACCAAGTTTCCAAGTACTGTTTTCTGCGGGGCGCACCAGCATTCCTCGATTGGCAGAAAAAGGACAGCCTGGTGCACTTGCAAATTTAAGCGCACCTCGAACGCCTGCATCGTGCCATTACAGCTCTCTCGGCGAATGCCATATCTCAGAGGGTGTGGATGTTTGACAGATTTTTGCAAAATACGCTGTTAGGCACGATGAACTTTCCCATGTGCCGCATGCCGAGTGAATTTTAAGACGCAAGGTACCGCTTCCAGACTCCGAATGTCATCCTGGATTGTGATATTGTGCTGAAGTATGATCTGCCGATGCTTGCATATGTCACTAGGCCTAGCGGCTCTCTTTGGAATTTTAAATTTGAATTGCTGGAGAGAAAAGGGAGCAACAGTCCCTCATTTCCCCAAGTTCTGGTACTCCGCATCACCACCAGAGTGTCTGTGTAGGTACGTAGAGCAACAAGACCACTTCTCATATTGCAATGACGGGATTCACCAATTTCGTTCGGTGGTGCCTCCAAAGTCCTGCAGATGAGTGGAAGCCATTGCGTCATTCGCTGGAGGGGAGGGATGGCGAGCGGCTCAAAGTCAAAGTCACTGCAGCAGCCAGTGGGGTAGACCAGATAGGTGCCGAAGCATACCCACCTTCCCCTCCCCCCCTCCCCCCCTTTCCCCTTCCCTCTTCCCAAGCCTTCAACCGCCAGCAGCCACATCCCCAGGGTCTCACATTGAACATTTTGACAGCTCATCTTCCTTCTCTACCTCCATGTAATGGGGCGACAAAACCCCAGGTCCGCATCTGCTATTGACTTGGTATCATGTCGGCTGCAGAGGTCAAGGTCATGCACTGCACCCTGCCAGCAGTGGCCTGATATTGGGTCCGTGAACTGAATTTTTCTGGCTAAGTAACACAGAGCATGAGAGGGGCAGCCAAAGAACATGTGGTTGAAGATGGCAAATCCGGCTCGGACTTTGATGGGCACCTCCGCCGGCTGCAGAGGTCAAGGTCAAGTACCCGACCTGCCAGCAGCAGCAGGTGTACGACATGCAGTGCTTCCTGTTCTTCCCCAAGGAGCTGGAGGCCGTGCGGCTCACCGGCTTCTACTCCGACCTGTGGGAGGTCGTCAGGCTGCACAAGCCCCAGGCAGGCCACAGTCTGTACCCCACCCCCCCCTCCTGGAGCTCACAAGGCTGGTCCCAGTCCTCCATGCTAAATTTCGGCTGCAAGCAATGTCTCGACGATCCTGATTATCATCAGTGAATTGAATCTCAACCTGATTGCAATCCGATTTGATTTGTTCTTGGGGGCTCAACGGCCTTCCACCAACCCAATCCAACCACCGCTCCTGCATGCACACCTCATCAAATGGACACCCAACCTCCAGGTATTCTTTCTGAAAAAACATGGGCCTGAGGCACTGCACACGCTGCAGGTCTCGCTGGCCAACTTGGCAAACAAGAGCGGAGAGGGCAATCTGTTGGCAAATCTCAACACTCTGCTGAAGGCATGTTTTCCATATTTCTCAGGACATAAGCTTGTTTGCTGGCATCCTGCTTATTGCATGGAAAATGGGATCACAAATGGGGAGCGGTGGGGGGCGGGGGATTTGATGGATGGATGCAATGGTGAACCAAGGTCAAGGAAAGCCACAGAGTTGATAATTTAAGTGTGGTCTGGAATATCATTTGCGAGTCAGCCTGAGTTTGAAGCTATGTTGCCCCATATCTCCTTTACCTTCAGGAGTTATTTCCTGCATTGGAAAGAACTGCTGACATGATATCTCTTGTATGGCAGGAGGTCACGGTTGGCGGTCGCCGGGGGCAGGAAAAGAGGACCAAGTCGGCGGTGCACCTGATGAGGCTCCAGGCTTGCATGGTGCGCAGAGCCATCAGGAAAGCCGCCAAGAAGATCCATTCCCAGATCTCTGATGCTGGGGTTGCCAGAGGTGGGTAGTGAGGCTGGCTATTATGGAGAGTGGTGAGGGGAGCCATGTGCTGAGTCTATGGCCATCTATGTGTCAAGTGGTTGTGAGGATAGTGGCTCATGTGTTAGACATGCCAAGAGGGATTGGACAGGCCTAGGATATATTGACTCACCCTGTGGCGTTGTGCTGTTGCTGACTGGGTTTTGTTCTTGCAGGTTCCGTGCTTTTTGCAGCCGCAGCCATGATCCCAGACTTTGTCAAGGGCGTTTGCAGGGTCATGGACGCAATGCAAGAGGTGATCTGTTACACATCCTACCTGCTGCACTGTACACCCTTGCAATGTCTGCCAAGGCCGAATTGCTGATGGTGCATATTCTGCAGTCCCAGTGTTTCCTGATCACCCAAAATTGTCTGTGTGGCTATCTGTGAAGCAGCATCGACAACCCACCCTTCTCCCCCCACACACTGCCATCTTCCTTGCATCCCTGTTCTCAAGGTATGTAACTCTGGTAGATGCATGTCAAGCTTTCCGCATGCAAATCTGGATTGACTGGTGGGCAATCGGCAGGTCTGTAGCATCTGCGGTGGCAGGGGCTTCCCCCAGGAACTGGTAGAGGGCTGGGGGCTGTGCGAGGAGTGGCTGCTGGTCGAGGCCGAGAGGGCCACGCTGCGCCTCATCAGGGACCTCGACTCCTGCATGCCCGCATCCAGGAGGTTGCTTTCCCCGCTGCCCCCAACTCCCCTCCCTTCCTGAAGCGCTTCATGCAGAAGCATCTCATCCGATCTGTGACCCATATTATCGCATCTGCAACCTGAAGCGGTCACAAGTGGATCCAGTGGCTGGAATATGGGGCCTCATTTGGCATGGGAAGAGAAAACTGGAAGAATGAAATTGGAGCTAATGGATATTTGAAGATTATCAGAGTGAACAGGCATGCAGGAAGCAATGATAGCAGATGAGGTGACCGCTCAGATCACTTTTTGCATTGCATGGTGCCAATGCTGCAGCAAGAGGGGCTTCTCTACCGGCCCACGGTAAGGTGTCATATCTTGTGTGTGCTGCAGGAGCGGTGATTCCAGCACGGAGAGGCCGGGGGGTTGGCAGATCTCGGCCCTGAAGCGGGCAGAGAGTCCCCCAGTGCCACCCCCGGAGCGCGTGAAGATTGGCGGGAGAGGGAAGCAGTGTGGTTTGATCGGGAGCGGGGGCGGCGAGAGCTCCGAGCCTAGCATGCCGGGACCCGGCCACCGCCCGGCAGACCCCGCCACTGCCAGGGCACAGCTGCAGCATGCTGCGCTGTCCTTCCAGGCACAACCTGCCTCATGCATTCCTCTGAGACTCACTGCCCATTCATGCCCTTCCTTGTCGAACCCTTGACTTTGCCATGATGTTGCGGCCAGTCATGCCAGTAGTTTCGCACCAGAGAATTGTGCCCCTTGAAGTTCCGTCCCATCTTCATGCACGGAACTGACTTCCAGCCAAAATGGTCCGGTTGTATGTGTGCATTGCAAGGCCTTCTGCTGCGCTCAGAAATAAGTACACTGGGGAAGTCAGAGGGACTGATCTGCAGAATTCACGGCGGCAGAAGGGTTATGTGGAGAGCCTGATCAAGACCGATGACGCTTTTGGCAACGAGCATTACACACAAAGGTGCACATTGTTCTGACTTTCCCAACCCCTTAGCGAGACATCTGACTCGTGAAGTTTTGCGGGAATGACAGGATGTGCTAAAAATCTCCTTTCCCTTGCAAAGAACTTTGCTGAGATGAGCAGACTGATCCGTAATAGTTGTAGCTGCAACGAATGGCTCAAATCCATCTGTTATGGGCAAATCTCGCTGAAAACATTGTTTCCACAGAATCAAGGTGCTGAAGCGGCATGCCCAGGAAGCCATCAGCCTGCTGCCAAAGGTCAAACAGCGCAGCCAGGTGGGAAAGTCCCAACCTCCGCATCCCTCCCCCTCACACCAGCTGAAAGGATTGGCGTCAGCATTTGGTTAGAAATGCTGAACTTTCTAAGCGATAGCAGGGCTGGCTTTTGCATCAACAGGAAGATGGGTGTCTGTCATGCACACAGATTGCAGAGAGAACAGTCAAGTGGGGAGGGGTGTCGAAAACCTGCGCTATGCATGGGAACTGGTGCACACTCTTGACTGGCTGTACCTGTATCCCGCTTTGACACCCATCCCTTCAGGGTGATGCTTGACACACATGCAAAGGAATGAGCTGAGAGGTCACCTGGGCTTCGTTTGGGTCTGTGCATCAGCTCCCAAAGGTGCTGAAAGGGGCGCAAAATGCGTGCGCAGTTGCTGAACGACGCGGTGGGGGCGGTGGTCGCGGCCGTGGCGATGGTTGTGGCGGTCTTCGGGATGTGGGTTGGTTACTGCATGGCCAACTACCAGCTGGACATCAAGTTTGCCATCATCACCGTCATATTTTACAGCATCAAGGATCGCATCAAGGCAAGCGCTCCTCCCCCCCCTGCCGCCTTCTCTTCCCTCTGCCACCTCTCGCTCAAATCCCTCTTCCCCTTCACCACCATTGCTGCTCTTGCTCCCATGCTGGGGCAAACCCGCTGCGCACCTCTTAGAATAGCCCCTGATTAAGATGAATCATTCAGCCATTGTCAGATCCTCTGGAGCAGGTAGAGACATTGTCTGTCTGGCTGCTTAAGCAGCAATTTGCATCGCCGCTGCACTGCTATCATGAGAGGGATCAGAGTAGGGGAACATCTTGGCAATTTTAAGTCAAACATTTTAAGTGAGGCTGGTTTTTGGGGTTATTTTGTCGAGAAGCAACTTGGGAATTTAAGGGCACTCAGACTCGCAGAAGTGGGGCGAGCGGTATTTGGAGCCTGTGGCGGAGTGGTTTGGCTGCTCCTTCCCTGACCGCATTATCGAGGTGAGACCCTTTCCAGTGACCCTTTCCTATCAAATTGCTGCAAATAAGCTCTATTCATACAAGAAAAGACTGAAAATGTGGAATTTCATTTTTGTCTTCAGTCCTTTTCTTTCAGAACGTGCCTCCAGACTACCGACTTGCTATAATGCCCTCCCTCCACCGCAGAGCACACTTTCACAGATGATCCACCTTTCGCAGACGAAGGTGCAAGCCTTTCTTGTGCAAGCCTTTCTTGTGCAGGAAGCACCTCAGTCCGGCTGCAGAAATACACTCCAAAACCACCCTAGGTGTACTCTATTGGACAGGGCTACTTCGGCCTGAACCCAACCAGATCTTTTCAATATCTCACAGTCTCGTCGCGCCACAGCTGGGTGGCCAAACACCCATTTGGCGGTGGGCCATACACGAAGGTGCCTCCAGTCTGACAGCCCGTAGTGCCACAGCTGGTGGACGAGCACGGAGCGGTGGTGGGCAAGTGCGACGAGACCTGCAAGACTTGGGACGCCCATGCGGTGGACAAGCCGGTCCGGGACATGAGGTGGCAGGAGCACCAGTACAGGATGCACAGGTGCCCCATCTGGCCTGTCCCCTTTCCCGAGGCCCTTGTGCGCAGCAGTGACTGGATCTAAGAGAGTACAGAGCTTGAATTCATGGTGGTGTCATGGCAGGATAATGGCCCTATGTATACTCTCACACTCGTACAGGAGCATGCATGGGGATTGATCTTTCGGCAGCCTAAATCCTCACCTGCGCACTTAAGCTGCTGCTGAGAATATTGTTGTTATGAGAAGGAGATGCAGGGGAGAGGAGGGGCTGTGGGGTTTGTAAAGATGAGCCCTACCTGCCTACGGAGTTCACATAGACATGCGAGTCCGAGGGTGCACTCTGGACAGGAAGCAGGTAAGCCTGCTTCAAATCTCGCCAGTCCACAGGTGAACATGCCATGCTTCCTCCTCCCTTTCACTACGGGTCAATTTGTCAGAAGAACTGATTCCCTGCAGGGAGCAGGCGCCCCTGCCGGAGAGGGTGCTGCACCTGAGCAAGAGCATGGTGGTGCGCTGGGACGCTCTGACCCCTCCCCTGCGGGACGGGTGTGGGCTGGACGACATCATGCGCATCGACCTGCGCCACTTCTGCAGGTCAGGCGGGATGATCTGTTGCTGCTTCTGGAGTGGAGGAAAGCATAGAGCCGGTCCCTCTCCATCAAAACCAACCCCAACCCCAACCCCACTCCCAAGCATTTCCGAAGCTTTCGTGATTTGAAGCCCAGCGCTGCATTGTAAGCCCAGAGCCGGAGGATTTATCATCAGATTTGCAACCCTCACACAGCCCCTAAGAAGCTTCCAGGAGGAAAGCTTTCGTCCATCCCTCCATCCATTCATGGCTGTGCAGGAGGATGGAGCCAGCATCAGAGCCCCAGTTCTGCATGCGGCAGGGTACTGACGGCAACTTCACGGTGGACAAGCTCCCCTGTGCAAGGGTGTATCACGTAAATCGTCTTCTCTTCTTGTGATTGCTGCTGAAAATGAGACCGTTCTTTAATTGGCACCGTCATGAGCCCCTTGGAATGCTTGTGCAATTGAATTATAGACAGCCAGCATCACGGCATTCAGTGCTTCGCATGGATCAGGTGAACCTCGTGGTTCGTATCACCCAGCACCCCACATCCAGGGGTAGAGGTAACTTTTCCGGCGGCGGCGATGCCTGCATGCAGCTGGACCGCACCCGCCTGGTGCTCGACCAAGGGGGGCTGCTGAGGCTGGAGGACATGGGTGACACCCCCTCCTCTGCTCTCTCCTCATGCATCACAGGTCACTGCTTCACAACACAGCAGTGTCTTGAATTCATATAGAAGAACGTATAAATTGCGGCCTGACATTGCCTTCCTGCGCTTACATGCTTGACCATTTAGGCAATTGTGGTGACATCTTCCCCGCCCTCAATCCTGTGATGCCCCTTCCCCCTTCCTCCCAATTCCTTGCTCTCATGTGTTGGAACCTGAAGGGTATCTCCTGCAGTCGGTAAGGTTTGAAACCATAATCAGTCCTTCGCAGAATCGAAGCTTCTGCGTGAGTGCTGCACTGTTAGGCAATGAAATCAATGGCTCTGGCCACGATTTGGGACCCTGTCTGGTCCGTAGACTAGATTAGGCAATCAGATCTCACCTTGTAAGCATCCAATAGAAAGATACAGATGCACTTTCAAGAGAGCTCGTTTGCTGTCCAGGCAGTCGGTTCCTGTCCAGGGAGGGAGAAGGGATCTCTTCTGAAGTACAAACTGGGGATGCAAGGCGCACATCACAGCAGGGCCCGGCCCAGCAATTGGATCTCATCTGATGACACGACAGATACGGCTGTGAGGCATACTGTCTCCGCATGGAAGCTTGCTGCTGACCAGCAAAATGCGCGAATCATCTGCTAGGCATGCATAGCCCCGCTGTTACAAACTTATGCTCAATTCCTTTTCCCCCAGCTTGTACCAACTGTTTCTGGCATTTTGGCAGATGTATTGACCCAGAATTGTGCTTGAATGGCTTCGTAGTCTAGGATGTATGTGTATCAAGTCGCCCATGTTGGGTCCTGAATGTACAGCAAATGTAGCGTCATGCTTGTATCTGTGTATCTGTAAAGCAGCTGACCGCTGGCTTTTCCCCTGGTTGTGACCGCAGGTGGACACTGAATCGCTGTGTTTGCAATCCTGCGCAATGTTCTGTAAGGTGAATTCATGCAGGCTTACACTCCAGGCTGGACATGCTTAACAATTCTTCTGTTGAACTGGCAGCATAAGTTTCTTTTGAGCAATTTCATAAGGAAACATTCGGTCAATTCAGTTTCCGTTCCGATATCTCTGATAGTAGCTGCCTAAAGGTATTGTCTGAGTACACTCAAGAATGTGCCACAGGAAAGTCATTGTGCAGCTCTCAAAAATACCTACTTGGAAAGCTCCCCTCACAGACACTCCAGCTTCTTTTCGAACAGGAGAGAGAAACCCCTCATCCTTTTTACAAAAGTGGCCTGTGCTCTCAAATCATTATCTGGCCAAGCAGCTCCGAGCATGCCATCATAAAGATGCCTGACGCCGTAATTTGAACAAATTTAAATAGTGGACTGTCTGAACACCAATCCAGGAGAAATGAGGCATGCAGCTGATGGTGAGGCAATAAGCGCCCCCCCCCCCAC
>QAXI01000419.1:1284188-1304789 GCA_004335615.1 Chloroidium sp. JM
CCTCCCCTCCCTTCCGTACTCAATGAAGGCTGAGATTCAATATGGCATTCGATGCATGATTGGCGTTTCAAGGCAAGATTGTAACCTACATTGCTCCGCAAGGGAGACAGGATGCGAGGAGCTACCGTCAGGGGACCATGCCAGGCGCCGGAAGAAGGTATTCAGGCTTTCGTCGTGGAACAAATGGCAGCCCTTGTTCTTGCTCCCCTGTCCACCATCCTCTCCAGCTGCATGAGCAGGGGCAATCTTTCATTTCTGCATAGTATTAACCTGTGCCTGCTGCCCCTCCATTCTCTTCTTTTCTCCCCTTTATGTCTAGCATTTGCCAGATTACTTGACATATCAGAATTGGCTCAGTGCGTTGGGTCACTGACTTTGCCAGCTCAGTCGATCTCTCCTGGCAGCATGAGGAGCAGGGTTTGAAAGAAATCAACATGCAGTGGAGCAGTTTTGGTGATGGGGACAGGCGATACATGGTGGCAGAGTCATGTGAGGAAGACACTGTTACCATAAATTTGTCTAGCAAAAGTAAGCAGGGCAGCAAGCGGCTGAGTGAGGAGATCAAATTTAAAAAGCGGGAGCGGCGGGAAGCAGAACCTGCTGTGGTCTTGTTGATGACGTGAACCGGATGCATGCCATCCAGGCTGTGAATGGCTGCCTTGCTGGCCCTCTTCTTACTCACGCCAGGGACAGCCTGGCGTGTGCTGTACACCCTGCAGAACATGTTGTTAAGGATGCTTTGTCTCTCAAAAGTCGGGCAGGAGGGCTCACACACCATTCATGTTCCCCCCAGTCCCTTGCATACTCCCCACAATCCGTGTGGGGCCCACAAAACGTTTTCTTCTCTTTTTTTCCTTCCATCCCTCCTTTCTTATCTCGTCGCACGTGAGCACTGCTGGAACTGACAATCCCAAGGAGCTAAAGGAAGGTAATTTCGCAGCCCCACATAAGCCATTACATTACACTGACCTTTACTTGACGTCGCTGACTGGACCAACCCACCCCTATTCCCCATGCCCATCCATGATCCCCCTTCCCCCCCTCCTCACCTGCAGGAGCGGTCGGCCCCCTGGGACACCACAAACTGGTTGAGGGGGTCCCAGGCCACCCCCTGCACGTACAGGCGGTGCCCCTCCAGGCGCAACCGCGCCTTGCTGCCCCCCTTGGCCTGCGGCTCCCAGAACATGCACGTCATGTCGTTGGAGGCCGTCACGAAGCCCGACCCGTCCGCCGCCCAGCACAGGTCCACAACGTCCTCACCCGTGTACGACCTGCAGGAAATACATCGACTGCTGGATAGGCAAACCTTTGCATATATGACAGGTGAATGTATGTCTGCTCCTGTATTCCCGGGACAGGTCGGCGGACCAACCTTCCCCCCTCACGCCTGCAGTAAATTTAAATTGACGAGCTGAGCTAGGGTGTCGGAGGGGAGATTTGTCGATTCTTTGTGCTCCAGAGTTGTCTGTGGATTGGAGGGGGCTTAGAGCCGGAGGTATGGGATCGAAGAGACGGCGTCAGGCAGGTGGTAAGGTCAAGTCCTATTCTGGCAGCAGACAATGTGGCGTAGGGGAGAGAGCATGCACAGATCGGCAAGCCTTGCAAAACTTGCGAGGTGTTTTGATCAGTCTGGATCCTGTCAAGATGATGCCCAGAACCCAAAATCCTCCACCGTGAGTCTCTTGTTGCTGAATCCTAAAACAGATCGTCAGAACAGCAGTGAGGGTCCTTGTCACCATGCAATCATTCAGTGAGTGTCAAAGCGAGGTAAGCAAGGGGGTCCTACGTGCAGTTGGTCGACCGCCAGGTGGCGCCCTCCAGGCAGGGGAGGGCTCCCTCATCCTGCCCCGCAGGCCGCCAGACATGGATCTGCCCCATGTCCCCCGCCGCAGCCAGGCTCCCTCCTGCCACCACAGCATGTCCCTGAGCCCTGAACTGTTCCCTGGAGGACCCCTGCCGCTTTACCCCTGTCTGTAGCTGCTGACTCACTCAGGGAGGCAATTCCGCTCCGGACAGGCCATAGCTTCACCCCGAAACACTTCCCTCGTTGACAAATTCAATGCCTCCACATCAGAGGAATCCAGGCTCGGTAGCTGACGGCGGTGGAGCTTGATTTTCTGGCGGCGGCGCACAACAATTCAGCGGCCTTCCCATCCTTCACACCTGATACCCGCCCCTTACATCTAAATGTATGGTAGACAAGCACCTACCTGTTAAACTGCACCTCAAGAAGCACCTCTTGATGTATTTTCGGGTGAAAGAGGGCCTGATTATCTTTCAGCAACGCGAAACATGCCAAGCAGGTGAATCACATTGCATTTCGATGGACAGTGTGTCAATGCACAGTGTCATACAGCGGATGTAGGAAAAGAGGTGAGTGGTGTAACTCACCTGTGGGACAAAACCTGACGCAATTCCAGGTCTTGTAGCCACTCTCGCACTTGTCCCCGGTGATGCTGCTGAGGAATTGTGCAGACAAACTGCCATCCTGGTTCTCCTCCAGCCTCCATAGCTGCAGCAAAGTGAGTCTCTTATAGCCAGGACATGACGTCATAGCTTTTATGGAGCCTACATGATTCAGTGCTCCACGTAGGGTGGGAACTGGCAACATACTTGCCCGACCAACATGCAGGGTTCGCTGATGGGGTCAAAACTCTGCTTATGCTTCTGAAATTAATGATCAAGGTGTACTTCTACTTTCTGCTTTATGATATCTCAAATTTTGGACAATCAGCAGATGTTGCCATCAAGCTGCACCTTGATTTCGCTGTCTGCACCTCCCGTGGCAAAAATGCCGCTCGGATGGAAGTCTACTGAGAACACGGGCTCCTTGTTGTGCCATACAATCTGGAGAACCTTGACTTTCATGCTCCCATAGAAGGTTGTGGCACGAAAGTGCTCATGCAAGCAGCATGAGCGCCTTCTGGCCTGGGAAGTTCATGATCTATACATTATCAGATGAGTAGGAAGGTCAGATCAGTGCATTCCGTCGTCCGAAATTGTGGATCCTTCCAAGTTTAAAATCCAAAACAGGACCATAGGTTGTCCTTGGCGAACTCTATGGAAGGCCCATTGATCCAACAACGTCGCCCGGGAAAGAACTCTGCCCTGAACTCAGATTGTTCGTGAACTATTCTCGCGCTGTGAAAGTCTTATCAACATCCGCCAGCTGACCAAGGATGGCAATACAGGACATTCGAGGTAGGTCACACGGATCAGCTGTCTGATATGGTAGTGCTCGAGCAGTTACATTATCTCGAATAAAATGAACTAAGTTTTTATTGGTGTGCAGTGTGAGCTTCCGGCCATGCACCACAACACTCTTCCACAGTGTCGGAAGAGCAGCAGCTAAAAGACCTGCAATTTTGCTGTCTTGCACTGTCTGTGTCTCATCTCGAATATACTCTTACCACTCAGATTTTGATTGTGATTTTCAGGCTGGCAGGCCTGGCCATCAGTTTTTCCACAGGAATCCTCTTACAGCTGCTGGTGAGACATCCTCCTGGTTGAACCCCTGCTCTAGAACCTGAGATGACAGGCGGCCAGATCCGCTCCAAAGCCCATGCCACAGATGTCCTTTCCTGCAAGCATAACAAGTCAACTTGCAAGATTTCTGCTGCCTCTGCAGGGCTGCATTCTCTGGCATAATTACTGGCCACTCCTTACAGGTTTGCTGCCAGCTCATTTATTAAGCATACTCAATCTGTAAGAGGTGTAGACTGACTGCTTGGTGCTGTGCATCCCCAAAGCCATGACAGGAAAGTTCCAAAGGTGAAGATCCATTTCCATGCAGCCCTGATGTACGTGCTGGTGCCCATGCCATGGCTATTCTTTGGACAATCTGATCCCTCATCCCAAGTCTACGGGGGTAGCAGTTTGGCCAGCGGGTGATCACCCCCTTCCCCCCTACCAAGGGCCGGGCCAAATCACCACACATTCCTCTCCAAATCCACACTCTCACTCTCATCTTTTGCTGTGATAGTCACTCCATGCATGATAAAAACGCCATCAGCCAGGGTCATGCAGCTTGCTGGAGTGAAAGACATTTTGTGGGATGGACAGCCAAGGGAGGTGTTGTATGCTTCTTTCAGTACAATCTTGCTGTTTGTAACGAAAACCAAGGATTGCAGGGAAAGATCTTGACGGCTGAGCTCTGGTGTTTCGGCGCAGGTGGGTGGACGCTGGGAAGTTTCTGACAGGTTTCTCAGCGGTGGGGTCGATAGCAATTCCTGCCATACTGTTCCATTCAGAGGTACATGTCCAGCCCCTTGCAAAATGGGGCCTCCCATCAATTTGGAAGAACTGCTCATCAAGTACTCCCCTGTTCGAGCGACCAGTAGCCTCCGGTTTCTGATGCATGGGAGGGGTTGATTAGGCTTTCAGATCCCACATCTGCAGGGCTGTTGCCATTGTAACTTAACAAGGGTGTCTATTATGGCACACACGGAAGGATTTGAGAGCCCTCACAGTGAAAAGCGGGGAGAGCGCCAGGGGGCCTGGGCGCGGGGGAGGGGGGTAAGGGATCACATATTGTTGGCCCTGGCCCACGAGACCCACCAACCCAACTGACCTATGGCCGTGCAGAAAATCACGTCTGGAGCGCTGGGCTTTGAGCTGGCTGCAGTGGCCATCCTGGGGGCGACCATCTTGTCCTATGATTATTACAGCACACGAGAAAGCTCTTATTACTAGGCATCACCTGGAGATTGCTGCTGCTCTGTTTATCGCTCAGGAGTGTACAATGCCGTGGATTACGGTTTGGTGCCTGTTCAGCTAATGCGTTTTGTTTCTGTCAGTCTGTTGAGGAATGGTCAATAAGTGAGAATCAGCAGCTGAAGAAGATGTACCTCAAGAGATATTACTGCTGTGCTCCGAAATGCAAAATTAGCAGGGTAAAGAGTCTCTTGAGCAAGCAGTCTTGCTTGTTGCAGATGCTAGCGGTCTAGTTGTCAGTCATTTGAGGCACTGCTGGTTAAGGCAATATCAGTCCAGTGGCTTTAACTCACTGCTGTGCAAGCTCTTGCCACCTGCCTTGGAATACATAGATGCGTCCAAAACCCCTTCTAAAACATCTTGGCAGGCTAGAGCGCCTGCAAGACTGCAGGCTAATATCACGAGGCCCACAACATGCCACCTGGTGTTCATGAAGCTGCCTAGCCTACTTTGCAAACAAGAGACTCTGCCAATCATCCTATATCCCAGACCAAGCAATACAAAATCGAATAAACAGCATACTCCCTTCAAAAGGTTGTCGCTCCCTTGCATCTCTTGGTCTCTCAACCTCCGGCCTACCCTAGCCCAGCAAATGCGCCCTCCCCTCCCCATTCACAGCTACAACACCGATGGCATCCAGTCCTCGGCACAGGAGGACAAGTTGCATTGACACCCCTCCCTCTCAGGAGGCCGTTTCGGTGTGTCCATCGAACAGCCTGCGGCAATGTGGAGAAAGAAAAAGGGGGATGGAGACGCCGGCTCAGTCGTTCTTGATGGCGTGGAAGATCTTGAAGACGAACAGGAAGGAGCTGAGGAAGCCGATGGTGCCCATGGCCAGGTACAGGGCCCACAGGATGAGGCCCATGTAGGAGAGGTACAGCGCCACCGAGGTGAAGCCCGACAACGCGTGCAGGGTGTTGAACAGGAAGCCCACACTGTACAGCCCCACATAAGCCGCCACGCTGCCACCCCTCCGGAACGACCTCCACCTGCAGTGCGAGCGTTTCAAGCCTGCTGACTGCTGGAGTAGAGCTTGCATGGGAGAGAGGGGAAATAACTTTCTCCATATTTTTCGGTCCAGAACACTACTCTCACTCCCTCATACATTTCATAACAACTGCATTCTGCGTTCTTCATCTATCCTTCCTGATTTTGAAATTGACGGTGATGATACACGCACAATCTCCCCGAGCCAAACCATCCCTAGAGACCTGTCCTAGCATGCATGCAATTGTGATGGTATTGTATCTGGAACTGCATTTTGTGAATACATCATTACCAATGTATTTGGCAGAGCATGACAGGATCACTGCAGAGAAATTTGCTGTCATCCAGGGCGGGGGCAAGGGGGGGGGAGATCTCACCACCAGGTGTAGTCCTCAGCACACAGCTGCACGTAGGTGCACACGACCGCCACCTCTATAGTGATCAGCACCGTGAGGGCGCCCACCACGAAACAAAACCCAAAGATGTAGTAGAAGTACCCCTGCAGACATGCAATTCCTCACTATCACATACCTTCCCTTCAAGAAAGAAACTCACAGAGAGGAACGGCACGCTGAAGAAGCAATCTATTGAGTGTGGGAAGCTACCCGGGATCCCTTGAATCCTTTGATATCTCCTTGAATCCCTCGAACAATGGGAAGAATGTGGAAAATGTGACTGCAGCTTTGCTGGGGATTGCTCACAATCAGCGCTTCTGTGAGTGCAAGCACCAAACTTCAGAGATTTGCCAAGCAGAGTTCCACATTCTGTGGAGGAAGGGGGGGGGGGTAATTATGCATTCTGACAAGATTGGCTCGTGGATCACTCTGCAATTTCAAGCTAGCGCATGACACCTGATGCAGGCTTGCAATTTTATGAGACCCTGCAGATGCTTGCGACACCAGGCAACATCCCCTCAATCCCAGTGCGGCGGTGAAATACACATTAACCTCCAACTTGCGAGGGGACCTATGTCTCCTGCCACAAGGATTTTCCAACTCCAGGAAGTGGATAGCAACAAGTGGCTGTGTTGGCAGGAGGTGCACTTTCTGTAACAATGGCAGATTAGGAGAGGGAGGGGGGTGACCTCTATGATGGAGGCAGCCTCAAGCTCGGCCATGTTCTCGCGCGAGCGGGTGTACTGCCCGTTGGTGCGGTGCACCAGCACCTTAAACATCAGGTGATTGTTTATGTAGTACTTTCCCCCCTCCGAGTACCCCACCTGCACGAAACGTGGCGTCGAAGCGACCCTCGAAACGGTGATGTACCGTTCAGGTGATGCTGGCAATTGGCATGGCGCAGGTTCTTGCTGAGTTGAGAACCGATGTCATTCTTCCAGCCTTCCCAAGCCCAGAGAGCCCTGTTCTGGGTATCATAGTCATCTTGATGGCAGAGAAGGGGGGTTGCCCCTCCCGTGGATCGCCCACTTTGTGCTTTTCTGCTTTCCTGTTCCTACCTGCTTGATGTGTAGGGCAAGTCAAGCGCTTTCAAATCAGTCTCCAGACTGGGCTCTTCCCCCACAAATCACCATACCCAGAAGTATAAGTTTTTCGTGTCCATTCCCCTCCTCCAGCACCCCAGAAATGCACGACTCAAAATGTTGCTGTCCGGCCCCCCAGCCATTTTTGGAGCCGAGGGGGTGGAAAAAGAGCTGGCTGATCATTCTTGCGCACCTGGAAGCCAGGGCGTATGCTCTCCGGGAGATCCTCCAGGTCGTAGGTGGTGATGGGCAGGTTGTCCAAAATCAACCGCACCCGGTAGTGCTGATCAATCTTCTCCCGTAGATCCTGGAGACAAAAGCAGCATGAGGGTCCCTATGCAACGACCAGCTCTGTTTCTTAATGCCAAACGTAACTTTGGCCCCCTTTCCCGGGGCCCCCACATTTGCTGCTCCTACCTCCTAAGGCTTCCTCCAGTGAAGCTGCAAACCTTCATTAAATTACAAACGTTCCAGGCCAGCCAAAGAAGCGGGAATTGAAGTCCATTGACAAGGCTCCACCTTTCGATGGGGTTGCATGCATGCTGGCGGGGGTCAGGGAGGGGAGAAGGGTGGGGGGAAAAGGGGGGAGACGCACCGCCAGCTCTGTATCGGTGATTGGCCCGTAGTAGCCTTCCTTGCAGACCAGCTTCGTCTTTTCATCCACCTGCATGAGGGAGTGTGGGTCTGCCCAATCACTTTCATGGACCCTCGATAACAATCAATTATTGAATTTACCGTAACAGCCCACACAATCATCCATTCACCTGACATGCACAAGGCGTAGACATATTCTAGTCACAAGAAAGTGGGTTATCATGGCAAGTGCACACCAGGAGTGGCATGGACTCAAATTCAAGATCAGTTTTTGGAATGACTATCCCCTCCCCCTGTCTGCATGATTCTCTTGTCTCAGTCTGAGGCAGCTGGTTCAAACTCAGTTTCTCATGAATCCCTTTTCAGTGACCGCACAGCTGGGATCTCAACCAGTCATGGGAGTATGCTGAACATGGCTGGGCTCAGCAGATAGCCCCGACCAAAACGTGTCAATCGTGGGGGTGTGCAAAGTGTGTATGGGCTTAGCAGGTGTCCTCCAGAAGATATTTCAAGCATCAGCTGCCAGTTCATTGCCCAGATGAGCTAGGTTCATCCCTCCTTCCTTTCTGCCCCTTCCAAGTAAGGGCATACCATGACTGTGAAGTTGTAGGGCGAGTTGAGGATCCTGCTGCCCGTCAGAATGGTGCCTGGGTTGACGGAGTTCAGGGACTTTTTGATACCCTCAGGGGGCTTACAGAAGGGCATGCTGTAGTAGTCAAAGGGCAGCTCACTGTCGGAGGAGACAAGGGAGTTGGCCTCAGCTGCATGGGCAACACGTCTGAGAGGTCAGGTGATTAAGTTGAGGTTAATCTCAGGGCAGTTTCTGACTGATAGTATCGAGGCATGCATTGATCTTTTACTTTCTAGAGTGACCAAAACTGAGGAGATGCTTGGGGGTGATTGAGGCAGAAAAACGATCGTTGCGGGCGAATAATCCGAGTTCAACGTCATTTTCTGTTTCATATGTCCGAGATCAAATTAGACTGAAATTATATAGTGCACTCGTTTTTCTCCTGAAGTGCGATCACAGTCAGGCGCACCTCGCACAGTAGCACCCTTGTAGAACTCTTGCGGATAGGTTCCGGGAAGATAATAAGCTGCTCCCCATGATAACGAAAGCAGGAGTACAAGGGGACCCAAACTCCACAATCTTCCCAGGACCATCGCTGCAGATCTCTTCACTACGGTGTCAGCGGCACTGCCAATTTGAGATCCCCTGAGAACAACGCATGAAAAGGTCAGCTGTTCATCGATTCTGGCCTCTTCAATCAAATTTTGATGACGAAGAAGCGGGGCGACTGAATTACCAAGTTTCATTGAAACGTTCTTCCACACTTGTGACTCCTCATTCCAATTCGTTCAGTACTTTCACTCAAGCAACCTCCATGCCTGGTGACAATGCTCTCTTCTACAGATCAGGCAGCGCCATGCAATTGCAATGCAGCCAGCATACAGTCAAAGTGCTAAAATTTTGCTGTTCAGGTAGGCCCCCTGCTCACAGGCAGCGTCTGGGCACATTGCAGGAGGAATCTTCGTCATTCAGCTAATCCGCAGGCATCGAAACTCATGCGTTCATGCTTGCCTCATCGGCATACGTTACATCGCAGTGCTCCCCATGGCTGTATTTGGCGGGGGCTACTCAGGCTTGTCGAGGCTCTTATAGGCCTGTGACAGCACAGCCATGCCCTGATTGAACCTGCATCACAGAAGGATGTCATGCCTGCTGGATAGAGTGTGCATGGTGTGTGACGAGGACTTGCTGATTTTCAGCCATCGTCGAGCAGGAGCTTTCCTGTCCGAAACCGTCGCCTCACATTCCAATCATCCAGCCGCTCTACAGGTGATTCCAGGAAAGCCCATCGATGTCCTCGTTTCTTCTGTCAATGGGTCTGCTGCATGTGGCAGCTGCATGTGGCAGGTGGAGGAGAGGAGTGGACTGAAATGGGAACAGCACGCCAAACTTAAGTTGTGCTTTCAGGGCAATACATGCTGGCAGTCGTCTTGCCATATTTTACGGGATCCAAGGTATTGAGCATGCAAGGCGAATTTTGAAGCCAGTGGACCCCACCTCTGGGTTTTGAGGAACTCCATCTGCACTGCAGGGGTCAGCTCTTTGAAGTCTTTCATGGAGAGGCCGCCATTGAAGATCCCCTGCACAACAAAGAAGGAGGAAATCGGTCTACAACACGGCGTTGGTGCACGATCAGAGCTGACATGGATGATCGCGAATCCATGTTGACCCTGTCTGCTGATCAGCTAACTACTCCTGCATGTCTGAAATCAAAGAAGTGGAACCTTTCAGCAGAGGTTCAAGGCTGTCGAGCTTGCTGCTTGGGCCCTCAATCCCGATCATGAACAGCACAACGAAGTACCCGCCACAGGAAAGGAGCCCATACCCGTCCCGCCCTGACTTTGCAAGCATCCAACATAAACAATGTGTTGTCAGACGTGTGAGCAATGAAGCAAACGAGCATTGAAATTTGGATTCCAGTAGAGACAAGTCCCACACATCAAGTGCATTCATTGCAAAACCCTCGCCCCTTCCCTACTGGTCCCCCCAGGACAGTGCAGGACAAAACTGCCTTGGATGACTCACATTGTCGGTCCCTCTGATGGGAGGCAGAGGGACAGGCACAGGCGCAGGCCTCTGTACCCCCACTCCCGCCAACCCCGCCCCTCCACCACTGGCGGCGGGGGCCGCCCTCTGCTGCCGCATGACGGGGAGCCTCGCGGCCTGCGCAGAATTCAGCAGGGCCTCCAGGCTGTAGTCCCCCCCGCTGGCTCCACCCCCGACGCTGGCTCCTCGTTCGCTTGGCATTGCTGTAATGTCCCCGTGCTTGAGATTCTCAGATGCTTGGCAATTGCCAGGCAGGTGCCAGGACAGAGCGATCGGCAGGTGCATATGGAACAGAGCCGGTATTGCGCAGGCTGTGGAAGTCACTACTTTTCCGCACAGGCTCCTTTGCACAAGACTCTTAAAAGATGTTGCTAATTCCAGAGAACCTGCACCTGGATTGCTGGCCCCTGGGTCCAGGTCCACGGATGGGCTGTTGGCCCTCCCCTCGCCAAAAGTCATCCAGGAGGACATCTTCCCCGGGTTTGGGGGGATGCCCTGTGATGGGTTGGCCCCCTGGAAGGGAATCCCCTGAATGGGAATTCAACTGTCGGTCGAGCTGGCCTTCGTGTTTGTGCTTGGTGGGAAAAAGGGGTGTTTGGGATTCTGCTGTGGGATGCTGTGCTCAGATGATAACAACAAAGCATGCTGAATGTGTGCTGAGCGAAGTGAATCAAGCCCTGTGAGGTGCATACAACACGTGGAATGCAGCAGAGCAACACGTCTTGCTCTCAGTCTAGTCAACCGTCAACATGTGAAAACGCAGAGGCAAGGGGTGAACCACTCTTGTTGTCCCCAATTGCTGATCGCGATGATAAGGAGGAGGATGGGTCTGTCCAAGGGGAAAGGGGGATCACCAGCTCAGGTAACGGATTTTTCCTGGGCCGACCGGGACCCTGCACGGCACAAAGTGTCAAGGCTCTGCTGTGCTTGCGCCAGATTGAGTGTTTGCCACAATTTTGCTCTGAAGGGTGAGCACATTGCAGTCAACAACCATGCTAGTAATGATTGAGCCTGCACTGATAGGCGCCCATGAAATTCATACCCCCTCCCATTCCCTAAATGGAGGGAAAGGACACCCAAGAGCTCACGGGAAGAGCCCCCCCTCTACCATTCTGAGAGTGCATTAGTATTTTTCTCCCTCGGTGATTCTGAGGCCTTCAGCCTCTTGGAGGGCCCCTCAGTCCTTCAGGACACAGGTCACAGGCGTAGAATAATGGTGGGGAGATTGTTCGTGGGGCAAAATTACGGGGTACAGGAGCATAGCATACCCTCTTCTGCTGCCCCCCAAATGGATTGTGCGGCAGCCCATTCAGCATTTTGCGCTTCGTGCCGGTCCCAGGCGGGCGGCCCCTCTGTGGAACAATCAAGTAGATTGAGAATCATTCTGGATGAGCATATGCATGGCGAAATTGGGCGAAGTCTCTTGTGAATTATTGCAGAGCAGGAAGGAGGCTGCTTCCACAACCACTTGCAAAGCCATGTGAGGGAGGGCCTTTAGCTTTCTCCTGTTGAATGGATGTGGTGAAATGATATTCTGGTGCATTTCTCATCATTGTTGGAATTTGTTTTGGGACAGCCGGGCAATCATTCCTTTCTTCTTCTGGAGGTGAGTCCAGTGAAAAATGCGGTGTGGCCCACCTTCTTGGCTGGTGGTGCAGTGGCACTTGCTACAGCAACTTCTTGGGCATTATTGAGAGTACCCTCGTTGAGGGAACCCTGTGGCACATTGAAGACAGGGAGTCAGGAAATTATTTTGGGCAGGGCCAGAGGGTTTTTTTGGAAATTATATTCTTGGCCAAAAAAACTGTGCAACCTGCCAGGAAAATGATCAAATAATTATGCAAGTCCACCGGGAGGAGAATCGAAGCAGACCAGTGTGTTTGCAGCGTTGACTGCATCCATGGCGTACCCGCTTCCAGGGTTTTCTTCTCCTTCGACGTGCATCTCCCTGCCAAAAAACAGAAGTCATGTTTTGTAGTGTTCCCGGAACGTCCAGCTTGGCTGCATCACGCCCGATATATTCTGAGAGAGCGTCCAAAAAACTCACTCCTCAGCTTGAGGCGCGTTCGGACTCTCCGAGCCATGTTCCGAATCGGAATTATCGGTTTCGCTCATCCTATATTCTGCGACCTGTTCTGCGCTTTACCGGCGAAACCTTTCCTTCCTTTCAATTTAGTCCGTTGAGTGACTCATCCCCCGCAGATGATTTCCCAAAAAAATTCCGCCCTCTCCTGGATAAGTGCAAAAGTGGAAGGGTCATAATCCTTTCTAAAGTACTGTCAACGATATGTCAAGCCTGCAGAGTCTGGGGCGGATTAGTGAAGGCTTACAAAGGAGCGGATCACATTACCAAGGCTCACCACCTGAGCCTAGCTTGTGAAATATAGCTTACATTATTTATGCATACAACACTGAATGATGAGCTTGCGCCCTCCTGCAAATGAATCCAAACAAGCAGAACACAGCAGCGCTGCATTTTTGTAACCAGAGTGAGAGTTCATGTCTTTGATCTTGAGGTGTGAACCCTTGAATTTTTGGGCAGGTTTGCTTCCCTGGGCTCTGGGCCTTTCACACCCAAGGCCCCACTGGCAGTGGCTACATACTGGCATAATCACCAACGCTGTACAGAACAGTGAATTATAAAATGCATTACTAATGCTATCGGCTAGAACAGAGGCGGCGCTTGCCGTCACCATGCCCAACAAAACTGAGTTGCAAATTGAAATGCCGGGTATGTGGAAAAAGCAGTGCCATAACGCTATAAACATGGTGGGCCAAATTTTAGCTAAAAACCATTCTTCACTTTTCAAATCACTGAAAGCAGGAATCATGTCACTCTGAAGGCATGATGGTCCAATCTAGGATTCACAAGCTGAAGAGCCATGGAATAAAAAGCCGTCACCAGGGACCGGTGAGTCGTGCATTCCACCTTTATAGAGGATCCAGAGCCAGAGCTCTGGAGTCTTGATAAAAGCATCCATAGCCATTTTTGCGTCAACGACTGGCAGTAATCACGTAATCTCTCCTCGACACTGTCCAAACGCGTACCTAGCAAGAGATGTAAAAAAAGGGATGCAGGTGGCTTTCTATATCAATGATACTGCATGAAAGCCACCCTCGATCACCGTTATCCTAAGCTATCGATACCGTTGGAATGCAATGGGAACCATTCTCTTGCTCGGTCCGCTGTGATCTCGGATCAAGCCGACTCGCCCCAATAGAATTGCCCCCTCCCAACGGCATTGGCTCAATCTTGCCGTAACAATGCCAAGCACACAACTCTGTGTGCACTATATTACTTCTTTTTGGACCCCTGTGATCGCGGGGATGTGCGGCCGCGCTTCTCTGTGCTCTCCGCACGAGGCATCTCCTGCAAGGAATCCGCTCTGTGTAAGGAGTTCTGGTCAGTCTCTATCTGAGATTGCTCCCCACCTCGGATGTGGCAGCAAATCATTCTTCCAACATCGCTATTTGGTTGATCTCATGTTGCTGATGCAGAAGCCCCAGGGAAACATGCCGAGCCAATAGCATACAACCTCCTGGCATCAACAGGCAAGTTGAAGTGTGCATCGAGAAGGATGGTGTTTTACCTGGGGGCGTCGCACCAGGGAGTGTACCCCGTTCAAGGCATCCAGAACTGAGTTGGCATGCATTTTGATCTCCACCTGCAGCACAATCACTCGGTCACAACATCAGCTTCAGGGAATGCTAGGAGTTGAGATTTCCAACAATTCAAACCAATCAATATCGATGAAAGACATTCATGCCATCGAAACAGAGATGGCTGATGAAGAGTAGTTGTCAATTGATGGGGCATTCCAAAAGGAAGACAATCTCATTGTAAGCTCCATCTTTGCCATGCCATTCCAGCTTGCCAAGCACGAGGCAGTGCCTGTTGA
This sequence comes from Chloroidium sp. JM, assembly GCA_004335615.1. Taxonomy (NCBI): domain Eukaryota; kingdom Viridiplantae; phylum Chlorophyta; class Trebouxiophyceae; order Watanabeales; family Watanabeaceae; genus Chloroidium; species Chloroidium sp. JM. The sequence continues at coordinate 1,298,476 of QAXI01000419.1, forward strand.
TGGATTAAGGAGAAGAAGGGGAGTGAGAAGACAGAGGGGTGGTGAGGGGGGAGGGGGGGAGGCACCCACACAAATTGTTGCTAGCATGTGGGCCTTTGAAGGCGGCAGATGCAGAAGAGAGGGGATATCCCCGAGGGTGCCCCGCGCGGGGGGGGGGGAACCTTCTTCTCTGCAGCAGCGGAAGATCCATGATACTTCTTAGCAGCTTCACATGCTAGCTGGGAAAGGGCGGAGAATTCCTTGGGCTGTGGTAAGTCTGCTAGGTGCCCACTTCCCTCATGTTTTGCCTCTGTGACACCACTCTGACCTGCCTCCTGCAGCTATATCCAGCTTTTAGCGCACGTTTTGAGATGACACTGTCGTGGGTTTGGGCAAAGGGGAACATGCTAGCTTCTTGCAGGACCACGCCCCATCTGCCATTGCTCCTTCGACTTGCAAGAAGTCGGAAACCATTTTTGTTGCCGCCCACTCAAGTGTCAAGGACAAATCCCCGGAAAGCATCCCGGGGCAGAAAATTGTGACTACAGAGAGAGCTACCAGGTATTTATACGTCGTCACGTTTTTACTACACACTTGGCAATTATGATCTGGGTCACCCATGGGAGAAAGATGCTTGGTTGCTAAGGATTTTTCAAATCTTATTGTTGAAAGTCAGAGGGCAGACCTGGGGCTCTGCATGGCTGCTGCTGACCGACGACTTCCCTGAGGGCTTACGGCGGTTCCCTCCGGCCATCCGTGGTGTCGCAAAGGCGGGTGCCACAGCCCTGGACACCTCCACCTCCATGCAGTCGTCAGGTGCAGCTATGCGCCACCCTACCTGTTCGTTGCTCTACAGAATGTGCCGAGCCTGCAGAAAGCAACACTTGGCCCTAACTCTTGAAGTTTGCCTGTATTTCTTAAAGTTCGCCTGACCTCCAAATGTACAGTGCTCGTTTTGGGCGATTGTGATCTCTGACTCGCCCTCCAATGCTTTCTCCCTTACTGTTCGGAACTACAGCGCATGGTTATGTCACTGGGGAGAGCAGGAAAGAAATATTTATTGACTTCAAGGCCGACACGCCTTCGACTCAGAAAGATGGAGATTGCTCAGATTTGCTCCAGAATCGGATCAATGGGGTGCGTCGTACAAAACGAAAATGAAAGTGCATGGCGGAGAGACACGGAGTCATACGATTCCGCCAAAAGTCAATGCAGGGAAGTATCTCGGCAGCCGAAGCAAGGGGCCATCGCAGGGAGATCATTACAGATCATTTTTCCTCTCAGCGCTCGTGCTCACCGTGGGCAAGGCTCGTCTCCCCTTTCTGACCAAGCGCACACAGCTTCTCCTAGTGTTGCAGAATGAAGTGGCTCCTGATGAGCGCGGGAGCCGGGGGGCAAGGAAGTTTTTGCCGCACAAGAAGTCATCAATCAAGAATGCTGACTCATCCTGGTCCCTGCCTGGTCCTGTCAAAGTCCAAGGTCAGCTATCTGCAGAGAAACTTGATGCATTGCGATCACTCAAGGAAAGCAGCAGCAATATAAGCATTGGACATGCCTCACCTGTTATGATGGCGTCAGTAAAACGTCTCGACATAAGCCATGCCCTCCTAATCTTGCTTGTTCTCGCTTTTTCGTCATGTGAGACAATTGAACAGAGACCAGGTTCAGATGAGAGACCCCCAGGTAGTTATTGTTGGCTCTATTGAGATCTTACACCAGGGTGAAACACCTGTGGGTTCTTTGCTTTTCATGCATAGTTTTTTCCATCTTGGCCTCACTAAAATTTTATGATCAGCTTTTCTGCACACTGTGTGCAGCGGGTGGCCCCCAGCTACCACTTGCCACGCGCCTGCTGCTTAACCAGACGCTCGGGGCACTCGCTGGTGAATCTGGCGTGCCCCTGAGCGACGTCAATGCCACATTTGTGACTAGCTGGGGGTCCCCACGCGCTTCTCAGAAGCAAGGTGCCCCCAATGCAGTTCTTTTCCTCCCCAGATCTGCACGATCCCGGCAGCACTGCCATTTCAAACTTCGATGTTGCTCAACTTTGCCCATGTCTGTTGACAAGTCGCTGAATGCCTATAAATCAAGCTGCAGCAAGAGAGAGGATTAGATGAGATACAGAATATCATTGCCCGCCTGCAGGCCTGGATGAGGCGGCCAATCCAGCGCCCGGACTAGGTGCACAGATTTCCCACGCGCTGCTCACATCCCTGGCTCAGGCACTGCTTCGGGCGGATTCCCTGCCCCCTGGACACACGCCCCTGCAGGCGGATCACCTAGGGGGGGCCAAATCAACTGCCGGGCAGGCGGAGGCTGGGGTGGGGGAAGGGTCGCCGGGCGCGGGCGTGACAGTGGTGGTGTACGAGGCCTTTTTTGCCAAAGCCTCCGCTGTGGCCGTGCAGCTTCTCAAGGTCAGTCGTCTATCTCTCTCCTGCGTGTTTTGAGCCTTCGATCCCCATCAGGTAAAATGAAGGCTCGACATCCATCCTTCAAGGCTCCTCAGAACAGACAGATGCTCCCCTAGACCTATGCTGACCTTTCAACCCGCAGTCTCCCGCAAGAGAACTTGAAGAGGGGGCAGCTGGAGACTCCGTTATCGGTGTGGTGCTCGGGAACTTCCATATCTAGAAAGCCTTCAAAAACCTGCATCCCCCTTCCCTGACACATCCCTTCCACCTCGTCAAGGATCTATACCAGTCACCTCTCCAAAACCCACGCAGGAGAATTTCAAGAAGGTGCAGCTGAAGACCCTGGCAGGGATGCTGGGAAACCCCAATATTTTCATTCAAAGAATGCGCACTTGCTGGTGCCAGAGGACTTCCTAATTTATAACTTTTACAGATCCGCAAATCCTTCCGTGCTACATCCCTTCCACACCCAATGCCCTGCAGGAGAAGTTCAAGAAGGTGCAGCTGGAGACGCTGACGGCCATAGCCCATGTGCCCGTGCTGGGGGACTTCCGCATTAAGCTGGACCAGGTGGGGCTGGAGCGCGTGGAGGTGGACAAAGCCAGCACGGGGGTGTCCCTGGGGGCGGACGGCACCTTCGTGCTGCTGGTCAGCGGGCTCACGGCGGTGGTGGAGGGCCACGTGCAGTGGCGGCGCACCCAGTTCCCCTTCATCGCCGGCGGATGCCAGCTGAAGGTCACCGCCGAGGTGCCTCATCCCTTCTACTGCTACATCACCGCATTTTAGTAACCTGCAGCCAATGACGCATACAGAATTTTATTTGCTTTGTTTTGCTCTGTTCTGGCCCCTGCTGGGCTTTGTCCGCTCATCTGTCCCTGATCTCTGAAGCTCTCTACCAGAACATTCCCAAAACTCTCCACCAGAACTTTGGGAATGCAGCTGTACAGTGCCGGTCAACTTTGCAAGCGAGGAGTCCACAGAGATGGTTGGTGTTGGAACCAAATCGGAAAGAGGAGGTCTTGCCTCGGGCATCAAAGCTCCATCCAGAGTACCATGGCCATTGTCGCGGCAATTGTAGCAGAGATGGAGAGTCTACTGAAGTGCGACCTTGCTGCATGGTCCAACATGTGACATTGAGACCTAACGGGTCTCCCAATTTCTGCTCTTGGTTGACAGGCAGACCTGGTGATGTGGCATTTGCTTGGGATCAAACCCTGCTGCCGCACTGTATGGAGCGAGATCCAGTTTTTTTTGCTGTGGTTCTATCTTGGGTGTTGTTCCCAGATAAATCACATCAGTGGAACTCTGCAAGATCGAGAAGACAGACAGACGAGAAATGTTTGTCAGCGCGATTTGAGGCAATCTGTGTCCCTCGCAGGACGGGAACGTGCAGCTGAGGGTGAGGGTGCTAGAGGACGGGGAGGGGCGCCCCCGCATCGACGACATCCGGGCCGCCGACGTCAGCTTCGGCAGCATCTCCTTCGAGACCTCCCAGGCCAAGCTGGCGTGGCTGTACAACACAGTCGCCATGTTCGCGCACGACCAGATCCAGGCCGCGCTCACCAAGCAGGTGGCAAAGCAGGTCCGTTTCATCGTATTCTTAGCTCCCCTCCCCCCCCTTTGGGCCATCTATCCCTCACTTTCCATATTCTCTTGGGTTTGCCTTGTTCTCAGGTCCTGCAGTGTAGGCTCAATTAGCCAGCCTGCTGGCCATTCCAGGCAAAGGGACTGATCGGGCCACCCTCATCAGATTGCGCGTTCCGCACAAGTGCCTTGCTGTCTGCCCCTTGCATGGGATGAATTTGCCACTGCCTACAGCCGTGACATGCCGTTTCTTATGCCTTTAGTGAGGAAACAGGGGTGGCGGAGGAGGACACTTGAACCGCAGAGGCCTCGTTTCCTGCAGGTGGAGACGACTGTGCCCAAGCAGCTGAACGGGCTGCTGGCAGGGGTGCCCACCACGGTGCAGGTCAAGGGGCTGCAGCTGAACACCAGCCTGGTGAGGGACCCGCACGTCACGCCCGATCGCCTGATCGTGTGGGACTGGGGGCGCTTCAAGAACCCGGCGGGCGGGAAGGAGGTGTCTTTCTCTCAATTCCCCATCTCCATCGGAATCTTTCCCCCCAAAAAATGGGTTCTAACATTGCTGGTCTGGGGATGTCATTAAAATCAAGCTGAGCTCCACTAATGCACATGATGCACAGAAATGCTGGAGCACGAGCTGAAGTTGCCCTACAGTAGACTCGATCTCATGCACACCTGTCCCTGGGCAATTCTTACATTATGAATTCACCACAGCCACTTCTCATCAAAGAGCCGGCAATTGAGCAAATAAAATGTGCTCAGCAATCCAGGCACCAAATTTGGGGCTTGACATGCCATCCTTCCCCCCCCGCCCCCTTAACCCTCGAACCTCTCTTCCTCCCTGCACACCCATGGTGGTCGCTGGGTGGGTATAGTAACCAGGCGCTTGGGTTTGACTAACGGACCCATTAATGATGATTTTCCATGAACAAATCGCTGCGATGGTCGCCGGTCCAAAGTAGGTTTGAGGGATGGGGTAGGTTTCATCAGCTGTCTGCAAGGACTTCCATGGAGAGAGTGCGTGTGGGGCCTGAAGCTGTCAGATGCGCTTGAGAGGTGAGCTTGCTGCTGGGGCGCCAAGGCGTTCTGTCGTGCAGGAGTGCCCGTTCGTCAAGGGGGTGGGGCGGGGGGCAGAGGAGGAACCTGTGATGCCGGGGGGCGCCCCCTACATGCTGGTGGCCAACCTGGACGAGTCCATCGCCAACTGCCTCACCTGGGACCTGTTCCGGCAGGGCAAGCTCCAGAAATTCCTCGTGGCAAGCCGCTCCCCAACCTTTCTTCCTTCCTCCTCAAAACAGCAGAAAGAAGATAAATTTCTGTCACGCAGGTTTGCTTGAATCACTTCATCTTTGGGACATCACAACCTATCCGCAAAAGTGCTTTTTACAGAGTCCACTGTGATGCAAATTGTGGGCCAACTCACACAGGCTTCCATCAAGGTATCCCTCAGCAAGAATGGCCCTTATACTACAATTCAGCCTTGCCAGCAGTCGCCAGGCCAGCTTCCCTCTGGAAAAGGGCATGCAGGAGGATTGGCTGCATTACAAACTGCCTCGCTCACTTGGGAGAAGATAACAAAGATTTTGTGAGCATCTTTCAAGGGTGACAGGTAGAAGCACATTTGTCCGTCCAATCAGCCTGTTGTGCCGGGAAGATGGAGCAATTCCCCTGACAATTCACTTCCTGCAGGGTGATGAGGTGCCGCAGCAGGCGCTGTACACCGACACCTGGCGCTACGTCATCCCTGCCGTCTACACGCGCTGCCCGGGGTGCCCCATGGCGCTCAACGCCAGCGTCTTGGCCGCCCCCCATACCAAGTTTGACCCTGAGCGTGGCATATCGACGCTGGGTGAGTCCTTAAGATGTCTGCATGTCCTGCCCATGGGACAGCATAGCTGCGCCTTAGCGTTTTGGGCACAGATATCAAAATGAGGGAGGCACATGTTGATGCAGCTTCCTGGCCGCGCTTGGCTCTCATGCAAGTGTACAGTCCTCTAGGTCGCTCTTCAGATGATTTTCCCTGTGTTCTTTCACTTCAGACCTAGAGGACTGTACACAGGGAAAATCATCTGAAGGAAGAATAAGAGCTGGCTCCCCCATCATGTCGTCTCAAGTGTTGAGCCTGAGGTCAATATTTACAATGTACTCTCTCTGATTCTTGGGAGCTTTGAGTGCCTGGAGCAAGTGTTTCTATACTCCTGAACCTGCAATTGGCTAAATGTAATCTATATGCTCCGTAACTAACCTGGGCAATTGAAGCTGGGATTTACTTGAGCTCTTTCACCTGGATCTTTGCAGAAACATTTGAATCCACAAACATTGAATCCCCCCCCCCCCCCC
>QAXI01000419.1:1313346-1334055 GCA_004335615.1 Chloroidium sp. JM
AAAGGGAGATGCTCTACCCGTTCATCCAGGACAAAGCCGTGGGTGAGGACACTGCGGTAGGGAGCGTGCCCGTTGACGGCAACGCTGGTGAGCAGGGAGGACTGGAACCAGCCGCGATGCTGGTCCGAGCCCTCCAGGTAGAGGTCGGCCGGGTAGTTGAGCTGCGGGTCTGGCTGTGGGCACGCCGCCCAGCTGCTGCCACTGTCAAACCACCTGTGACAGATTTCTGAAGAGTTTCAGAGTCGAGATGCAGATGCACGGGTCTGTAGTAAAGCATTTGGTCTGCGATTTCCAACGCAGACCCGGGAACGTAGGATACTTCGGCCATCAATGACCGCTCAAACAAGTGGCAGGGTGCATGGGATGATTAAGCTGCACTGTGATGCGGTGAAAATGAAAGGGCCTCATATATCCATGGTGTCCAGCCCCATAATCAGTACAGTACTTATTTGTCCCTCGTTCCCTTGTGGAGTGTGGAAGGCAGCAGGCCGAAGTCCAAAGTCGAAGGGACAGGAGAAAAATTAGAGGCGAGGGGGATGGGAGTAGGAGAGGCAGGGGCGGTGGAATGCTGGAACGCAGCAAGGATCAGAGAGGGCCTCACACATCCATGGTGTCCAGCCCCTTGACGTACTGGTCCGCCTGGCCCTTGAGCGCCTCCGGCAGCAGTGCCTTGGGCTCGGCTAGCCACCAGACGTCGCTGCCCTTCTCCTCCACCAGGGCGGCCACGCTCTCAATCACCTCCTGAGTCATCAGCGCCTCCCCTGCACCGCGCAGGGAATTCAGCCCTCTCCCACTCCATCTGCTGGGGGTCGGGGTATTTAAAGCTCCCTGTCACTCCTAGAAACATATATCGAGCGGCCGTTTGCGGGAAGTACAACCTGGTCCATATGGGTGGTGGCCTCGGGGCCCTCAGAGCAGCCAACAGGTGCATATGAGGGTTGGCAGTCAAGATTTGGGTGCCACAATCATGATCTCAGATTGCTGGACTGGTTTGCACAGATGTATTTTCCATTGCAGTGTCCAGCAAATCTATGATGCTGATTCCAGCACTGAAGCGCCCTCAGTGTCCCTGCTGTGTGTGTTCTGAGCTGTCAAAACGGCTGCAGGATTCCCTGACTAGCACAGAATGAATATGGTAGCTTTGTTGATCTGGAATGAACGGCAAAATACGCATAATGACAGAGATCATAGGTATCAGAGGAAATGGGGGTTGAGATGGTGAAATCTGACCAGTTTCCTTGTGGTAAAACACAGGGATAGGTACCCCCCATTTGCGCTGGCGTGAGATGCACCAGTCCGATCGTCCAGAAGTCATGGCTGTGATGCGAGCAATGCCGCTTGAAGGGTACCATTTGACCTGAGACATAAGCAAAGCCCAAGATGCATGGGGATTTTGGGGGCATGTCAAGAAAGGCACAAGAATTTCACGCTGCGAATGCGGCAGGAGAGCAGAGTGCAAAATTGGTGATTAGCTGCTGACAGCCAGGTATGATTATTGTCATCCAATCCTCAAATGCAAGATGGTTTTACACAAATGCAATCCTGGTCTATGAATGTATACTCCTAAGACTGCCACTCTGGAAGCTGGGCAGCTGCTTCAGACGATTCTGAGCTTGAATCGAAATTCAGAAGACTGACAGAGGCAAACAAGACGTACTTCATTGATGGCATCCAGGGCTTGCTGCTTGAAGCCCTCCACCGAGGCGAACCACTGCTCGGTGGCTCGGAAGATGACCGGCTTCTTGGTGCGCCAGTCGTAGGGGTAGCGGTGCCCGTACTCCTCTTCCTGCACTCAAGCCTCAATGGCTGGCGGAACACTTCCGCGCAAACATGTATATTCTGTGAATCTGCGTTTGATTTTGGAGCATAGGATTCAGAGGGCAGGTATGGGGCATCAAGGAAATGCTGCAAGCCACTGCAGAATCAGGGTGAACCCAAGTTGGCTAGATTTGGGTTCCTCTGCAGCAAAAGGGCGGAACAGATAGGGAAGGAGGGGCAAGTGGAGTGACTGGCAGAAGAAGGAACATGGCAGATAGGTATACAAAAGACGGAAGGGGAGGCTGATAACCTCAGCCTGGTACGAGGGATCTTTCTGGTCTGGGCAGTAGGCTATCCCCACCCCTAAGGCCTCAAGAGTCTAGCTCTGTTTCTGTGTGATTTTTGAGGGATCAGAGGATTCCCAAAAGGAGGATTGGGGCAAGACCTTGAGGAGGTGGCCAGAGGCAGCAAGAGCCTCCATCACAGCTTTGTTGCCGTCCCCCAGCACGGACTTGCCCTGGAAGGAGGGCCCGGCGTCCTTCGTGAATAGGCCAGCGTCGTCCACAGGGGATATGGTCGAGAGGCCGTTCTTCACCCCCACCTGCACAAGGCAATGAATCCCTTCCAGAGGGTAGTGCATTCGGATATGAATAGAAAAAAAAATTGCAGTCTCGGTCTGAATGCTGAATCTTGTGTGGTCTGAAGTTAACGAGTGTGAGCTGGTCAGAGTAAGTAATCTCTATTGAGGACCCTGTTCTTGTTCGGGTCGCAAGTGAGCTTGTATGGCTGCACCTGTACCACTGCACAGCTTGCTCATCATGTCTTCCTTGAATCCCTATTGTAAACAAGGGACACTATGTTTGTCCCACTCAGCCCTCCCTCTTTCTGTGTCCTCACAGACATTTTTATAATTTCATGCCAGATACTGAGGCAGCAGCACTTGCTGCAAATGCTACATTTCGTGGCCACTGATATAAGACCTACAGGCCCCTTGCTTACGTACAAGCTTGAGCCAAAGTGCAAGTTGAGTGGAGCATGCCTGGTAGTCTTCCTGCCCATGCCCTGGAGCGGTGTGCACCAGGCCCGTTCCCGCTTCTGTGGTGATGTAGTCGCCTCCAATCACCACAGGGGACACTCTGTCCAAAGCTGGCTCCTGTGAGCGGATATCAGATTTTGTCATCGCTAGTGCATGAGGTGCAGCGAGATGATTGGCTACAGGTGTTGAAAAATCACCATGCCTTCCACATACATGTGAGCAGGAAATGTATGAACGATAATGGAGTTCAAGTCCCGCATTCCTCTAGGTAGCTCTTTCACTACGTTTTTGAACTTATGAGCAGTCTAGCAATGATTCCAGAGGGGAAACAGTGTGCCAGGGTCCTTCAGTTGGTTGAAAGTGGCTCTTCAGAGGCAACTCTACTGAATTGCGCATGTGAAGAAACATAATTATGATGAGAATTCAACAGTATAAACATTTGCCGAGTCCACCATACACTGTCACTTCATTTTAAAAGGGCCGCTCTTGAACATGTATTGTACAAATCTGTACATTGATGTTAACATTGCATTGTGAGAGGTGTACCTGTTGTGCTAGGGGGTGGCGGTAGGTGACCCCCTCCAGCACGGAGCCCTTGAAGGTGGCCAGACTGGTCAGCCCGGTGCCCAGCTTTTCCTGCAAACTGCCGCACAGGCCTTCTGCCACTACCAGTTTTGCCCTGCCGTCCTGCATAACAAGCGAAACCTATTCCCACACAGCCTGACTCTGAATATTCTTGCACGTGACTTCACGGCCAGCTTGACTGTTTGGATTCGAATTTGGACGCCGCTATGCGCTCAGGGTTTGGGAATGGATTTGCAGTAGACAAGCAGTCGTCAGAAGAAGGTGTGTAAGGACCATTTAAGGGAATGAATACTCCAAGAGTCAAGCAAAATCAAGATCTGCTGTGCCGCATTCAGTACAGAGAAACCAATCCCATGTGATATACAGCCTCCTCCAACGTGACACACCACCATGAAGGGAAAGGGCACAGTAGGACCAGGCACTTTGCCACATTTTCTGTTGCATCCCTCAGCAACAACTCGACAACAGGAGGTAGGAAAGCAGGCAACAGATGCAAGCAGACAAGGAGAAAAACCCCGCAAGGAGCACCTCCGGCTGCACCACGCAGTAGGTGAGCTCCGGATTGACGGCCACGGCCATGTTGGCGGGCATGGTCCAGGGGGTGGTGGTCCACACCGCCAGGGCTGCCCCCCGCAGCTCCCCCGCTGCGTCCGCAGGCACCCCCTCTGGCACCCCCTCGACAGGCATGGCCACATAGATGCTGCGCGAGGTGTGGCCATCCGGATACTCCAGCTCCTGTACAATCCGAGCAAAATATGTGTTTAGTCCTCCCTCTTTTACCATGTCCTAGAAAGACGTTTTTTGCCGGCCTTCTAGTTGTTTTATAGGATGCAAGGGATTGATAATTGTCCCTGTGTGTTTTCTGATTTAGTGTTTTGCATTGCAACCAAGGAATTAGTCTTTCGCAGGAAGCCAGACGATGGTCAATCACGGCCCTGAGATGTGCCTTGCCTTGCATGCCAACGTTATGAAGAGCTTTGGAAGGAAAGAGCATGTGTGATGTACATGATGGGTCCTGCCTGCCCTCACCTGCTTTGTCAATTGTCCTGGTGAGGATCCACAGGCATCCAAACACTTTGCAGCCTTGACAGCTAAGATTTTTATGCCGGTAACACTCACTGTGTTGCCTCGGGTGAAGTGTTTGTGTGTGGAGGTGGTGGCCGGGGTGGAGAGCAGGGAAAAGCGGGTGGAGGGGGGTTTGCGCACCGACTCTGCTAGGGCGGTCTGGGAGGAGGGGCTCCAGTGCACCGGCTTGCGACCGCGGTAGATGTGTCCGTTTGCCACCATCTTGGCAAACACGCGCAGCTGGGCCGCCTCATACTTGGAGTCCAACGTCAGGTAGGGAGCCTCCCAGTCCCCCCACACCCCAAACCTACAGCAAGGAAAACACAGTTGAAGACCTGGCATGTGGCAGATATAGGGAGAGCTTGCCACCAAAGTTTTGCCTGAGGGGCTGTTCCTCTATGCTCCCCCCTCAAATCGAACTGGTTTGTTGGCTAAACCACCGGCAAGGCACCGTGAAGTGGAGAACCTTGCGTGGACAGGAAGACCACGGTCAGCATGCAAGATTTCAGGCAGGGTGAGGATACGCGCCTCTGGAACTGAGCCTTCTGGGACTTGACGGTCTTGTTGGCGAAGTCGCGAGCCTTCCTGCGCAGCTGGATGGCTCCCAGGCTGGCCCTCTCCTCCGCCTTCATGGCTTGCAGGACCTGCGAGAACTTTGACCCCTGAAGCGCATTCTCGGCACATCATTGCTGCACAGTCCGATCTGCAAAATCCGTGAGCACAGAATGTTTACATGTGACTCCCGACATGCATCTGCCATCAATCTGTGCATGCAGCGTGATTGGGTGGCTCTGGGGGCAAAACTGGGTCCCATTCACCCCCTCTGCCAAAATCTGACGGATGTTTCATATTCCCAAACCAAAATCTACTCCCTGCCCTTTTACAAGCAGTGCCTGCCATTCTGTGGTGCAATTATACCAGTGTTTGCAGCATCAGGCTTTCTCATCACCTCTCCATCCTCTGTAGTGATTGAGCAGCTACATTCAGAGACGCACAGATAATCTCAAGTGATATCTATGAAGGGGAAAAGGGCTACCTTGAGCTCTATGGGCAGACCATGGCAATCCCATCCCGGCACGTACTTGGCCCGCCGCCCTTGCAACAGCTGAAATTTGTTGATGATGTCCTTCAACACCTGCATGCGCAGATCTCTGTTATTTACGGCTTTCTGTTGGGACCTGCTCATTCAGACACGCTGAGCGCGCCTGCTTGCACACCTTACAGACTACCTTATCTTCATTTCTGGGACACAAGGACGAGACATGCTTATTTCGGCTCAAAATGACCGTGTGCTGGTATATCATATACTACACAGGTTCTTGAACACGGGGACAAAGAACTTGTATATGCGAAGATTATATTCCTGCGGGAAAGGAGGAGGAAGAATGGGGAGAAAGACCTTGTTGAGGGCATGACCGCAGTGCAAGTCCCCGTTGGCATACGGCGGTCCGTCATGGAGGGTGAAGATTTCCCCGGGACCCTCCCTGGAGAGTTGCTCGTACACCTTCTCCCGTGCCCAGAACTTCTGCAGCTCCGGCTCCCGCTGCTTGCTGTTGGCCCGCATGTTGAACTTGGTCTTGGGCAGGTTCACTGTGTCCTTGTACGGGCCTGCCAAAGCACTCTGCTCAGACTTGTGCAGCACATGAAATGGGCCAAAGTGGGGTGTGCGAGTGTGTGAGTATGTAGGGGGGGGGAAGGGCGGGGGGGTGGATTTACGGATGTCTCCCTTGCTCGGCAAAATCGCCAAGCAATGTCTTCACCATCCGCATTTCAGGGAAGGGGAGAAAATCATGTGCGGAAACCGCAGGACTGAATGCAAGTCATCATTACGATTATTACAAGCAGGATATAAAAGTGGATAGCCTAGATCTGAAAGAATTCAGATATTGCCTGGTGGGTGTACAGCTGACGCTGAAGCTTTGCTAAGATCAAATCTTGCGAAGGACATATTGTAGTATATCTTGAGCTTTTGTCAGCACTTGCTTGCAGATGACCATGATTGCATGTTGACATTAAGAAATCTGCTCTTTAAGGATTCCTCCGCAATTTTCCTGGAGCAGGAGGAAATTGAAGGGGACTCCCACTCTCATTTTCAAGTAAGCAGAAACAGACTAATACCACGTCCTCAACACCCTGCCTGCCTATCACATCTCAAAATTTATCACCGACGTGCAGAAGCATCCTCAAGAATTTGTTGCAATCAAGCAGCTCAAGATGAACCAGTGTGAAATTGCTCACTCTCATCCTCTTTCCGCTTTGCCATTGACCTCGCAGCACTGGATGCTCGTCTGCAGCTGTGACCTGTGTGGTGGGGCAGCCGACACTGCCGCCCTGGCAGGAGCCCTCCGCAGAGATGGCTTGCTGATTGAAACCTTAACATCTGCAGGAAAGTGTCATCTTGTCAGGTGAGGGCTACCAAGCGATTATCGCAATTTGCACAGAAAGCATGCTCATCTCAATGGCTGGTCGTGTCCTGTCAACATTTCCAAGCAGTGCACGTATATCTGCACTAAAACACATATAAATGCACTAGTACTTATCACAATTCGAGATCTGTTGTGATTATTGTCCCCTCATGCACTTTCTCTCTGTATAAATTCTGGCAGGAATGCACTATCTGGCTTGGCAAGACCATCTCAGGTAAATACCTATAACATGATATGTGCTTTCATCAGTGGTAATGCAAAAGTACAATGCAGCACTCGTTGCTAAGGTAAGACTGCACTGCCTGGCATGCAACGCTGCGTTCCGTAAATCCAACCAGACAATTCTCGCTGGACGACAGGAAAACGAGATTTAATGCAAACTTGCCTGCTGTGTCCTGGGGCAGCATCTCGAATGAAGCCTGAATGGCAGTGCCGTTCTCGGTAGGCCTAGCTGCAAGAACATGGCAAGTTTCTACAGGCCTAAAATTATGCCGAACATTGTATGCGCTTCATCACTCCTAGGAAGTATGTTGATCATGGAGGTCTTCAGACCACTAGCTCACAGCCAGCATTTTCCAATTCCAAATGGTGAGTCAGCTCAACCTCCGCTTCAATGAAAGCAGTTTACATGCTAACAATTCCACTGAGGCGCAATGGCACGAGATGACAATACAGAGCTCCTGTACAGCAACGGAGTATTCGAATTCCAGAACAGACCCAAGCGTGATTCCGGATGGACGTTTGCATACTTGCTCTTCGTGACCTTGACTGTAGCTTTTGGCGTCTACGGTGTCTTCAATAGGTAAACCGCCAGTCAAAATATGCTCATCAGAAAGCCATATTCTAAACTTGTTCCGGCATCAAATATTTCCTGGGAGGGAAAGCAATGAGTTTTAGCAAGCTCAAGCGAGTTTTCGCAGTCAATAACGTAAATAAGATCGAGGGGACACCTCCACCATGCGTGCGTGTAAATTGGATTTGGAAGCATCATGAGGGGAAGCTGCAGAGTATTGAGTCCCTCAGGGCAGTAACTACCAATTGCTCTCTACCTAAGCATGTAGATCCTACTGAAGGTCTGTGACCAAACCGAGAGCATTATTCCAGGGCTGACAAAGCTCCCAGATTCCCCTTGATGATTGGATTTTAAGAATGCTTCATATGTGAAAAGGCCTACCAGCCATGCGCAAGCACTCATCATGCAGACGCAAAAGGAGAAGCCTAGGTCCTTCACTACATCTCTTGCTGAAGCTGCGCTTGCTCACAGGAGCCCAGAATTTGAGCATGCTTTCGACCAGCAATATCTCAGCAACCCGGGCAACTGCCCGTACAAGGGCCGGAAGCTGAGCGAGCTGGCAGGCAAGCCTGAGGAGCCTCTGGACGTACCCGAGTTCTTCAAGCACGCCGCAGCATGGCTGGTGATCAGCAGCTTTGGCAGTCTGTTTCTGGGCATGGCGTTCCTCATGATCTTCAAGCACGCTCCCCAAACGATGGTAAACCGCCTCATTTCCCCTTGTGCCAGTGATCTGTTTTTCTATTCTAGATCAACACATAGATTTTGGTATGTTAGTCCGTTCTCCATGTACAATTTTTGGGAGTGCAAGACGACATTGATGCTTGGCAAGCAACACTTTGGCTGCGTGCCCTTGCCTTTCATGTTGTTTCTCTAACAAGTCGTGCGTTTTACTTAGGCATACTCTCTTCACAGCAGACTCTTGGTCAGTGTACAGGTTTATTCTGGTTGCCATTGGGAAAGTTGGGTGTGCTTGTGTTCATACAGCAATCTTTAACTATTCTCGGCAGTGTGAATAGACTACTATTTGGACGTTCAGCACACCTCTGCTGAGGGGATGTCGGCGTTTCAACGGCAATTGAGCAGGGAGCTGCAGGAACAGGGTTGCATTGATGAACCACTAGTTTGCTCGGCAGCTCCGCCTCAATGTGTCCTTCACATTCTAGATGCTTGTACTGCTCAACTCCTGAGTCCATGCTGTCTGTTTGCCCGCAGGTGAAGGTTACTATTGTAGTACAAATTTGTATCCCCCTGGTTGCGGGGGTTGCAGCATTCATTGCCCACCAGGTTGGGAGCGGAATCATCCTCATCATCATGGCTGGAGTTGCTGCCCTGTGCTTCTATCTCTGGTGAGGATTTACTCATCCCCAGATTCTTCCCTGCACCACTTCCTGACTGTTCCACCAAAAATGGCTTCAAGGCATGGTAGGCCGTGGGGCTGCTATCTTTCTCTCTCTTGACGCTGTATGAGGATCTAGAGTGAGTATCACATCACCATGTATCTGCCCTTACAGTGCGCGTAGGATGATACAAAATTATAAGGAGGGCAAGAACGTAGGGCAGAAGGGGGGGGGGGGGTGTACATCGCATTGATCATATAAAAGCGTGTTAGGATTCTTGGGTGGGGTGTGAGGGAAAGAGGAAAGGCACGGAACCATCGCCTGAAACTTGTTTCTGCGTTTCAAGCAAATCTGTCGTATTACTAAACATCTGTACCCTGTTCGCCCACAGGCAGAACGAGATAGACCTATGCGCGCGTCTGCTGGGGGTGGCAGCCGTGGGCCTGAACCAAAACCCTGGCCTCATCCTCTTTGTACTCGTCAGCAAGCTGGCCATGACGTTCATCATCTTGCCCATCTTTGGCCTCATTTTCGCCTCCTTCACCAATGGCAAGGTGGTGCCCAACGGTGAGAACAGCCTGCATTCAACCGCTCTCCTCCTTCCGCCCTTTCTTTTCCCAAAATTCCTGATCAGCGCCAGCTCTGCCGTTCAGCATCAAGGGTCTGAAGTGCCAGAAATCATCTCGATAAGCTGCGATAACATGTCCAGGAATATCATAATAGCCGGATGGCTAAATCTGGGAGCTGTGTGTTTTAAATAGAGGTACATTTTTCCAATGTATGTGTTGACAATGCAGAAGATGTGATCATTTTTTTGCTATGAGAAAAGCCATTGCACCTCTAGAAAACTGCAAAATTATTCTTGGACGCTGTAATATATTCCCTGCTTGAGGATTAAATCCAAGCGCAAAGAAAAGCAAGGACAGCTTCAGCTGACTATTGAGCATCGACCGGGAGACTAGCAGAGCATGTTTTGTGTTTCTGCCTGCCACGAAGAGAGGTGCGAACTTTAAGAGTCTCATAAAGAGCTGGATTCGACCCGAGTATGTGGACAGGGTTTGAATCTGAGAACACACTGGGAGGGGACTGGATGCAGGGTGTCAAACACTGGCTCACATGCTGGATAATGCTTTGGGAGTATGCAAGGTAGCAACAAGCATGCACACATCTCTTAAACTCTCCGCTGCCAATTGACCCAGCGTGACACATCAGCATCAACTGACTCCTGTTGTTTATATTTGCAGCGGCCAGACAGGGGGCTGCCCAGTGTATAGACACCCAGGGGAGGCAGGTGCCATGTTGCGCCTGGCAGGCGGACACATGGGTGGGGGTGTACATGGCGCTGGCCTCCGTCAGCATGCTGTGGACCATCTTTGTCGTGGGCCAGCTGCGCGTGTACGTGCTGTCTGGCACGATTGCCCAGTGGTGAATTTCCCTTATTGCTGGACGTTTTCCCCTGCCTTTTTCCCCACAGTATCTCTGGGAATGACAAGGCCTGTTGAGCGTGACAAGGCTGTGCTTGCCAGAGTTTCAGACTTTTCTCTGTCCGATCATTCTGCACACAGTGCGATCCAGCTTCGGACCCCTGTCTATAGCTCCATGTTGGATGGAGATATTTCAAGCATGTCGAAGAAATGTCGAAGAATGCGCCTCGCCATCGATATCGGCTCATCATCTTGCATAAGCACCAGGGACAAGGGTAGAGTGTGACTCTCCTTGGTCTCACATCGATCACCCTTCTCGTTGTTGAAACCTGAGAGCCGCGTCTTGCTTTTTGGACCAGCTGCAGAAGACTGCCACTCATGCTTTCACTGTGAGCATCTCATTTGCATCTGCTGTCCTGAAGGGAAGTACCAGAACCTCACATGAGGGAGGCGCTCAAGTGAAATGCTATCAAACTGGGCACCCCCCTCTCCCAGCCCAAAGAGCTTTTAGCCGTACAGCTCCCTTTCACTGCGTTCGGTGCATGAAGGTCTCCCGACTGCAGGTACTTTGCACCACCTGACACGCCTGGAGGCACAAAGGGCACAACAATGAGAAGCATCCGCTATGCGCTTGGCCCCTCGTTCGGAACCCTATCATTTGGAGCGGCAGTCCTGACGTTGGTGCAGCTGGCAAGGAATGCCATGGAATCGTAAGCCTCCCTGCTGTGAATTTTGAGGGTAAAAGGGGCGGGGGGGGTGCTGTCTTTGACCCAATGTTTTTTAGATCTCCTTGCATGCTCCAGAAACCAGTTGAGGGTCATCTAGAAAGGGATGTCTTGCAAATGACAGGCACGTCCAGGGGCAAGGAAGTAGACTGGCTTTGGGTTTTGCTCGCCGCCGCTCTTTCTTGATTTGCAAGCTCCCACTGAGGTGCACGAGTCTGCATTCTGGGAGACTTGAGCAAAAATGTATCTACAATGCCCTTACTCATGCCACTGCCCATCCATCCTGAATCAGATGCCGGAATCACCCAGCACAAGCAAGATATTATGTTGCTGTGGGCGCTTGATAGAACAACCTGGAAAATTGTTACGAGGCAGCTGATCCCAAAGGAAGCTTCCAGCCTGTGGGAAACGCTCACAGCTTGTCGGATTTCCATTCCCTTGACCTCTTTTGCGTTAACTTATGCATGCAACAAAAGTGAGAGAGGTCAAATTAGAAATTCACCCTTGAAGAGGTCAGCGGGATATGGCAGACGAGACCAAACCTGCAGGGCGCGGCAAAACAACTCGTCTGACGGCATGGCCATCTTCCTGTCCCTGCTCTCCTTCTTCCTGGAGTGCGTTTACACCCTCATCGAGTACCTCACCAAGTTTGCCACCATCATGGCCGCCATCACTGGAGAGGCATTCCTGGTGGCCGGCCGAAAGTCAACCGACCTCCTCAAGAGGTACATCCCCCCCCCCCCACTCCCCGCATTACCCTCGGTTCTTTTTCTGCCTCGTCCATGGTTGTGTGCTTGGATGTGTTTGGTGGCTTGATTTGCTGCCAAGACCTGCATGTGGAGAATTTTGAAGTTAACTGTAACATAGGCAAGGGATGAGAAGAGGTGTTCTGTCCAATCAAAGGCATAAAAGCGGAAAAAGAACGCCTTTTTGCTGCTTACATGGGATGGTCCTCTACTGCTGCCCTCCGCTGTGTGCCTTGCATCTCACCGACAGCATGATCATTGTTCATGCCTTTTTGAGATGGCAGTGTTAAGAGATGCAACGCAGGTGTTATGTGGGAAGAGGGAGTACTAGATGGCTGTATGTATGAACAGAATGCAAGGTTGTCCTGGCCACACATTGTGGCGATGATTCAAGGCCAAAAATCTATGCAAATAATGGACTGATAATTCGAATGGACTGATAGTTCGATGTTCTGCTACAGGTGCCGGTGAGTGCGGCAGTGGAGAACCCGGACGGCGAGGTGCAGGTGGGTTCGGCGCAGGCTGCTCCTCACTCATACGTGCCGCCCAGTCACCCCTCCGCCGCCCAGCATTTCCATGACAGCTCAGCCAGGGTCTGAGCGCCCTGAGAACGTCAAAATGTAGAGCCATCCAGCGGTGGGGATGTGATGAGCGTTGGAATGCGCCCAGTAAGGGCGGCTTCACTTTTGTATGGAGGGAGACCGGACGATGTGCTTGCCAATGTACTGGTTTTCGGTGGAATTTTCAGCGCTTGTCTTGGGTCCAGCTTGCTAGTGGTAGGATATTTTTGTGTGCTTGTTTGATTTGTTGTGCTCGAAATGAATGACTATGTTACAGACTTTGGCTCTTTGCATGGCAGACTTGTAGCTGTGTTCTGACTTCTTGTGAGTTTATGGCTTCCATGTGACAATTGCAAGTATTGAAGAAGGGATGCAGAATAATTGCTGCTGCCTCTTACTGCTCATAAGATCAGTAGTCCAACTTTTCTCTCTTGCTTGTAGCAACGCCCTCTAACATTTGCAAGTATTGACCCTTTTGACAATTTTCAACAGAAGATCAACGATCACAGACCTAAGGGCAGTACTACTGCAAAATGCTGGACATCCAAAATTGGCTTGTCAGTGTCACTGGTCACAAGAATTTACCACACTTGCAAGTTCCACGATGATCATTCACCATTTGACATCATTGAAAATTTTGCTGTACGGCAGAACAAAACATTCATCAGCTGTTCGAGGACTCCGGGCATTCCCCATGTAATGTCTGCTTGACCAGGTATTTGCCATGAGAATCCCACACATATCATGGCCGTGCCTCCGGATCGTCCATTGTCAGCACAAAAAGGTTTCCTGCAACATGTGTTGACGACTCGTTGTCCTCAATGACGCACTGTGTCCTTCAGCATGGTATTCCTTCTGTGCTGGTTTGAAAATTTCCTCTACGTTCATCTTTGAGAACAAGGGCAGTTCTCTATTTTTTCTTGTGCTGCCTGTCAAACTCCCTCGGCTGCAGTGCTCCTGCTTCTGAGAATGCCCTCATCAGCAATGCCAACACTCTTTACCGCATTAAGCTGGATCTTTGAAATCCACCAGCATTGAAATGGCTTTTGAACGGTTTTAAAAGATGTGGAGAGGGAGAGAAAGACCCACCCTTGTCACCTCGGCTGATCCTCAATTCTTCATCTAGGTAGGTGACGGACAGGCTGCCCTTGGCCGATTCAGGAGCTGTCACAGGTATGAGCCCCAGGATCTTGAACTGTTTGAATTGCACCGCCACCTCATTGTCTGAAACGGGCGTCAGCGCTGCGGACACCTGCGCAGCAAGGGGTGGCGATTCAAGCTGGCACTCTCGTCAACAGAGAGGGGCAAATGGGTATCATTGAACTATGCCCTCTGTATCGCAATTGATATGTTTCATACATGCTCTTGAGCTGCAAGCTCAAACCTTCACGTTTCACTGCCTGCTCAAATTTCAGTTTTTCAACCGTCCTTGCCCTATTATGTGAGTACCCTTTAGCAGTTTTCTTTTTGTGATTAGATTGAAGGCAAATCTGGCTGGCGCGAGATGTCAGCTGCTCGGTCTGAAGGAGTGCTGACCTGATTGAAGAATGGCCATGTCTCCCTGTTTGCTGCCTTCAAGTTCTCGGCATCTGCGGTCAAGCACAAATAGTGTGAGAGCTATGCAAGTTTAGCATCCCGTGTATAAGATCATGATATCTCACAGCCTGCAAGTTCAGAAGAGCTGATCAATTGGCAGATTCTTTGGTCCATTCCAACAACATCTACATCCTGTGAACTCATTAATGAGCAATGTAGATCGAGGCATTTGGGCTCAGCTGAAAGGAAAGGAGACAGGGTATAGGAGGCGTGGGGGTGGCGAACCTATGAGCTGATAAATTGACCCCTGCGGTCTGAAAATGGGGGGCTTCTTCGTTCCCAGGATCGTGTCGCTTGTTGTGTAAATCAGCTCCCACTGCCCATTAACCAGCGGGCTTGCCAGGGGCTTCTTGGTGGGGTTGAGCTTTTCTAGCTCCTGTGCCAGTTCCTCTACCCTCTCTTTGTCCACCGCATCCGCGGTCACCCCCCGATTTAGCGTTGAAATGTACTCCAGCAGCTGCCAGAAAAGTGTAAAGTAAGTCGAGCTGGTTTGACTCCTCACTGAATCGCATGAATGTCTGCTAGGATAGGGGTGCAGCGAATTGGAGACCAGAAGTGAGGGAGGAAAGGTGCATGCCGGAGCAAGAGGTTATAAATGCTCTTAACAATGAAAAAGTACGGCTTGGGGAGCAAGCCGTGCATTGATGGCCCTAGATTGATTGACATTTGGAAAATAACAATGAAAAGTCAACAGCGGTTGACATGCACAGCACGCAGGTTGATAGGTGAGCGACGTACCTCTGCCTTTTTCTCTTCAATCTTTTCTTTGGAAGGTTTTGACTTCTGGAAGAATCCAAACAATGCTTGCGTCGGTGCTCGTTGACAAGAGCGTCGTAACTTTGTTTGTTCGCTCGACTTTGTAGTCAATGTAAAGGGCTGCAGCCCTGCGCGGTGTGTTGCTGATCTCAACATTCCTCGCGTCAGACTTGATTGATCGTGAATTCGAGATTCCCTTCAAGGAAGAAGGAAGCCTCTTGCTGTTTTCATGGAGAGGGGAGGGGTTGCCGTCAGGAAAGCAATCGTCGAGGTCTCACTCCAACAAGTAGGAAGGTGACAGACAGCTTTCATCAGCGTGTAAAAGACACTCACGGACAGAAAGCGTTTACTGCTAAAACTGCACTTGACCTGGTACACTGCTTTTGCGACAGACGCTGCACAGACTGATTTTGTGCAGTCAAGATGAAAGCAAAGAAGGCGAAAGCTCTGAAGGAGTATCCTGAGGACGAGAGCGACGACCAATTAGATGTGAAACCTTTAGAAGCCTTTGCAGCAGGTGAGCTGTTTTTCCTGTGGGTGCTGGGTAATTCTGGCTCTGGACGATAATGTGTTTCAGCATGCAATGTAGTGTCCAACGTCCCTATGACTGTATTCCACTCTCTAGGCAGGGAAACTGTCAGGACTACACAAGGGACAATATGCCAATTGTGCTCAGCTGTAGAGGACTGGCTGGAGCTATGCCGGAAAGCCCAACCTTCAAATTGGTTCAGCGGGACTCTTTGTACCATTTGCAGGAGTTCAAGAGACAGAGGATAATGCCAGCGGCGAATCGCCGGACTCCGACGCAGACTCCGCGCTGGATTCAGAGGAAGGGCTGGATTCGGAAGGAGAGCTGGAGGCAGGTAGTGGAGGGGATGAGGCAGGAGACCTGGAGGGAAGCAGTGATGATGACAATTTGGGGCTCCAAGACGACGAATTTGAGCTGGGAAACGCCTCAGAAGATGCAGAGGCAGATCTCAAGGCAGAGGTAGGTCAAGGGTCCGAGGACGATGAGGAAGAGTTGGCCGGAGAGCTTGACGTGGATTCAGAGGGGGCGGAGGTAACTGGTGGAGGCTTGGAATCCGAGGGAGATGAGGACTTGTTAGATGAGGAGACAGCCCCTGTGGGGAGTTCTGGGGAGGAGGAGGGTCCCAGCACTTCTGGCAGGGGCAAGGATGGGAAGACGCTAGCGGGTGCCTTTGCGGAGATCTTGGCCCACCCAGGCCCCGCCAACAAGAAGGACAAGGCTCCCATCCTGCTGGTGACGACCCCCCCCCCCTTCCATCCCCTTTGCCCTTGACCACTTTCCTTTGGCTTGTCTAGCAATGCGGTGTGTCAGCAAATAGGAGCTCACGCCTTTTTTGAAGCCAGTGTGTCCATTGAGAGTTTTACTAGATAACTCAGCCATGACATCCTTTAGACATACCAGGAGTGCAGTCTACTTCCACAAATTACGAAACATCGGAGCAATTCAGGAGATCGGCCACACAATACTGCAGCATGTTGAATGGTCATACCATGAGTGCAGGGAAGCAAGAGCTTGGCAAAGAGGAGGAGAGAGGAGGTGGAGACGACTGCCGCCCAGAGGGCTGCCAAGAAGCTGCGGCAGGAGATGAAGCAGAGAGGCCATGTAGTGAGTCCCTCTTGCAATCCTCCTCCCCCCCTATCCCACCTCCCCCTCCCATTGTCAGGCACTGCGCTGTGGCATGCCTTTCAAAAGAGATCCATCTTGCAAACATGCATGCGAACGACTACGCCCTGACAATCCGCTTCTGATCTGCAAGCGCCTACAGCACCCCAACGAGACCGCCTGTCTGCCTCTCCAGCATGGTTGAGAGCTGACCTGCTTGTATCCTGCAGGCTGTCTCAAAGAAGGGGGAGGATCCAGCCAGCGACGCTCGAGAGAAGCTGCTGTACAAGGTCGCAACCAGGTCATTCCAGCAAACCCACTCCTTCAGTTTGGGCAGGAGATCTCCTTGCCTGGGGGTTCACAACCCTTGCATTGTTGCGTACTTTGAGAACAATTTGGTCGTGCTTGGCTGCGACCCTGACTCACTGATGTGGTACATGAGATGGCATGCTTGTCTTAATTCCAAACAATGCGAACGCTGCAATTTCTAATGTGATAAGTCGCACACAGGGAGCTTGCAATTTTGCATTTCTCCAACTCAACCGCCATGTGGAGTGACAAATTGTGAGCTCTGCCTGCAGGGGTGTGGTCCAGCTTTTCAACGCCGTCAGCAAAGCCCAGCGAGCCCAGAAGGATGCCCTGGCGGCGGGAGCCAAGGCGAAGGTATGCTTCGCCTTCAATTAGGGAAGATAGACGAAGTGCAACTGAAAAGCGCTCATTGGCTTCAGCTGGAGGCATTCTTCCCCACCCGAAAGCGCGGGATCAAAAGATCAGAAGAGGGCTGTGATGATGCAGCAGCTGCCTGAGCACATGTCCATGCCTTCCATCAGGACGTTTGCAGAGTGTCCAGAAGACGCGCTGAGGGCTGTGCCTGTTTGCAGGATGCCAAGATCAACAAGAGCACTTTCTTCCAGGAGCTGAGGGGCAAGAACTCTCAGACGGCGGTAAGCTTTCGTAGCAATCCTTCTTCAAATTG
This sequence comes from Chloroidium sp. JM, assembly GCA_004335615.1. Taxonomy (NCBI): domain Eukaryota; kingdom Viridiplantae; phylum Chlorophyta; class Trebouxiophyceae; order Watanabeales; family Watanabeaceae; genus Chloroidium; species Chloroidium sp. JM. The sequence continues at coordinate 1,330,760 of QAXI01000419.1, forward strand.
CTTCATTCGTCCGATGATCTATCAGTGGGTGTTGATCACCACCTGTGCATGCAGCCGGGAATGCATGTCAGCATTAATTCTGCTTTGAAATGTTGGTTTTTTGTTCATTTCGGCATGTCCATAAGAAAAATGCGCCGCGCAGAAAGAGACGTTCTGTCCTGGGAAATGAATCAGAACACAAGCTTTTGGGTGCAACAGCTTTGTTTGGACAGTCATGTTGTAGCATATCCGCCCACAAGCTGTCATGTGTGCCATAGATGGCATCTCACATATGATACTTTGGGTACACGCAGTAGGGATAGTCACACCTGAAGAATCAGTCTTTCGACCCAGGCATACCAGTTGGGGGTAGTTCTGTACTATCGTCCGAAAACGATTCATTAAGAACTCTCCTCTGCCAGCGGGGTCCGTGTCCAGAAGCACCAGCAGGGCCTATCCACTGCTGCTCCTTCCTTGTGGACACTGCAACGGCACTGCCTGATAGCCCTTTGAGATTCAGGGAACCTGCCTTAAAAAGGTAATTAGAGATCAGCCATGACTGATGATTACTGAAGCTCAGAATTGGCACGCAGGAACCAAGTGGCAAGAAAGGACGATCCGTCATTGCACCACAGGAAGGGACGCGCGGTAATGAGGGGAAGATGGGACAGGGTTGGGATGTGCTGAAGGAGGATTTTGCAGGTCTTCAAGGTGAATTTCACTGTCCAAGCCGACCTGTGCTCCCGTTGCCCCACCCCTCCCCCTCTCCATGGACTCTGCAGTCCTAACCCCATTTTTGCAATGCCAATGACGACTCAAACTGAGCTGGATTGCCGCCTTGATTGCAAGTAGAGTTTGTTCGCATGCGTACCTGACTGCTTGATTGTCCCTTTGCAGGGACTTCCTCCACCAAAATGAAGGATTGGGACAAGGCTGTGGAGTCTGATGACCTGGTGGATGAAGCTATGAGTGGCAGTGAAAGCGAGGGCTTGGGGGACTGGTAGCCTGTGTGTTAGAATTGGCTTGTTGACCACCTGATATCAGCCTTTCCATGTGCTGACCACCTGATATCAGCCTTTCCATGTGCTGATTTCTGCGAAGCCACAAATGCATGACATTTAGATTTTCCCAGTACTTGCTGTGATGAACATTTTCAGAAGTTCTGAGAGTCTCGTTACAAAGTATATTCTTGTACTCTGTTCTGATAACAAGCCAGATTAGCGCAAATTCTCAATGGGTAGGAAAATCTTGCCCCGCCACCCCGCCGTCTTTTTCACCAAAGTTGCCCTGGGAATTCAGGAGATTCTCTAATGACAGAATTAAGCAACAAGTGCAGTAAACAAAAGAAAATGGTCATCTTTAATTAAACCCTCTCAAATGCAGCTATGAAGAATCCGTCCGTGCCGTCTTTCTGTGGGTCTGTCCTGACAAGCAAGTGGTGGCCTGGACAGAGGGGTAGCCCCCTTCTCTTCCAGTCCGGAAAAGGGTCGTACAACGCAAATCCCCTGGATTCTGCCTCCTCCAGCACTGCAGCCACCACCAGCTCATTCTCTTCAGGATGGACCTGCAAATGGTGCAGGTCTTCAGGTCCTTCTCTCTTTGCTGTTAGGGTCACAACTGTCCCAACAGCTGGACATTGGACACAAATCCTGGGTCAGCACCAGGATAGTGATTATTTTGCCGACCATGAGGCACAGGCAAAAACCTAGAGACAGCCCAGATGAATTTTCAAAGATGCCTAAGCGTCTGAGACACCTTCAAGAGTATAACTCTCCATTAGCTGCCTCTGTGAACACATCATTCCATGGCCTTATGGATAGGTTTTACCCTGCTCGGCAGCCAAGCAGAACAGCTCCAAGCTGATAATCAGAACCACCAGAGTGATCCTGGCCACTATATTTGATACTGTGACCCTGTACAAAAATGTCCCAAATTGACAGGTTATCCAATTTAGCAAGGGGCAGGCGGCATGGCTGACAGAAGATGGATACTCTTGGAATTTGTGAGGATCGATGAAGGGAGGGAGTGGGGGAGATTACTGAGCAGGTGCTGTAAACGAGTCGACGCAGATCCGGGAAGGTGAGGGCATGCAGCACAGCCCTCTTCTGGAAGTCAGCCAGGGCCGCGATACGGGCCGCATCCTTCTCTCCGCCTTCCCCTGGGGCCTGCTCCAGCTGTGGCAGCAGGTGGTCCATCCGGGAGACAGCCTGTCATCAGGCAGGTGTCAGACTCGCTTGAAGGGTATAATCTTGTCGATTGCATTCAGGGAGGAGTTGCAGTGTGTGCATTCCCTGCTGCTTGGAATGTTGCGATAAAGTGCCCTAGATTTGCTGGCAAGTGTAGTGACACCAGACTGCTTGAGAAGTCACAACGATCAGCTTGTAAATTTGGAGCCATTTTCTTACACAGCCAACTCGCAACTCCCCTTTGTGCTGGCCTGAGGTGAAGCCAATACCAAAGCAGCACTAGCAGCTCGCTCAATGTGCTCCCGTACAGAGCTCTCATCCATGAGGGAAAGAGATCGGTAAGGATGCTGTTGTCAGACTGTCAGCATCTCAGGCAGCATTTGAAGAGACAGAGAAAAGACTTCTCGGATACGGTAAAAGCGTGACTGCATCAGGACAGTATGAATGGGGAAGGGACTCCGTGGGGGGGGGGGTCCACCGTTCCAGATCCGCTACAGGAGGGATCCAGCAGCATCGCCTCCACCCCTCGAAACTGGGAGGACTGGAGGTCGACCCCCAGGAAGTCGTGGCAGGTTGCGTTGATGATGCTGGCCCCCGCGGCCTCGGCGTTTGCCTCCAGCCGTTTGATGCGCCTGGCGTCTTTGTCCATTGCTTCGATCCTGCCCCTGTTGCCCAATAGGGCTGCACAGTGAGCATGCGTTTTGGTCCACGAGGATTTTTCTAGAAAGCAAGCAACAGCCTGTCTCCTCTGGAATCTATCAATGGCAACGTGTTTGGATGTTGCACTCCTTAGCAACATCACTCCTCCATCACCTCTTCACTCCCAAAACCTGGGGCTCATGAGACATCAGACCATTTGGTCTCCAACTTATCATGAGCTCCAATGAAGTAATACTCCGCAGCCAGACATAAATGTCGAGGGATACTCTGCAAAGCTGATTCGAAAATTTGTGTGGCAGTCCCAGCGAGCAGCATGCCAACCTGCCAGGTGGGTAGTCTTGTTGCCAGGTGCCGCGCAGGCATCCATGACAACCTGTCCTGGCCTGGGATTCAGGGCGTGTGCCGGCATGCAGGAAGCCTTGGACTGCATGCACAGCACAGCCTCACAAGAGGAGGGGGGGGGGGCCCCCC
>QAXI01000419.1:1344035-1358738 GCA_004335615.1 Chloroidium sp. JM
GGGGGCATGCCCCCTATGTCTCCGCTGTCTGCGTTCAGGTCACATTCACGGGATTTAAGAAGAAGAAAAAATGCTGTGCCTATTGGCTGTTCGACTGCAAGAAGGTGGGCGCAGACCTGCACCCCCTTGCCGTGGCGGGGCCTGCTGAGAGGCCGGGCGGGGGGAGGACGCCTCCCCAGCGGCCGCGTAGGCCCTGACGGTGAGCGCATCCTCCATGTTGGCCAGACCCATCTCCTGCAGCACCTGCTCGTCCCCAGTGAATTTGAAGGGCATCCTGCAGGTAGAACGAGACACTCAGGTCACGTTGCATAGGCTTTGATGACTGTGAAGTTTGCAAGCTTGGCCTGGCAGGATATGTGGACACCTGAACAAAGCTTATATCGCTCCGGACAAAACAGCCTTTGTTGATTAGAGATCAACTTGGGAGCAACCATATGGGCGCTTTCTCTGCTGGGGAATGCTCCAGGAGACATGAAGATGCATGCAGCGGGATGGGGACCACATCACAGTGTACAGCTTGCTCGATTCACGATACACTCTCCGTCTTGACTTTCTGCATGCTGAGCACAATCTTCTCAGTTGGGATACAGACATTCATAACCCATGAGGGTTAGAGAGGAAGCTTGCCTTTCAAAATCAAAGTGGGCCACTCGATTATCTTCCGATATCTTTATTTCCACTGTTGCGTTCCTGTCCACCTGCAAGCCCCAGCAGAGCTCAGATAACAGAGCCATCATCTAATGCTCATTGTCCACTCAACCTCTTTTGATGGACTTTGGATCCTGACTTTGCTGAAAAGCAATCCTTGAGATCTCCTCAACCAGCAGTAATATTTATTACACTTCGAGACCTGACCAATCTGCCTTTACTGCAGAGTGCTCTCATAAATTTGCTTGTCCTTACACAACACACTGACCATCCCTCTGACCCACGTTCAGGAATGGTCAGAGCCAGGAAAGTCAATCCTCCCCGTGTTTGCCTGCACATGGACACGCGGCAATGTGTTTTACCTGGATGAGCACGAAGGGCAGGGGTAGGGCTGTGAGCTGGGTGTTTCCGGCAGCGTTGCTCTCATGCAGCTGTTCCATGGTCTGTCCCCGGTTGCGGTCCATCAGTGACCGATACGTCACCTGCTGCTGGGTGAGCTCCTGCAAACAACCACGCTTCAGTCATACATATTGGGGCAAGTGAAAGGCGTGATTGCATGAGATGACTTGGCACAAGCCACGAACCCTGACAATATCACGTCGAGCAGACCAGCAACCAGGTTGGCCTTGAACCTGGCTGTGGCGGTCTTCGCGGATCCACGCAGACAAACAACGTTCTTATCTTTCCGTATTCTTCATCATCGAAGTTTTCCCCGCAGATTTCGCCTCTCTCCATGAACGCCTAGTTCCCTGCTTTTGATAGCCTTGTTCTGTTTCACTGATCCCCACGTCGGCCTCCACTCACAGCCTCTCCATGGTATACTTCTGCTGGGCCCATTCCTCTGAATGGGGCTCCCCCACCCCCCACGGGACTCTTCCTTCCCTTCCCGTCTGAAAACTCACCGCGATGTATCTGCGCTGCTGGTCCAGCTTTTGGCAGAGGCGGTGCTTCTCCCCCCGCAGGCGGTCCAAGGACAGCTGAGGCCCCTGAGGCAGCCCCTTCCAGAAGATCTCCTTGCGCTCGCGCGAGATGATGCCCATGGCCATCAGCACGTTCAGCGCATCGTACACGCGCCGCCGGATGTTCTTCTCGTCGTATTGCATGCCGCCTGGGGAGCCTGCGGTGCAGTGAGAGACGATGAAAACATGCCTGTGTATTCGATTGATGATATCTGTAGACTGCTCTGAACATGCAGAATCGCTGGAGCATGAACACTCCAAACTCTATCCATGAACGCTTTGTGCGACAGGCTAGGGAACTTTGTTGCTTAGTTGAATACTTCCACTCTGCGTTTACGCAGCCGGCGTTCCTGCTCATATTTAGAGGTAATAAGAGCGGGCAGTTCTTTATTCCCGTCCCCCCCCCCTCCTTCCCCGGCTTTCCCTGGCTAAAAGCCAGGTCTGTCAGCATTTCAGATCAAAAGCCGGCACATCTGCCCCAGCGACATCACAGAATATTCGTTTCAGACCTTGTCATGATAAATAACAGCAAGTCATACCATGTGACAGTGACCACCAGGCAAAAAAAGTTGTGGATGGGAGGGCTCAACAAACGCATACCGGGGTCATGCTGGCCCGGGAGGTCGTTGACCAGCTCATCCGCCACCTCGTTGTAGGTGGTCCTGCCCTTGCCCTCCACTTTTTCGCACACCTTCATGCTGAAGTGGCGCAGACCCTTATTGTTGCTGCGACCCCCATATTCTGAAGCGCCACCCTTTCCCCCCTTCCTGCAGCGCGGCCAAACGAGTGTGTTTGGAGCCCAAGTCTGCAGGCGCGGGAACTCTATATGACTTTGACATTCGTGCTTGAGCTCCGCATATGAAGCATCCAAATGATGCAAGGGCTCACAACCCCTTGACCCAGCCCCAGACTTACCTGGAATCTGATTGGAGGATCACAATCCTCCTATCCGATTGACATGCCTGTCTTGTCGAACAAGCCCGCCATCTCTCCCTTGCTTCACTGCCTCCTGTGGCCTGACAGACTTGCTCCATCAAAGATGCAGAATTGGGAGAACAGCCGTGGAACCCTTACTTGAGTTTTCTGTGCTTGCCGGGCGTGGAGGTGACAAGGTCATCCAGGGGGTCCGCCTCCAGGGAGATGCGCTCCCGCGCCTTAACCTCCTCTGCGGCGCAGATGGCCTGCTCGGAGGCGCTGTTTGCTGCCTCTATCCTCAGCTGGCCTGCAGGTTTTGCATAGAACTGTAGCATCTTTCAATTCTTCACTTATTCCAAGCTCAGGAGAGTTGTTCTGTTGGTGGGGAAGAGCTTCGTCTATCCAACTCAGCACTTCCAACAAGTCGATAAAAAGCCACTCTCATTGACTCAGCTGCAGGAGTTCAGATCATGAAGGCGGTGGGACGCCATGACTGCTGTCTTTGGAACCACAGTATGGCTTTTGTTTTTCATCACCCCATTGAATGCCATCTGAATCTTTCGAAGGCATGATCTCGACTCTTGTTTGACCTTTTTGAGCACTTCCGTAAGTCTTGAGAAGTGGAGACAATTAATTGCAAATCTCTCCCTTACACCCCTCTGCCCAATTCACCAAATTGCCACTACTTGCATTGCATCCTTGTCATCACCCCATATGTCTGCGCCTGTCTTCAATTGCCACATCCCAAGCCGAGCCCCACTCCACCTTTGAAAGAAGAGCTTGTGTGAGGGCAAGGGGAAGGCCAAAGCATTCTACCTTCACGCAACTCATCTTCTGAGAGCCCCAGCCTGCCTGCTGGATTGCAGGCTTCCTCCATTGGCCACATGCGCATGTCTTCTGCACAGCGCTTGCACCTTTGAGCCCAAATCCAAACAGACTCAATGCTGAATCATACCCAGGGCTGTACAAGATTCCCTTCTTTGCAGGAATCACTTTGAGTCAGCAAGGGCTGAGATGGAAGAGGGGAAAGGAGTCACCGTGCATCCTGACTTCTGCAAGCTGGCCGTCCTGAATGAGGTCAATGTCTTGTGCATAGTTGTACATTCCCTGCAATGGGTGAGACGCAGGTCTTGGCACCTGTTGGACTGCCCAAGCATAGACAATCTGTCTTGGATTTGTGAGCCCAGTGTGGTATACAGGGCCTGACCATGTTGTGACAATGGCAGTGGTGGGAATGAAGATTTGCATCAGGCATATTTCTTACTTTTTTGGGTGTTTCAAGGTGTAAGAGGTGGAACAAGATAGGGATCTTCCACCCACCACTTCGTGGAACGTCTGGAGGAAGTCATCGTGCAGGGAGGGCACTGGGCCCGATGGCCCGGCCTCGTTCTCCATTACTAGCCAGTGCAAACTCGAGGTTGCCCCTGGCCAGCAAAACACTGAGGTCTGGTGATCTGCCGAGGAAGCAGAACCTCCTACGTGCTCGCCGCTGTCAGGTGATCTTACACGAGTGCTGTGTTATAGCACACGGACTGCCTCGCTCTCCCAACCTGTAAACCTTGCAACCCGCCAAAACGCTGCTACGAACTTTCTGTTTGGGGCCAAGCAGTGATGGCAACAATCGCAAAAATATTCAGCACTTGATCTTGAGCAGTCAACAGCTTGCAGCCGTCCTCTTTCAGTCTCACAAAGGATCCAATTCAAGACTCCACTGTCGCTCCAAAGGTGACGCAACGGACCTCTCGGTTGTTACATCACTTCTCCCCGAAGCTTTCGGATGCCCAACGTAGGAGAAGCTAGGCAGGAACATTGAGCAATAGCCCTTCAGCGACATTGTGAAGAGAATTTATTTGCGCGAGCGACTATAGAGCGAGACCGCTCTACAAAAAAAGTAGTACTCTAGCTTCGCTGAAAAGGCAGGAGCTTTATGCACACGCGTATGCCCACATTTTTGGATCAAGGATTCGGCATTCGTGGACTGGAGAGGTGCGTGCTTGTCGGAAGCACCTCTCGTGTAGCTCCACAAGAAAGATGCTGGGAGACCGTTAGCCAGAGTAGCAGAGCAACGAACAGGCAGCAGCGAAATGTTGCTGCTAGAGCAGGCGACCAGGCAAGTTGTCAATTGCTCCTCCTCATATGGACAGAATAGTGCTCAACTATAAGCATCCCAAACTCTGAAATTAAAGGAGCAACCGTTGCTTATAGGTCTATGCATGCAAGCAATCCTTCGCAACGACGTACAGAAAGGCGACTTTGCAATCAGGACCGTTGTAAAGGTGGTCTAGTCAGCAAGTTCTTCCAACTGTTGCTTCACCTGCACCTCCTACACCCCATTAAAGACATTGACTCATTTACTTTTGTGAAATGAATGCTAATGGGAGAAAGACAGCAGTTCCCTCCAGCAGAATGGCCAGCTCACCTGCCCCAGCAGCTTACAGCTGTCCCTCCACGTATATAGACAGGCTTCCCAAGCAGACCCTATCATCAACAACTCTCAAAACGCCAAGGCTTCTGGAGAGTCAAAGGCTTGAGCACACGTGCAGGAAGAAGGGCGTCTGTCCGCGCTATTCGAGAGCCTGAAAGCCTCAGCTCAGACAGCCACCACCTCGTTCCTGGATGACCCTCCAGTGCTGCCCCCGCTGCCCAGCATCCCACAGCTGCCACTGCCTGGATGGTTCCCTCTGGGCAGCAACAGAGAAGCTGAGGAGGAGGAAAAGGCTGCAGTCGCCAGGTAAATCCCAAATCTGGCCATCCGCGCTTGCTTGCAGGCTGCTGGTCCCAAGGCGTAGAGCAAGGGGGCTGTAAGGGAAGTCCGCTGTTCTGAACATGGAGACCAGGCATCTATTGGGCGACTGCTGGTGTTTGAGGGGTCATAACCCGTCTCTGTGGCTGCAACATCAAATTATGTTCATGAGTAGGCAGGGTGTGGCTCCAGAAAATCTGGGATCTGCAAAGCCAATAAGGTGTTGCTGATAGTGCACAGCGTAGAAAGAAATCCACTCCTATCAATTAACGGGGATGTTGACTGGCAGGGAGGATGCGGAGAAGCGGCGGCAGGAAAAGGAGGCCCGGAAGGCAAGGGAGATGCAGGAGCTGGAGGAGGGTGCCTTGAAACTGTTGCTGGAACAGGTAATGCCGTCATGTTCTTTGGGGAACCCCACACAATTAGAACTTGTGACGGATCTACGAACACTGTGACTGTGAGGGAGGGGTGAAGCTGCTATTAGTACTGCTGCATTGAGATCTTTGAGGTGCGACTGGTGTCATGCGCAGGCTGAGAGGAATGAGGCGATGCAACTCTTGAAGAGCAGAGCAAAGGAAGGCAGTCTGCCAGGCAGGCGGAAAGACGACTTCAAACTGGGGCTTGTGGTGAATCTTCTTTTCCCCCCCCCTTTTTTACTCCTGTACGTTCAGCATTCTAAATACTGCATTTTCTGAGAAAGGGGGAGCTGGGGTTTGTAGCACAGATGTACCACTGACTACAGCATCCAGGCTTTGAAAGGTTGTCATTAGGTTTCAACAGGTGGAGGGAGGGGGCACGCGGAAGGTTGCTTCAAGCGGCCCGCTGAAAACTCTTCACCCCAGCCAACCCGGGAACACGTGGTACAATTGATAAGGAGTGGGGAAGGAACCTGCACAGACACGGCCCGCCTTCCCAGCACTCACTCGGAGCAATCCCTGCAGGTGGAGGGAGGGGGGATGCGGGGGGCTGTGTCGGGCGGTGCCCTGCAGGCTCTGCACGACCTGGGCCTCAAGCCGTGCTTCGATGCCATCTACGGCTCGTCGGCGGGAGCCATCAACGCCACCTACTTCCTGGCCGACCAAAGAGAAGGGGTGGATGTGTATGCCCAAGACATCACCAACACCCAGTTCATCGACCTCAAGCGCCTCCTGAAGAAGAAGGACGTCGTGCAGAGTGAGCCCCCTGCCATTCACACTCTTCCTACTCTGGTGCTTCACACCTAGAGCTTCTCCCAGGAATCAGAGAGCCTCATTCCAATTTATATCGATTGAGGAGGGGTGTTGGTCGTATACCTCCCACCCCCCCCCCTTTTCCCCCAATCTTAGTAACTTTCACTCTTCGCACAAATGGTTTAATACTGGCATAATTTAGACCTTCTGCCACCCCGGGTGCAGGAAGGCAGACTACTTTGCTCGTTGGGTGGACGACAGTGTGGCCAACCTGGTCAAGCGTGCCGTGCTGAGCCCGGACTACATGAAGAGCGCGTGGCGGCGGGAGGTGGAGTACCAGAAGGCATTCGGCATCACGCCAGAGGAGCTGCTGGTGCAGGGCCTGCAGCCGGGAGCCCACAAGCTGCCTGCGATGGCGGGTTGCCACGTGTTCCCGATTTTCCCAGGACCCGCGGCCTCGTGAGCCCTCCCATCCCCCACACCTCTTTCTCAGTTTCCTCTCCTGCTCTGTGACGCTTGTCTTCTTTGCAGGTACGTGGACACCGAAACCCATCACCAAGCTGTCATTAGAATAGGCATGACCAAACCCACATGGAGATCCCCTGCATCCCTTGCTTTCCACCAGGCAGTTGTGTTGCCGAGAGTGTTCAATTCCCACTTGGTTGCTGAGGAGCATAAACAGGGGGAGAGAGTCGCACAGGCTGACAATCTGCCTTGCCCAAAAGAAAAAGAAGAAAGGAAACTTTTAAAAAACACCTCTTTTACATCTGCAAGGGTGGAACCGATGCCATTTCCATCTACTCCCCTCTTGTCTATGTCCACAACTTACATCATCATGTGAACATTGACCGCGCATTGCAGTGCCAGCAATTGAGACCCCTCAACTCCATTCTGCAGGTACAGCCCCATGTGCATAGACGCAGCCACGGTGATCCTGGGGATCGACGAGGGCCGCTCCTCAGTGTTCAAACTGCTGGGCTCACCCAAGCAGGCGGAGAAGGCGGCGGAGCAGGCCAAACAACAATTTGCGGTGGTGAAGCAGCGGGATGCCAAAGCAGCCCCTGTGACAGCTGAGGCTGGCCGCTCGTGAACCCCTACCCATGCCAGACGCTCGGTCGTAGATCGTATAGGCAGACTGCGCTGGATCGTGACGAACAGTGAGCCAGCCTCCTGGAGAAATTGGAGCTGGGGATGGGTAGGACTCGCTACTCTCGCGCCATAGAGCCGAGAGACGGCTGAGACTGCAGAAAATCCAGATTTCGCTGTGGGCTGCTTGGGGGAGATCCCAAGGGTGCTTATTTCAGCAGAAGGTGCTGCTGAGCTCATGTCAAAAGTCATTCTTTGGGTGAGCTGGTAGGAGGGATGGTAGGCAAGTCGCAGGCGTGATTTTTGTTGGAAATAGGGACAGGGCTGCACAACTAGGGGTTGGAGGAGGCGGGTCCTGTGAATTGACGAGAGCAGAACGCAGCAAAAATGGCTTGCATCTGCAAGCAGCATTGGATGTAGCTAGGATGTTAGGAACACCTTTTTGTTAGATAGGACAATTTTGTTCTGTAGCCTGTAGGCAAAGAATTGCGGAGCAGGCCACGCTTGGTTCGAAACTGGGGTCCAGGGTGCCACGACTTCCAGTGAGATGCACACAGTTTTGTCAGGATCCCATGCCACACAGATTGTGTTCCTCTATCTATTTGGGGTGTAGGGAGTGCAGTCGAGCCCTCAAGAGAGGCAATGCCAGGTGAGCTAGGACACTGCACTCAGGGCAAATAGAGGCAGGGTATACTCTATACTAGGTATACTGTCCCTATGATGGCAGTGACAATCATCACTGGAACGATTTTGTCTGTCGTTTTCGAGTACCTGAATGAAACAACTCTTGTGGAAGAACTTGTATGACACTGAAGATCAACCTGAAGGTGCTGAGGATGCTTGCGTGCCTTGGCGCGAATTACCAGTGCCCCCCTGCTATGTTGCTTTCATGCTGTTGGCAGGCGGCTGAATGACATGATTAAGCGTGATTGTTGAATGAATGTTGCACTTGAAATGCAGTGGTGTTGTGATGTCTGACTGTTCCTCTGTTGCTTGTAAGATTTCCCCTGATTCGGTCGTGTTCACAGCTCAGCCAGGACGCCACAATCATGACTCATTTTATGTGTGGCTGGGAGGGTGGAGAGGAATCCACGCACGTCTCTCAACATTCCAACTTGGAAAGTATATCGTAGGATTGTCGTCTTACCATTTGCAGAATCCCGGAACTTCGCCGTGCAAGTCTACAGGTTCCAGTCTTGAGAGATGATGTATGGGCGTGTTCTCGAGCACTGCATCGGTGGGAAGGTCGCAGGAAGAACGACGAGAGAATTATCTCGCAACGTTAGCATCAGGTATGTTCAGACTGTCTGATTTCCTCTCCACAACCCTTCCTTACAAAGAGTTTTGGATCTTCTAATCTCTGAAGCCACACCTCTGAAGCCACACTAACGCTGAAGGGGCACCTCTTGATGCCTGGCCCAGGGGTCCTGTCGCCCTTCAAGAAACGAACATCACGCTTTTCAAGATAGTCTGCAGGGAAAGTAAACTTACAGCTGAATGTCAGCTATCAGGAGTAGGCTGCAACTGCCCCTCCACACCGGACCTACACTGATGACGCACACGTGTTGCTGTGTAGGATCACAGCCAGCTTAGGTTCGAGCAGGCCTAGCAGGAACGCAAGAGTTGCTCCACCTGCCGCCCTTAACCTCCAGGAACCCGCCACCAGAGACAGCTTGACAGCTAGCAGCAGCAGTGAGGCTGCAGTCGCAGATCAGGCCAGGTTGCTGGAGCAGAGCTTGGAACTGCCAGCAGCATCTTCCGGTGAGTCCTGATCAGAGTGTGAGCTTGAAAAGACGATGGTAACCTAGGTGGCACTTGACACACACCCACTACCCTGTCTGGCAATCGAGCTTGCAATGTGTTGCATGCCATCCGCCAGCGCTTCTTCATAGTGTAATGTATGTGTTTCCGCTGGCCTGACATGTGGCAATTGCAAAAATCTGCCAGATTTTCGCAATTATTCCTGCAAGTTTCGATTTGCGGTGGTTCACAATTTCTCATCCCTACCTCACCAAACAAACAAATGCCACATACACATCAGTGTGAGACCCCACACCACTGGAGCATGAGCCAACCCAACATCGCACCCAAAATGCGGCATCCAGAGGCAACAAACAGATCAAAGAATCAGCAGCTTTGTTGGAGCCAGCATCAATGTCTTTCACTGGCTGCCCAGGATCCAGCAAGAGGGTGATAGATGAGGAGGAGCAGCTGACCAGCACATGGGAGCACAGGGGCATCACATTTGGCACCATGCTGCTCATAGGCCTGCTGCTTGGGGAGGGGGTTTCTGAGATCAGCGGGCCTGGGGAGGCCCTGGCGGGCTTGGCCGCTTTCGGATTTGCGTACTACCTCTCAGGTGATCCTGGCTGCTGGGATTAGAATGGCTGTGGGGTTATTGACACACTGTCCCAATAGCATTTGTGGTGCAGATTTCGAAGAACTCTGCACATGAAATAATAATAAAAAAGACAGGAGGGAGTGCGAGCAAGGCTCGGAAATGAGTGCTTGATCGTTATGAGGGTGGTCAAAATGATGGAAAGAGGGGGGGGGGGTTGAGTGTGGAAGAAATGGAGGTGGATCACATGTGAGGTAGCTGTGCAGGGGTGACTTGTTTTGCGTGGAGTGAATCTCATCGACGCATGGCTAGATGGAGCTTGAGGAAGATAGAGGGGCACCATGGTCCAAAGTATTATCTAACCTTCAGAATTACTCGAACAAGGGTTTCTGCATCATCCATACCCCTCTCACCCTCCGTCCCACGAGCATGGCCCATGGCAAATGCGAGACTGACACAAGCACATGTTGCAGACTTCTTGACGGGCATCTACCACTGGAGTGTGGACAACTACGGAGACGGCGGCACCCCCATTGTGGGCGCCCAAATCGCGGCCTTCCAGGGGCACCACCAGCGGCCGTGGACCATCACGGAACGGGAATTCTGCAACAACCTGCACAAGGTGGGGCCTGTCCAATCAGCGTTCCCAGCACTGCCAATCTCAGAAATTTCTCTCGACCTTCTTTCACTGCTGGGAGGACTCCTCGATTGTTGTGTACAGTTGTTAGTCCAACAGGAGAGTATCCAACAGGAGAACATCCTCAGAGATTGGTCCAACAAGTGAGGGGTTTGCCAGGATCCGGAGGGCATTCGCTTGTTGGACCATCAACTGTATTCCTCTCAGCAGGATTTGTGAGGGGAACACCGATGGGGACATGGGCAGGTCGCAAAGGTGTTTTTTGTGGTGACAGTCGACGGGTGAGCTGCATGAAGCGTACATTGAAGGAGCCACCCAAATTGATCCCAGCACTCAAGACATGATGCTGTAGACCTTACAATCAATGATTGATCACATTTCCTCTTTACTGTCGTGTGAGTCTGAACAGCATTCATGATCTTCTTCAGAATTTAGGGGCCCTGTACAATGCTAGCTCCACCCCTGGTGCTCATGCTCATCGCCGATTGTCTCTGCAGAGATGTTGAACGCAAACCAGTCTAGTTGAACATGGTGCGGTATGAAAGCGACCAAACATCGCACACAAGACATGTGAGATGCATTACCATCCTGGCCTGTAGGTGTTCAAGCCGGCGGCCCCTTTCACGCTGCTGTGCCTGCTGGCCTCCCCCTGGACCCCCGGCTGGCTGGACATCGGGCTGGCCACCGCCACCTTCCTCACCTGCATGAGCCAGCAGACGCACGCCTGGTCCCACATGACGCCCAGCAAGCTCCCTGGCGTGGTGAAAATGCTGCAGGTTTTCTTCCACCCTCCTGCCCGACAGGACCTTTTTCCACCGTCACCCCTGTCATACCGCCACCGTCACCCCTGTCATACTGCGGGAGAATTTAGAATTCCTCGTTCCCCTTCTCCCATCAATCTTGTTGCAGCTTACATGTACATGTGCGTCTTGATGGTTGCATGGAATCGTTTAAAAGTCCCTCCCAAATACAGGTCACTGTTGACAAAGCATGAATTCTCCCTCTCGTATCACTCATTTTGGCAGTCTTCACATCGTCGGCAGCACACCGCACAAATCATGCAAACATTGTTGTGAGAAAGTCTCGCATATAGGCGCATGGAGAATGGACCACGTTGTTGCGCTCCGATCTGTGTAATATTTGGCTGCAGGACGCAGGTATCCTTGTGTCAAGAAAGGCTCATGGCGCACACCATAAGGCCCCATTCGAGGTGCAGCCCTCCCCCTTACTGTGAATCACATCATTTCCATGACACGCTTTACACGTGTCAAAATACACCAAGTCGTGCAAGGCATGACATTGCAGAGAAATGGCAAGGGCAATTTCATGCTTTGGCTAATCATTCCACAGTGATGTTGAAGGCAGGAAAGTAGGTGTCCTCTCCTTGCAATTTGAATTGGAAAGGATCAGCGGCCCGGTTCCCAGCTCCTGCGCTGATGCTGACAAAAGGGGATGGAGTTAAGCATCAAATCATTGCTTGGAAAAGGGTAATTCACCATTCAGACGACTCACGGCCTCGTCCTCTTTGCGTGCAGGGAAACTACTGCATCGTGTCAGGTGTGTGGAACCCGCTGCTGGACGCTGGTGGCGACGAGTCCTTCTTCAGGAGGCTGGAGAGGTTTGTGCATGTCAAGACTGGGGTGGAGCCTCGATGCTGGCACGAGCCAGACTACGCGTGGCAAGAGGAATGACCGTAGAAGCTTACAGCACCATGGCTGGCTGAGAGAATTGCGCAGCATGGATGCCATGCAAGATTTGTATGGGTTGAGAATTCATTCCGTCTGAAAGAGGGGGTGTGCTAGTGACTCAACAGTGCAAGCTTGGGTTGGGTGAAGATGATTGAGTGTAAAACAATCCTGGGCAAAGTACGTCACAGGTCCTAGCCTTGAAGTTTGGTGGAGCCTAGGTAGATATTGTACCAAGAGCTGTTGCATAGGTAGACAGTGGGTAGATTTATTTGCATTGAAAGTGTTGCTGCAGCAAGTTCCATGCAAAACCTGACATCTGTGCGTTCAGACAATCACAAATTTTAGAATAGGCGATTATTTAGACAATTGCACTTTTGGATGCTTTGATGCCCCACCAAGTGTGCTACGAGAAGACGAACCCTTCCGGTGGTATTGGGGCAACAGGGTCACAATCACAGTGGTGCTTACTGGTCGACGGATTATATTGCTTTAAAGCCGTTGATCATTTGCAGCTTTCCAGTCGGGGCAGAGTTTGGCGAGAGATCTCAAGGTATGTATGGCAATGACAGCAATAATATCATGAGGCTGCTGGTTGATTGTCTGCTGCCAACTTGTCATTATGCATCTCATACATCACAGCAACACTCTCAGACTTGAGATGCTATACTTGTAAGAACTTCTTTGGTCTCCCAACGATTGGTGCCTGGTGCAGCCACTTCAGTTCCTATAGGCCCTCCTATCCATTCCCTACTAAAGTCTGCCAGTTCCTCTTGTCAGAAAGACGATTGAATGTACGCTCAAATCTGCATAACAAGATGGCCACTTGAACTAGTTTTCGAGAGCTCTGCAAAGCAAATGGACATGAGACTGGATAGAAAATTGATCAGCAAATCAATCAGCCATGCATCCAGAAAAGCATGCGAACTGATACCAGCATTCAAGAGAGATGTCCAAAACTCTGTGATTATTTGAGTATCAGCTACATAAAGCTCTAGCCGTCACAAGTAACAGTAACGACTGGAATAGACGCAGTGGCGTCCCTGGACATTTTGACTGGGGCGCACAAAGTGCAGCGACGGACTTGAGCAGAGATTTTGACTCACTTAGGAAAGAAAGACTAAGCATTTATGCGCTTGCTTCTGGACAGGTCCGCCTCTGCCGAGCAGCTCAGCATCCAACCACACTCTCTGAAGAGCGCCGCGATGTTGTACTGATCAGCCAGTCTGTAACGTGAAAAGATATCTCAGGAAGCAGGAATTATCCTTGAAAACCTCAAGTTGCTCAGCAAGGGGATATACATTTCAGTAATTTATGACACCAGGTTGGGCAATGAGGAAGGGAGTAAACATTGGAAAGGGAGATGGGTAGAAAGGGGTCGGTATGCACCTTTTCATCCTCTTGACAGTATTATTGTGATAATGGCCAGCATGTCGGGCTCCGTGAATCCACATCATTATGGCAGTGAACGCTGTCCAATCCCTCCTGTCAAGGTCGCCCAGCTCTATTGCCACGCTCTGCTCTTTGCTACCCTGCACCACTGCAGAGAGTCAATGCATACAGCAGAGTCCCCGTTATGATTCTGGCTGGCAAAATTCAAGGAGCTTCTCCCACTGCAAAGCCAGGCAAATAGCGGAACGGAGGAAGGCAGATGGTGTGCGGGATGAGGTTGATGTTGAAAGGAGGGTGGAGCTGGAACAAACAGGGGAGCAAGATGGAGGGTATCAAGTCGATGATCCAAACTTGAAAGGCCAAGAGTTGAAAATTTTGGATGGCGTGTCCAGAAGAGGCAGCATGGTAACAAATCGTACCTGTATAAGCTGCTGAAACATTGCGTCCCACAGAGGTGAATACAACGCCATGACAAGGCTGGCACACTTCAGGCTTTGACCCTTTCCCCCCTGCAGAATTGCAGAAGAACATTGGGGAAGCAGTATGATCTCTGCAAGTCCGGCTATCCCCATGAGCATCACCTTGAGCTGCCAGAGTATACATGGTTGCTCAGATTGCAAGCAGCATCGTTCTGGGCTTGGCTGTTGCTGCCTTTGAAAATGTCTCCTTTTGTGAGACTACAGGCAGTGAATCCTGACATTTTCCAAGCGGAGACATGATTACAGGTGGTTTTCATTATTCAGAGGCATAAGGGTATGCAGGGCATCGCACATTGAAAATCAGCTGCTTCTGTTGAACCCCTTGCAGGCTGCGTGAGGCCTGCAGCCTCATCCACTGGAAGGCCTGCACGTCCAAACCCTCCACCCGGCCGCACCTGAAGGTCGGCAGCTCCTGGAAGTCTTGCGGTGTCTCCTGGACAGTGATGCAGTCACCTGCAACGCACAGAGCCCTTCTGAGCCCCAATACTCCAAGCGTCTTGCCTTGAGAATGATTTGAAGCCGTAATGGGCAAGGCAATCTTGGAAGATTATGCCCGTTTTGAGATGATATACCTTGAATGCAGGCCAAACACGAGCCATAGAAGTCTGGTCGGGGAAGGAGGGCAGGCACGGTTTACAGGCCCTCCCACCCC
>QAXI01000419.1:1392565-1406914 GCA_004335615.1 Chloroidium sp. JM
CCCCCTTTCCTTCCCTTCCCTCCCACCTCACTCTGACGTCCTCCAAACTCTGTCTCTTATTCATCTGCCTTGCTCATGTTAGCAGACTCTTCCATCATCGTCCCAGCCATTTGGCAGCATCGATATCCAGTCAAAAATTGTAGCCTTTCCATTTTGGCGCTTGAGAGAAGTGTGGATCCCAAGTTCTGAAACTTTCTGACGATTGTGGCAGGAGAGATTGGTGAGCACCCGGTGGGCGTGCCTCAAAACCTCATGCCCTACATCCAGCAGGTGGGCCACCCCTTCCCTGCTGTCCATCCACGTTGCATGCATCGCTGGGCACACACTGAGATATGGTTTGGCAATTGAAAACGCGTTGCAACCCTATTTGAATGTGGATTTAGAATTGTAATTCAAGTGCTGCCATTGCTCCTGCCTAACACCCCATCACTGTCACAAGCATTCAAGTGGCTATAGTACTACCATCCCTATTTCGGTCTCACTCTGATTTCCGATCACCTGCCTCTCCTCACCAGGTGAAAGGCTGCGGAACACTCCTTCCTATACGCTGTGTCCACTTTCTCCCCACCCCTGACTTCCTGCCTTTTCGCCAAAGTGGGATGTACAATATGCACCAAACATGGGTGCGGATTTGCAGGTGGCGATGGGCCAGAGGGATCAGCTGTCGGTGTTCGGGGATGACTACGACACCCGGGACGGCACGGCCATCCGGGACTACATCCACGTCATGGACCTGGCTGAGGGCCATGTGGCTGCGCTCGACAAGGTGAGAGGTGGCAACCACCGCACAGAAGATCTGACGCGGGCTAAAGGTCCTGCATCCAGGCTTCTGTAGAGACAGGGAGGGATTGAATTACTTTTCGACTTGATTCTAGGCATTAGCTTTGCTGTCTGCTTCCCACCAGGTGCAATTGAGACTTTGCAGCGTTGCAGCCCTGCAGGGCGAAGGTACTGTGAATTGAGACCTGCCAGTGAGGAGTGGGCTTTTTGGACATTGAGAACAGGATGCACAGAGTGAAGGACGGGGAAGCGGACATCAGGAAGCTGGTTGTGCCTTTCTTCGAAATGGGCTTGGAGGTGGGGGGATGGGGATATTATGTGTGGGCGAATCCCCAATCCCTTGCCAGTCCAATCCTTTGACTTTCTGGCTTCTGTCTCTTCGAGGTATTTGTATCTGCAGGTGAAGGCCAACCCCGGCATTGGCTGTGTACCATACAACCTGGGGACCGGCACGGGTAGCACCGTCTTTGAGATGATCAAGGTGAGCATACCCCCTCTCCTTACCAACCCTCTCTCATTGAAAGGTTTGCCTGCTCCAGTATCGGATGCGTGCCTCATGTCATTATATGGTCACCACAATTGCAGGCAGGGGACTTCTTCATTCACCAGAGCTCCCCTGCTTGAAACACAAAATTACTTCCCCTGCAGGCGTTCGAGAAGGCCAGTGGCAAGAAGGTCAACTACAAGGTGGTGCCGCGGAGGGGGGGCGACTCGACGGCTGTGTACGCGGCCACCGAGACGGCAGAGAAGGAGCTGGGCTGGAAGTCCAAGCTGACTGTCGAAGACATGTGCCGCGACCAGTGGGCATGGGCCACGGTACAAAACTCCCTGTGCCTGTTAGGAAGTCCACCCAAGCATGGCTTGGATGGTGGGCAAGATGGCTGTGAAGAAATCCACAATCCATAAGTGGCTGGCAGAGGGGGTGGTGGGATGCCACTTCACAACTTGAGGGATGGGTGGATTTGCTGAATAGACCAACACAGATGCTCTAAATCAAAACCGGTTCTCGACTGGGTCTGCTATTATCTCTATAGGCGTCCCGGGCTATGCGCTGGTGGGGTTCACTGCAATGATTTTTTGCCTGCAATTTTGAGCGCAGGATCCTGGTGAGACGCGAGATGACGTTCTCTCAACAAGCGCCCAATGAAATATCAAATCCTCCTGAAGGGGGACCTGTGCACTGCAGAAACACCCCAAGGGCTTTGCAAGCTAGACGAACGAGTGTTCAATTGAGGAAGGCTTGGGAAGGGGATTGGAGGCCTGAGGGCTGGAGAGAGCACCATTTCACAAAAATAGCGCATGCTTCCGCACATGCTGTCAACCATGTCTGGGTCGACAGGACATGCTGCATTTACTACCTCAATACTGCAGAAATTGCAGCTGCTCTTCTGCGCCCAGAAACCTAGATAGGCACAGAATCATGTCCATGTAATATCTCTAGCAGTCCCGTCAGGCCACAGGCCTTGACTAGGCAGTTTCACAAGGCGACAAATTCAGCTCATCTCTTCAGTAAACAGTGGGCAAAGGTCCGAGCAGGCGTTGATGTTTGCAGCATGTGCTGGGACCTTGCCTATATGCTGTGCATCACAACATGCACAATAGCTTCAGGACCTCCTGTTTTTGGAGAGGCAATCATTTAGAAGAGGCATGCAGCAGTATCGTCCACAGATGAACGTCAGGACTATGATGAGAAGGAACACTATGACAGGACTGGCCGAAGAAGCGGCTCTCCTCCCTGTGACCCCATATGCAGCATTCTCCTGCACAATAAAATCAAGATCGGTCAATGGAGCCGTCCAATCAGAAATGAACAAGGAATGCATCCACATGAAGGTTCACAAATCAGGAGATCACCGTGCAGAACTGGCCCACTCCTGCAAAACCACCCTTATCTTTGTCCATGTATTTGATGCAGCAAACCTTCTACATAGAAAGGCGCCATCTCAGAAGAGAGGCCAAAAGCAACAAGAAAATTCACCTGCAGGGATATGAAACCCCCAGAATTGATGGCCTTCACCCACTCCTTCACGCTCTGCTTGAAGAAATCTCCCAGTTGCTTCACAGGGCTGCTGAAAGGCTGGGAGGGGTGTGCCGCCTCATCATGCATGTGAACCTCCTGCAACACAATATCCTTCAATAAAGATACCGTCTCTTGCAACCTTGACCTCATCATCCTTCCAGTGCAGAATTATTCCAAAAATGCAGCGATGCATACTTGATCTCTGCCCTAAGAGGCCTGCAGAGGCTGTTTTTCATTGTTGCAAAGGGTAGCTCATGAAAAAGCAAGGTGGGAACAGTCAGACCCTTAACTTAAAACAGGCGTATCCATCATGGGTAGAGAGATGAGGAGGAGGGAGGGCTCACACTCAGCTGGATTGCATGTACGCTCCGGGGAGTCATCATCTGCAGGAGAAATGTGGACATCAATACGAGAAGTGGAATCAGCCATCCTTGATAGAAATCACTTACAGCCCTTGCCGTGGGGAAAGCGCAAAGCAGCTCACCATGAGGTCACCCCAATCATGCCGTCCAGGGGAGTTGAAGATGACCTGCAACACAGCCGGAGATCAGCGCCACATAGCCTATTCAGCCCTGATCTAGAATTCCTCATTGCATGACATCACAATCCTTCCATAACGGAAATGTGAAGCGCAGGTATGGGTCTGAACTTCACATGCTGAGTCAGTATGGGCTGATGTGCGCTGAGCCGGTTGCCAGAGGCATGGCACAGATAATCAAGGGAGACATGCAGCAAACAGGGTGTATTGTACCCCCTTGGAAGATCAACTTGACTTGGCTTACAAGCAATCACAGCAGAGATGGCCAAAGCATAATCCAGCAAAGCAATCCACGGAATTCCCAGGGGGGACGGACGACGAGAAGGGAAAGGAACGGAGGGGGAATAGTCATCAGAGGGGTGTTACCTCCAAATCTATGAGCTTGACATGGTTCACATACTCGAGGAACACGGCAGGGATGGCCGACGCATTTGCGATACCGTCGGCGGAGGGCCGGAAATCGAAGAACCCCCCCGCCACGCCCGTGAGCTTCTTCAGCCCCAGGTCCATGCCTTTGACGGTGATTCCCTCAATGGTGGAAAGGGGTGTCCCCGAGAATACCAGGCCCGCCTCACAGGTTGCCGTGACGTTGCCAAAGAACACGTTCTGCACCTTGCCTGCCTACAAGCACAACTTGGTCTATTTGTCTTGTCCTGAGTGGATTAAAATTCTGCATCACTTTGGGTCTGATAGCTATTGAGGTGTACATCTTGCTGTGCTGTAGCACAGTCAAGGTGCGATGGTCATAAGCTATAGGCAGGGGAAGGCAAGAGACACATAGAGACTTGTTTGCTCCTTAATGTTCCCTTGCTCAGCTGCGATGCAATTGATAATCCTTGATGACCCAATGCAGGATTACCACTGGAGACAGCTGCTTCACACATTTCCTCTTCTTCCCTAGATAGCGTTTGAATGTCATCAAATACTCAATAGGTGTCACTGCAGACACAGTTGCAAAAATGGAAGCAGAAGTGATCACTGAAACGCTCCTCTGCCGGATTCCGATCTCTTGCCTGCCTTCTCTCTTCAAAAGCTTGTTGCGTGATTGCAACAGGGGTTGTTTGACTTCCATCCATCAAGTTTCCTGACCTGCAGGGGGGTGGGGGGGGGGGGGGGGGGGGGGTGATGCACAAGTATCTGTTCAACAGGAGCCCAGAAGGGAGCGTGGAGGGCAAGACAAGGGACTCACGCTGCCCCCAGCCACTGGTGGCTTCACAGACACAAACATGGCCTCCCCCGCCCCGAAGGAAGCCGTCTCCCTGTGCCTGGCCTCCACCGTCACGTTCGTGAACCTGTGCACGGCAGCTTTGGCCCAAAAGATCAGATGTTGTGGCAAATTCGTGGGAGGTGTTGGCGTGAGCGACTGTACTGTAAGTGATCAGTACGATCATGGCACAAGAATGTGCAACATCTCAAATGACATCCACACGACAGGAGTGACTCCTTGCAGGACAGAGTATGTGATGCAAGTCATAGGCGCCATGTTTGAGTCACATTGTGGTGCTTTGAGATACGACGTGCGTGTTACCACAGGGACAACTTCTCACGGTGCTGATGCCCCTTCATAATGACAACAGCAACCTTCCGCCAGGTTGGTGGACATTGTGCCTGAAAGAGTGGCAGAATGGGGAGAGGAGGACAGAAAGGGCATGCCAGAGGTCATGGATGTCTGCTGTATCATGCAGCTGCACGCACAGCCCCCTCCTGGAGGTCTCTATCCTCACGTTCTGCATCACCACCGTCTTGATCTCCGCCTTTGCCGTAGGGCCGACCTGCACTCCACATCACTCGTCCTCAATCAAATTAATGCCAGAAAATGACAGTTGTGGCGGCCACATGCCCCGCATTTCTCCTCCTGCTGGGAGGTGTTCCATGGGCATCCAAGACAGCAACAAGGTGGAGCAGATCTTGTGCGCAAAGCTTGACACTTGCCATGGCAAGACTCACACTTCGAGTTAATTTGGTCTGCTGTTTTCCGGTCTGGTCTGATCTGAAGAGTGTTTACCTGCACCGCGGCTGCACTGCTGCGCAGCACCACATCGTCCACCAGCAAGCTCTCCAGGACCTTTTTGCCTGCAGTGCAGAAGGCAGGACTTTGGGAATGGTATGCTTTCCGTGGGCAATCGTAGCAGAAACCCCTTCCCCCCAAGAGTCTGAATTCAGCCTGCCCACGTCATAACTGTGTCTCTATGCTGATAGTTGTTGGATCCTGGAGGTCAGAGCCTGTCAGTAAGCACGTACCCGCTGGCTGTTCCATATCCTGCCAATCCTGGCAAATATCCATGGCTCCAAAATTTTCTCATTAGGCATCCCTCCTCCCAGCTGTGGTTGAGACCCCCAGCACACCCCTTGTTCTGAAGGAACACCAGCTCACAGAGCAGAAACCCCTCCCCCTCCCCCACTCCTCCACCCCTCCCACAAGTGGACACATGGCTTCCCAGATGCTGTCGACTCGACTCCCAAACTAGACCCCTCAGCTCTCAGAGACAATGATAGGGGGTCTTGCCCGAGGAAGCGATGGCCGCTATGGAGTGCCCCGCACACGCCACGCTGGTCTGCCCCACGAACACGCGCTTGCTGCCGTCCACCAGGATGCCGCTGGGCCCCTGCACCTCCTCGTCGCTGTGTAGCCGGCACTGCAGCACCGCCACCGCCTCGCTCAGCTGGATCTGCAGTGCGCTGCCCACAAAGTCCACCAGCTCCACCTCCTGTATGGTGACCTGCAGGGGGAACCAAGCTTGAGGGTCAGGGGCTCGAGGCTGAGAAAGGCCGAACGCTGCCTGAGAAAGAAGCTGGAGTTTATACGGGCCTAAGGCTGAAAAGAATAGCTCAAGACCCAAGAATAATGCACTGTCCTTGATTGTGACATGCAGACTGGAGAGGAATTTTGAAGAAAGTTAGTGGTGTTTTGCAACCGTGGGATCGTTGAGAGCCCGTGCTGAGACGTATGATGGGTCCACTGCTGGATTCATGACCTATGGGGTGTGTCATGAGGCCAATTCTGTGGCAAGCTCACATGCAGAGATGAGGGGGGAAAGGGGAGCTTTTGTAATTTGGAACCAGGTCACATGCGCATTGTCTTGCTGCGCAAGTTCACAAGCATCACACCCTGGTCTTCTGCATGCATGTGCACAGAGAATAGAGAGAAATGGGTGAAGTGGGAAGAGAGAGGATGAATTGTACCTGGCTAGAGCTCCGCACGCCGATGAGCCCGGGCACACAGTCGGGCTGATCTTTGCAGACCACATTTGCCCAGCCCCTCACCACCTTGATCCCATATTCTCTGCAGCAAATGAGAGTTGAAACGGTGGCTGCCATGCCTGAGAGTGCTCTTGCAATGGACGCCTCACAGCTATTTTGTCCTCGCACCAATTTTTACAGCAGAACACTTTTTCACTTCAGAAATTTCCTAGAATGGCTGCGGATGTCAGAAGCAAAGGCGCCTCAACAATGCTTTCCTTCTCATTGCCTCACGCAAGAATGACGGTAAAATGGGAGGACATGGCAACAAGTGCTTCAACAGTTGAGTTCTCCAGCAAGAGAGCTGATGAAGATTAGGGTTTCAGAGTGCCTCTCCCCCATTCCTTTCTCCACTGTGCAATCTAGTCA
The DNA here is from genome assembly GCA_004335615.1 of Chloroidium sp. JM. Classification (NCBI taxonomy): domain Eukaryota; kingdom Viridiplantae; phylum Chlorophyta; class Trebouxiophyceae; order Watanabeales; family Watanabeaceae; genus Chloroidium; species Chloroidium sp. JM. The sequence continues at coordinate 1,399,513 of QAXI01000419.1, forward strand.
AGCTGTGGTTATGTCACGCCTCGCCCTCCACCTATGAAGGCTCCTCAGAGCTCAGGGCCGCAGTCCAAAAACAAGGGTTGCGCTCTAAATTGCTGTCATCTGGCATTGATCCAAGTACAGCCAGTAAGCGAGATGATCTCCCCTACCTCGGAAACACACAAAGAAGTCCACCAGAAACAAGAGGGGGTTGGCTGCTCACACGTCCATGAACTGCCGCAGCTGCCCGGAGATCCGCCCGGGCCCCTCGATGGACACCCTTGTTGCTGAGTCCACCAGGATGAGGTACCAGTCATCCTCTGGGTCGGGATAGTCCTCCCTCTGCAGCACAGGCACCGGCTGTGGTAAGATTTTGCTTTCTACATGCACCAATGCGAAACAAGTCTTGCCAATGACATGTCTCCATGAACCAATAAGATGCTGCTACCTGACTTACGAATTGGATCCGGATCCCAGATCCTGGATCTGGATAATATGGTGCGTCAAACTCGTCGTTGTGGGCAGTGCTCCCTGTGGAGGCCTGTTCTCCATTCCATTTTTCAGGCAGTCCGACCCCTGAGCTTGCACTGCCATTCACATTCCAAATTCGATTATAATCACATGCTGTTTCTGGATTCACACTTGATCGCACCACCATCTGTTGCATAGTGGAAAGGTGGCAAGGAAGGGGGGAGGGGGGGGATTTTGCTCTGTTGCTTCTGAGCCGCTGTGATGTCGGTACCCTCCCAACTCTTCACCAGTGATGCATCTAGATGGCAGTGATAATGCATAGCAATCTATGGGCTGAAATTGGGATTGGGCTGTCTTGGAAATCACCAGATGCAGCGACTGGGCACTTCTCCTCTGCTCTCGTTTCCGACAGCTCTAATGCATCCAAAACATCATCTTGGCAGGCTGCCAGTGACAGTAAAGAGCACAGGAAAAGCAATTTAAGCGAGCTCATGCTGAACTGTAAATTTTGCAGTAATTCTCAGCAATCAATCATGCTCGCGTGAAGCGTTCGTTCACCCATGGCAATTTTCAAGCTTTTGCCAGCACTGTGAGCTCTCTCAAACTTTTCCCGAAACATGCCAACTTTCTTGGAAAAGTGCCTACGGAACTGAGTCGATAGGCGCAATCGCTTTGCAACTTTGCAATGATGGCGACTAACGATGCATCATACTCTTCGTCTCAAGCACTTAATTTGGGGGGATACATGATCGCTTGTGGGGTAGTCGTAAAGAGCATTGCTCCTGATTTCAGAATATTGTGTGATCATTGATGGTTCTGCACTTAATGCGCGTCAGTAAATGGCATCATCAGCTTCCTTTTACTTCTCCTCTAAAGTCGCATGCACATCGCGCACACCATGCAGCTTCGTTTCGAGGATGAATGCCTTCTAGAATCCTTGATTGCTAGCTTGCAACTCCTCTATTGAGAAGTTCTTCCAACTCACAAGGAAGAGACACAGGGCATGGCAGAAGAGCCTACACTACAAAATGTACTAGACCAAACCAGCTTGAAGTGGATATTCGTTGGGGGAAAGGGTGGAGTAGGCAAGACAACGACCTCATGCAGCTTGGCAATCCAACTTGCAGCAGTCAGGTACTCCGCATCCTCTGGACCCACAGCACTCTGTCCCTTGGCCTGCACACCTGTAAAACGCATTTTTTAAATGATTGTCTGTCATTGGAGTTCACTGACAGAAGGCGTGACAGTCAGCATGTACATCCAGGCGGAACGTGCTGATCATCTCCACGGACCCTGCTCACAATCTCAGTGATGCTTTCCAGCAGAAATTCACAAGGTCACCCACGCCGGTGGAAGGCTTCACAAACCTCCATGCCATGGTACCTTCCCTATATTTACTCCTGCAGTTCCCCTCCCAGTGCCTTGACACTACTAGTCCTACGATTTTCCTGCAATTTTCTTCAGGGTACCCTACTGCTCCACAATGCCTGCAATCTACCAGCGGAAGGTCCTGCCCATGTAGTGCAACAATCATGATTCCCCACTCAGATGCAGACCTCCAGAACCTTCCAGGTTGAAGGGGATCTCAAGAGGTTTAGGCCAAGGAGCAGCTGTGAATACTGTTCAAATCGATATCATTGGATTACTAGTATGCCACATCGCTAAGGCAGGTGCAGCATCGATCCGGCATGCCTTGTGCAGGAGGTAGACCCCACCCCTGAGGAGGGGGAGCTGGACGGATTGGATCCATCATCCAATTCCTTTCTGACAGATCTGGCAGGGTCCATACCAGGAATAGATGAGGCCATGAGTTTCGCGGAGGTGATGAGACAGGTGAAACTTCCTTCACACCATCAATGCTTCTGGCGAATCCAAGGGCTAGAACTTATGATGCTTATGGAAGCAGGACAAATGTTGAAATTTGCGGTGAAAAATAGCGTCGAGCTTCAGGATATCTGCGTGTCAGACTTGGCATGGCTTTCGAAACATTCAAGCGCCTGTTTGACAAGGTAAACAAACAATTCTCGTCAATTGTGCCCAAGACATGCCCTTGCTTTGGAAAGTGAAGTGCTCACGGATGCAGTCAAACCCAGAGTGGCCACAGCAATGTAAATATCTACCTTCCCTGCAATTAACCCATCTTCTCATCATCTTGGCTACCAAGGTTGGAGAGAATCCTCTTGTGCATACATGCAACGCCTCGCCTGCAACTCTTTGCAGGTGCAATCGATGGACTACAGCGTGATCGTGTTCGACACGGCACCCACAGGGCACACGCTGCGCCTGCTGCAGTTCCCCACCACGCTGGAGAAGGGGCTGAGCAAGCTGATGAGTCTGCGGGGGATGATGGGGGGCCTGATGGAGCAGGTGGCCGGCATGATGGGCGGGGGTGGGGCGGGGGGCCTGCAGCAGGGCCTCATGGGCAAGCTGGAAGAGATGAGGGCATCCCTTGTCCACCTTGCTTGTGCTATTGTATGTGTGGGTATGGGGCGGGGGGGGAGGGTGGGGAAGAGATATCTGCAATCCATCTGCACTGTCTTCTTACTTGGGGGAGGGGGTGGTGTGAACTGAGGAGGCAGGATGGGCGGCCTGCAGCGAGTTTCATGGGCAAGCTGGAAGAGGTAAGGGTATCCACCACTTCTGTCTTTTGGAGGGGGGAGACAATACTTGCGCTGCCTGGCTATCGTATCATCCCAGTAGTGCTTGACCTCCGCAACCAATAATCAACAATTATCTGGAGCAAGTTGAAGAATGTTTGGCCAATTCTTTGAGAGGTGTGCAGGGTGTCGTGGAGGAGGTAAACAAGCAGTTCCGGGACCCAGACCTCACCACCTTTGTCTGTGTGTGCATCCCCGAATTCCTGAGCCTTTATGAGACGGAGCGCCTGGTCCAGGAGCTGGCCAAGTTCGACATGGACAGCAGCAACATTGTCATCAACCAGGTATGCTGGGAAGGTGGGGGGGTGGGGGGGGGGTCCCTTGATCAATCATATGAGTCAGACAACAAAGCAACTTCAACGCAAGCGGGACACTATGAGGCGCAATCTGGGTCCAAACGCAAGGCTGACGTGTGCTTTGTGGCTGCCTGAGTTGGAGGGTGGATCTTCTTGTTTACCCATTCTGCTAAGTGCAAGAATATCGAGATTGCAGTGGCAGCCCAGATCCTTCAGAAGATTGCTGAAAAAGCGTATGCCAGAGGTGCACCATGTTAAACTAAATGCGCTGGCATTTCTAAATTCAAGGTAGTAAGACGATATAGATCAGACTCTACCGGCAGCACAGGCAGTTTGGTGGGGTTGGGGATGAGGTTGAGGTTGGGGCAAGGGGGAATGTTGGTGCTCTCAAATCATCGCAGTGGTGCATGCCTATCGTGTCTGTCAGTCATGCCCTTGTAAGGATTGCACCATTATATGGACATGAGCATTCATGATTTCTGCCCAGGTGATTTTTGAGGAGGAAGTGGGAGAGTCGCGGCTCTTGCAGGCTCGCGTCAGGATGCAGCAGAAATACCTGGAACAGTACAGTGACCTGTACGAGGACTTCCACCTGGTGAAGCTGCCACTGCTGGAGGAGGAGGTGCGGGGGAGGACTGCCCTCAAGGTAGCCTCTGAAGCCAAGTCGTGTCTCTATGGGTTACAATGTCGAGATCGCATCGCAAAGGCATCCTTCTATCTAATGCTTAATGCAAGCCATAGCGCTATGGCTATGCAAGCTTGCCAGAAGTTTTTGGGAGACTGTGTGATTGGATTTTGAAGTTGATCTTGATATGTATATTGATTCCCTTCTCCCCTTCCCTTCCTGCATGCCTGCTTGGATGGACGCATCCCTGCCTTGAGGTCATGAACAGCTTTCCATTATATGTACTTGTGTTTTGGTTCAGGCGCTGTCATGTCAAGACCCGTAAATTGGAGATAGGTTGTCACAGCAGAGGAGTCGACGACAACAGTCAGAGGAGTCTTTGGATTCTTTAGCTATCTGAGGTTGGGTGAAGCTCAACACACAAATGGCGCTTTCTGCAGGATTTTTCCAAGCTGCTCATCCAGCCGTACTCGCCCAGTCCCAAGAAGCTTGCTGGCGCTACGCAAGGGGAGCTGGAGAGGGAGGTTGTCAAGTTACGGGAGAGAGTGAAAGAGCTGGAAAGCCGGCTGAAAACGTAATCTAGTCCAGCTGTCTGCTTGTACGTAGGTGTTGATTTGGACTTCATTAGCTGTTGACTTGGACAAGCGATCGCTGCCCCATAGCCTTTGCTCTTCATTGGGTCGGTGCTGTCAAATGTTAAACCCAAGTGGATTGAACTGTCACTCTGGGCCTTGATTTTCTCACTATGGTTCAGGTAGGCCTTCAACAGTATTGTGTAGACCACCAGCTGTGAATGTAGGCATGCAGGCTGCAATGGCTTGAAAGTAAGTGTGTTTGAACATAACAAGATGTGTGGTGGAAGTGAAGTGGAATGGAAACTGTGCAATTATTGCCATGCAAAATGTGCCAATGCTTTCGAGAAGGGTTCAGACAGTAGGGACCATGCCATGATCATAGCCCTTGTCCAAGGCATCCCAGCCTTGCCTAGGTAATGCAGCTAGCTAGGAGCGCTGGTGGACAAGCACATGCCTTGATGGCTATGATTGCACGCGCGCCAAGCAGCCTATGGGATTACCAGGAAGACTCTGCTGCCTGGATGGGCCCCTCAAAGGCAATCAAAGTAGGCTGTAGATCCCTAAATCCAAAATTGCTGAGCTGTCCTGACTAAAAACCAGCTGACTTCATTTAAATTTCTCTGTCTGCCAGTGTCTGGAATCCAGAATGATGAGAGCAAGTCAGAGCACACAGAGCTCCACATTGCAGGAAGGGTAAATCCTCTCTGCCGTCCGCGTCAGTAAGGTAGGCGATCGTATCCTCCTTGCATTGCTTGCTCCTGTTGTGATCATGCGCACCACAAAGAGCCCGACATGATGAATGTGCTACAAAGACGAGAAAAAATGAAGGAACCAGATCATTGAGAGAACGTTTGGCAAGTGTCCAGTTGGATATAACATGCAGCAAAGACATCTGTTGCCCTGGACATAACAGTGCAAGAGGCTTAAAATAGCGCCCTCAATCTCAACCTGCATTGCTGAGAGAGTTGACAGTGACAGTCAGAAGGACAGTAGAAGGCCTTGTGCTTCTTGCAGGACCATGAAGATGCAACAACCTAGCACAGCCCTGCGTCCAGGGACCACCCCCCGCAGAGACCAGTATCACCTGGCACGATCCTCTACTACAATGGTAATCCCCTAACCGAGTATCTCTCGTTCCCACCTTGATATTGGACCTCTGCCCTAGCCTGCCTTGCTTGTGCATACCAGCAAGCCAGACGCAGAGATCCACACTCTGGAGCGTGCAAGCTCAAGCTATGAATACGTTGCTGCCAATGATTGTATTTTCTGGATATTGCGCCTGACTTGCACACAGTGTAGGCGCTGAAGCCTTCCAATACAAGTTCACTTCTTGTTATGTCAAAGCAATCAATTGCCCTGCAAAGTGCCCTGGTCATTAACCCAATCCTGACAGCACAAATCTACTTTCCGTATTGAAGAAAGCGTTCATGATGCAGGCTCTACATCGCAGGCCCCTTCCCAGCAGGGCATGAGTGCCCTCAAGATCTCCAAGACCGGCCCGGACTTTGTGCCAAGCAACGAGTCCTCTGACACAGGATCCCCGACCATCGCCGCGCTCTCGCCAAACAGGTGCCCCCCTCCGTCCCTCCCGCCTTTTCATTTCAAGATGGCTATCTCTGCTACGCACACAAACTGCTGGAGCTGCTGCAGCTATAATCGCTATGTTGCATCTTGGCGTGACTGAAATGAAGTGTGATTGCTACATTTTCAGGCCCACCACCGCGCATCCCGCTGCGAGGGGCAACCCAACTGGCAAGGCCAACCCTCCCGAGCGCGACATCCCCAGGCAGAGGTCCGCTTACCCTGGTCTTCATGGCCACCCCAGCACTGTTCCTGCTCGCCGTCAGACAACCTAACAGCGCCGACCTCACCCGATGGCACCTGGCCAGACGTATGCCGGCCCTATGCCCTACATGGGCCACTATGGCCACGGTCAGCCCATGATCAACCCCTACTACGCCGCGCCCTACCAGGTATCTCATGCTCCTCTCACTCCTCGTTTGCAACTTCTTGGGTGCCCAACTCTCTGAAAGCACAAGCTTGCAATTGATGTTGTTATGATACGGCTGGCAAAATCTGCTACTCTGCATTGTCAGTGTTGTCTCCATTATGACCAAACGTCTGTTGCAGGCAGTGTTTTGCTGTGCCCAGGGCATCGGAGGCCAGGCGTACTACCAGCCCCCAAATCCCCAATGACCCCTACTTCCGTGCCCAGGTATTGAAATGAATCCTGCCTTACTGCTTACGAAACTTGAATGCATAGGAGTGATGGACGCAGGTCTGCAAGTTACAGAACGCATGGTTCATCTTAATCTCTGAATTTGTCTTCTGTTTATGACCGAACACTTCCCATTTCCACCTTGAATTATGGACCTCTGCACTACCCTGCCTTTTTTGTGTCTGTCAGTAAGCCAAGCAAAGTAAACCTTTTTGGAGCGCGCATGCCCACTCCATGAAAGCGATACTGCTGAAGATCGCACTTCTTGGATCTTATGCCTGACTTGCCAGCTTTGCAGACACCAAGGTTTTCAATCAGACGGCCAATTCTTGTAATGCCAAACGAACAAATTGCTCTGCATAGTGCCCAGGTCTTGAGCTAAATCCAAACAGCACAATTCCACCCTTTCAACCAAATACTGCGTTCATACTGCAGGGCTCTTCCCAGCGTGGCCCCGACCAGCAGGGCTTGGGAAACCTGAAGGTGTCAAGCGACAAGCCTGACTTCCTTTCCGGCAACAGCTCATCAGACACTGGGAGTCCTACAATTGGCGCATCGCCCGCAAGGTACCCCCCCCCCCCTCC